>JPKZ01001314.1:105186-117499 GCA_000803305.1 Toxocara canis
TCAGCTTCTGTTTTTATGTCGATGGAGCATGACAAAGAGCTTCGGCCCACCGAGACACGGCAAGAAGGGGAGAAGGATGTCGGAATTTATTGAAACAAAATTTTTAATTTTTTCAATTTAGGATTTTGGATTTTCCACGAGGAAACAATACTTGTTGCCCTCCGTTTAGGACTGCCGGAAGGTTAGCATGAGCGCGGCCTGATCGTGTTAACCAGTTTAACAAAATAATGTTAAATTCAAGCCTGATGATCGTGTTTATGGCTAAAAATCGATCTGCCTTATTTTATGCAAATTTCTGACAGCAGTAATCAACGACGTCCATTTTTTTTCTCATATCAACTCTGTAGAGACTTTGCATGCAGTGCTCCATCAACTCGACGCATGCGTTCATGCCAGCATGCCGTCGTACCTAAAAGAGTGCTAAGTAAATTACAGCACGAATTCTGATCTGCTGGGAAAATTTTCGTTTTTCTCCTAGATTTGGGGGATTTTTTTCAACCAGCTCCTCTTCATTCATCTGGAACGGTACCACCATCTCTGTCTGCATCATTTTCTGCAACTGTAGATACGGTAATGAGTAAGTGGTTTTTTTCTTCAAAGTGTGCCGTTTAAGTGTGATAGGAGTAGAGCCGCGTTTGACCACTTGTATATGTCACTGCGAATAACGTTGGCCTTTTATTGTTGAGCAGTGGTTGAGAGCGCATGAAGTATTCTTTAGTGAAAATCTTTTGTGTGAAATCATGCTCGCGTGCAGTTATTGTTGCATGTGAGAGTGCCACTGAGTGCTTGAATACAATCCATAGTGGAACTGCATGAGCACACGCCGCTCTAAATCCTGATATGCTTGTTTCTTGGTACATTCTGAATTTAGTTACTGATGGTGGTTGATAAGCGTTGCCCGACCCGAATCAATTCGATCTCGAACACCAGCACTCGTCAGCATATTGTTGTGCTCGATTTGAATAGCGTTCATTTCTATCGTAGTTTTATACGTATATGAAATGTTGTACTTTAGAGTAGATTATCGTTTTGTGCTTTTATGCTTTTCTGCTATACTTTTAAAGCAGTAATATTATGCTTTCCAGGAGCAGTGAATGTTTTACTCGTTTTTTTTTCGCGCTGTGGTGGCTGCTTTCAGTCGACTGAACTAAAGATTTGATTGGAATCGATTTTTATACGAAATGGTTTTTGGGCCATTAGTATTCTTTGTGCTCATTTCACTTACAAAATGCGAAACGTACACTTCATAGCCGTCCACATGCGCATTTTTTCGGATGTGGAGCGAGAAGGGAACAATAATTTTGCTTTTGGTGTCTTTTCAGCATTTTTATGAAATATTTTCCGCTCATTAGAAACTATCGAAGTTGAATTTTTATTTTTGTTTTTTTTAAGGCGATCTCATTTGTTTTGTTTCACCACGTTTCTTTTTGTTATCCCCTTTCATGGTGTAATGGTATTTCTTTCAGCTGCACATAACAGGCGTTGCCAGTTGATTAGCTCTCACCGCAACACATTTTCATTAAATCCCAGCCTCAGCGGTTGCACTTGCAACCAAAGTTTGTCACATTATTTTCTGTGTTCCAGCGATATTACAGTACACTCATTTACACTCTTTTCATGCGTAGCTGTGCGATAGCCGTAATATTATTTGCAGAGTCGTCGTGTTGGAAATGCGATTTTGCCATGTTATATTTTTTATGCGATTGTGGTGTGCGCCAAGGCAGACACGCCTTATTCGTGCCGCGGAGATGAGAAATCGAAGAATATGGTAGTGCGTACTTATTGAATGGGAGTTTTTTTTAAAGAGCGGGGAAGGGGGGGGGGGAGGGGAGAGATGAGCAGCGAAGAAATGGGGAATAAGTGACTGTGCATTGACATATGTACGCGCGGGCGATCATGGCACTAACGGTTGCCTCAGTTTCGTATTCCTTATGCAGCACCCGTCTACCGCTCATCGTCACATTTTAGCGCACACTTTCTGGAATCGGCAGTTGCGAGATTTTTTTCAGAATGTCGCGTTTTCATCTTTCAATGCAGACGAACTGCGCTTTCACTTTGCTTTTTTGAAAGTTTCGCTCACAGACGATAAATTAGAGTCGTGGAAAAGGAGAGCCGTTACCGTAAAACCCTGAATATAAGCCCATAGCTCAGAACATTTGCAAAATTGTTGCATGGGTTGTGGCAAGCCGACGTTTCTAACTTCGCACGTTTTTGATGTTATGATTTTTTTCTCAGCGGCGTTTGTCGAGGATGTTGTGATCGTATGATCGATTTGCAGAAATATCACCTAGGTAATGGATAGTGTTGCGATCATTCAAAAAAGAGATGTTCATTATTTCATACTGGCGTTTGATTGGCTACTATTTTAACACGTAAATAAGCGTGAAGAAGAGGTGAGGGTAAGTGGGAAAAATTTCATCGAAGACAAATCGCTTATTTCATCCAAGTTACGTTCACTTTCGGCAATGAGAAATTTGATAGAAGAGCTTAGGGAGTGCAGCAAAGGAAAAGCGAGAAGGCTTTGGAATGTTTGTTCGAATGTTTGGGTTGAGCTTATGCTGCCACTGGAAAAAGCAAAGCCTTATTTCAGCCTCGCATTCATTTCGTTCGTTCAACGCTCAAAATTAATGATTGGGGTCGAAGTTATGTGAGTATGCCAGCCAGCATGTGACATTGTTAAGCTGTATGGCAGTATTGTTTGCCAATGGAACATGTTTGATTTTTCTTAACAGCAAAACTTTTTTTAAAAAAAATTTGTCAGGGTAGTTCTCACAAATAGTCGCACTTTATTGTGCTGCTTTCTTGCGACAACGAACCTGCCAATATTTTTACAGTGCACATACGCTAGTAGTGATCATCTAGAGAAATGCAATAATGGGTTTGCAAGGTCGATAGTTGTTAGCCGAAACGCTATTATTTGCAGAAAGGTTGATTTTTATTGCAATATATAAAGTAAATATTGGATTCTCATTGGCGCAATAGCGAAAGCGAAAATTGATAATATTTTGTTGAGAGAGTTTCGTTAAATAATAGCGAAAATAATTCCTTTATTTTGTTACGTTCTGACCAATTTTTAAATCTTTTATGCATTCCGTGAACTGTAAGTTCTCTTTGAACTATTAAGTTAGAGGACCCTACATATATACAGTTTGATGTAGAATATTACGAAAAGCTTTGATTGCATGATACGATTGTGCATGCAGAGCGAAGGGATGCAAAGGCAACTGTAATTTCATCGATTCCAAGCGTATCGATGCAGCTGACAACCATGCCTACGCATGATTGTTTTGACCAGTTTTGGAACGGCCTAGTGGTCAGCATGCTGACGACCCGTCGAGTAAGCAGCCGAGAATCGAACCCAGGTTTTCCCGCATACGAAGCGGAGGCTCTACCCACAGAGCTGCTGCCCACCCACACAATTGTGCATATCAATAAAAATTCATATTTGCTATAGGAGCACCGATTGTTAAATCTTCTTCGACCCTCTGTGCGTACCACTCGTATAATGCGCAAGCATCGTCTACGTTATCGCGTTTATAGTATTGCGCGATCCGCTATGTGCCACATGCATACGCGGAATCAAAGATGTCCAGCACATGTGAAATATGCAATCCTTCACAGAGTCTTTCATCGTAGTAATGTGCGTTTAATGCTGTTTTTCTTTGGTCGAATGTATATTTTCAACAAATACTAAGGAGAAGTAATACAAGAAGCATTAGAAGAAAATGATGCGGATACGTGGGCGATGTAATACAAATAAGAGAAGGAAATAGTACTGTTAGTGTGCACGTATAAATCACCACGTTTGCAATTTAAAGTCCTTTAATGGCTCTTCGAAGAGAGTAATTGGCATCAATGATGATCGTTAGGTATAAAAAATTGAAGGGGCGCTTAGTCTTTAATTTAGCGGTGGAATACGGTGGTCGGATGAGATGAAATGTTGAAAAGTGTATTCTGTAGATGAAGTGCATCTTCTTCGCAAATTTTGCAATCTGATGAATAATTCATGAATTATATGCGCCGCCCGAACTTGCTGCTTTTCGTATTTGTCTTTGTTACTTATCCACGCCTTTCTTATTAGAGAACATCCGTTTGTTGTTTATAATTATTTAATGTCTTTTTTTGCCCAAAATTTCTTCATGTTTTTGGTTCAAATATTGCATGCTGCGCTCATATATTTGTGTTTTTTTCACTTATGCGAATACTGTGCATTTAGAGGGTTTTTGTTACGTTCTGACCAATTTTTAAATCTTTTATGCATTCCGTGAACTGTAAGTTCTCTTTGAACTATTAAGTTAGAGGACCCTACATATATACAGTTTGATGTAGAATATTACGAAAAGCTTTGATTGCATGATACGATTGTGCATGCAGAGCGAAGGGATGCAAAGGCAACTGTAATTTCATCGATTCCAAGCGTATCGATGCAGCTGACAACCATGCCTACTCATGATTGTTTTGACCAGTTTTGGAAGGGCCTAGTGGTCAGCATGCTGACGACCCGTCGAGTAAGCAGCCGAGAATCGAACCCAGGTTTTCCCGCATACGAAGCGGAGGCTCTACCCACAGAGCTGCTGCCCACCCACACAATTGTGCATATCAATAAAAATTCATATTTGCTATAGGAGCACCGATTGTTAAATCTTCTTCGACCCTCTGTGCGTACCACTCGTATAATGCGCAAGCATCGTCTACGTTATCGCGTTTATAGTATTGCGCGATCCGCTATGTGCCACATGCGTACGCGGAATCAAAGATGTCCAGCACATGTGAAATATGCAATCCTTCACAGAGTCTTTCATCGTAGTAATGTGCGTTTAATGCTGTTTTTCTTTGGTCGAATGTATATTTTCAACAAATACTAAGGAGAAGTAATACAAGAAGCATTAGAAGAAAATGATGCGGATACGTGGGCGATGTAATACAAATAAGAGAAGGAAATAGTACTGTTAGTGTGCACGTATAAATCACCACGTTTGCAATTTAAAGTCCTTTAATGGCTCTTCGAAGAGAGTAATTGGCATCAATGATGATCGTTAGGTATAAAAAATTGAAGGGGCGCTTAGTCTTTAATTTAGCGGTGGAATACGGTGGTCGGATGAGATGAAATGTTGAAAAGTGTATTCTGTAGATGAAGTGCATCTTCTTCGCAAATTTTGCAATCTGATGAATAATTCATGAATTATATGCGCCGCCCGAACTTGCTGCTTTTCGTATTTGTCTTTGTTACTTATCCACGCCTTTCTTATTAGAGAACATCCGTTTGTTGTTTATAATTATTTAATGTCTTTTTTTGCCCAAAATTTCTTCATGTTTTTGGTTCAAATATTGCATGCTGCGCTCATATATTTGTGTTTTTTTCACTTATGCGAATACTGTGCATTTAAGGGCAGAAGTAAACCTTGTGTGATGATATTTTCAAAAATTTTAATGAAATTTTCTAGTTTTTTTTGTGATGAGGTCGCTGCTCATTTCGCCTTCATCTGCTAGTTGTAGAAATGATAATGATCTTCTTTTCCGCAAAAATCATTGAGTATTTCCTTATTTACTGTTTACTTTCAAACATCATCCATATCGGGCATTGTTGCCGTTTATGTAAACAAAATCAAGTACCAAGTATAAGTATAGTGTGATTTTGTTCCATAGTGCTGCTAGAGAAAATAATTAAAGCCTTATGCATTCAGTCTGTATAATTGAGAGTAGCAGATTACATCGCAGAAAGACAGTGTAATATAAAGCTGCAGAATTTGTAAGCGCTCTTTATTTAGTAAGCTTTATATCGAATTAAGCGTCTATGGTATTTGTTAATGAGTGCGGCGTTCTATGTGAATCATTTGGCTCCCCTTCACACAAAACCTTATGCACATTGAGAGCTCATATTGCGTTCAGTAGTGTTGCCTCAGCGCTGAAAAGCCAAAGTCAGTTTGTGCGAATGCTTCAGTGCGAAGTGGCTGAGAAACGCGTCGACTGTCACGGTTGATTTGGATCACCTCTTTGGATAGACGAATGTTGCCGGAAGCGTATTGATGAGACTTATTCATTTGCCACAGTATCAGCTTGCTAGTTCGTTTTCAGGTACAGCGGCGGGCGGTCGAGTCGCTCCACAATTTGTGACTTTGAAAATTTGCGGATTTTTTCTGCGCAGAGAAATGCATGGATGAACGAATTTTTGAGATTCGAAAAGAGTGTAACACAAAATGCACACAGCTTATAGATGATTTATGTAAAATTCTTAAAAGTAGACATTTGATCGCCAGTTTTATGCTGCTTTGACGATGTTTTCATGCAATGGGGCAACCCCATGTTTGTTTGTTAAAGACACATACATTACTTTACTGATTTATTGTAAACCTTCGAATGATATCTTCCTACGTAGTTTCCATCCGCACTTTTGCGCCGTCCTCTGAAGGTAGCAGTTCGTAGAGCCACTCCTTTCTCGCACCTCTCCCATCCATTGAACCGTGTCCTTCTCGCCAAATTAACGCACCACTTCATTCTAATTTTCGTTGAATTCGATTCCCTCAAGATTAGTCTTTCTGTTCGCGATGTACTCTTGCGAAAGTCACCTCCTCCACCACCTTTCCACATTCAGCCACTCCTTATATCAAGCTTCTCTGCTTTGACGAGCTGAAATGTTATCATCCCGAATTTGTTTATATAGAAGGCGTACGGTGTTCCGAAAGATGAGAACGAAAATATTGTCGACAGATGACGTTGTTTAAAGTAAAAAGTATAGCTGAGAGAGCCACTTGACAAGTCTTATGTGTTTGAGGTTATGTTTAATGCCAGTGAGCACTCAAAGTAATTGCTATTAATGCTCGAGTGGCTTTTGTAGATAGAAGAAATTCGCGAGCGTTTTATGGCAGAACTGAACACTTCCCATTGCTAGTTCAAATATCCGAGCTTGCCACTCCCTCCCCATCACTACCTTCAGATTTTGTCTCAGAACTTGTTTTGCGATATCAGCTGTCAGCTACGTTTATTTTACCATCTTATTTTTTCTCATCTTTCTTCCTGTCTTTTCCTCTTACTTATCCTTTATTTTCAGATAATTTTTTTTCCGATTTTCCCTAGCAGCTTTCGATTACATTTTGAAATGGAACCCCAACTATAGACTACTTCCTTGTAGCTCGGGATAGAAACTCGTATAGATTTGTTTATCCTGGTTCTGTAGGCAAATGTTGCGAAGTTTTGCACAAAAAATTAATTAGAGCATTCGAAGCACGTTTCCTGTATCAGCAACATTTTCCGCGTGGCTTATAATTTGCAGTATGTTTTATAATTTTGCATTTTCGTGGTGTGTATGTATTTGTGTCATGTGTCGGTTTTTTATCTGTGCAGGGTGTTCACTCAGAGACATCGATACGTTTATGACGTGATCTTTAAAACCACTGCTCTGTTTTGGTCTTTTTTTCATACCAACTGTTAGATCGTTCTATGCTATTGTTTCCACTGAAAAAATGCTCTACTTATTTATGATTTCTATGCATAAAGTCGAAGTAAACTGTACTATATTTTGCTTCCTTTTTTTGAATCATTTTTTCTCATCAGCCTATTCGTTCTGTTCCATTGGACGGTTCTTTGAATCGGCCACCCTGATCCTGTCCCTTCATCCATTCGAATCGTTCATTTGAGGAATTATGGTTGGAACTTAACTCACTTTTTTTTGCTGAGGAAAGAGAAGTCACCATTTGGTCAACCATTTTTTTTCTCAGGCTACAGTTGTAACTCGGGGGCATTGTCGATGGCCAATATACACTCAAGAAGGGGTGTTTGAGTTATGGTTCGCTACCCGTAAAAGTAACGTATAAATGAGGAGAGAACGCAACAAATCTCATTTTGTTGGGTCATTGTTTGTCACAGCCCAGTAAAGGATAGTGTTGTAGTTCGAGAAGTATTAAAAACTGTAATTGGAGCAACAGTTAATGACAGTGTGTGGCTTAAGTGGTCACTCTTATGGCAAGGGCCTGCAACCACACAGATTGACGAACATTTATTTTTTGGGGTGCAAAAGATTCTTTCATTTTTGTTTGGTTGTTCGATACTGCTAAAAAACCTCCACACGTGCCATTATTATGTCTTTAAATGCTGCACTACTGGCGCTACAGGTTCGCTTGATAAGGTAGTCGAAAGAAAAAATCATTTCTCGGTCAGGAATATTTAAAACTTGAGGTTTAAAATTTCGAGTAATTTTTCAAGTGCTACGAGTGAAGGACTCTTTATTCACGCGTTTATTCGCGCTTTAGGTCACGTCTCCATTGCGTTTTATGATTTTTGAGACCGCATTCATGACTCGTGAAAAGTAATTCTGCAGTGCCAATCTGAGGGCAATTGCTGTAAGGGTTGAATGTTTTACGGTTATTTTTAATGTTGTATCTCGATTTTTATACCACCTCCTTTTTTATTTTTAGTATCTCATGCTCCACTGGCAACGATTTTTATCGTAGGAGTTCTATATTATGTAACGGTGATTTTTAAACGACGAATACCATATCCAGTTTTTATTGGAACCGCCCTCCAAAGTACTCTTCGAAACCTCCCTCCGCCACTCTCCTTTCTCGGGAAAGAAATCTCTTTCCTGTACTATGCTGTATGTAAAATTTTGCGAACTGAAAAGGAGCTATAGAGTTTTTGCAACCGACCAAGCAATCCTCCAACGAAGGGCTGCGGTAGTTTCGCTGGCACGCATCTGTCGCGAGCGAAGGTCGCTAGACTTCGTCGGGCGAACACCTTCTGTGGAGCACTCGGATGCAGTCTGTAGTTTGAAATTAATTTCTTATGTGTAATGGAGCGAACATTTGGTAATGATTTGCTTACGGAGCGGTTATTCATAAGGATACCGAGAGGGAGAGGGGTGTATTTTCTCGCTGCTTCTCCCATTGTTCGTTTGCTTAAATCAGTGATCCGCTGTGTTGGTGAAAAGGAGAGAGACAAAACCGTACAACGTTACAAACATTTTTTCTCAGGATTTTCCACTTCCTCGCTCATCCTTCGTCCATTATGAGCAACCTGTTTCGCTGTTACTTCATTACCCAACTGTTGCTATTTGTCATCATGGCAGCGTTGTCACTATCGTGAAGCGTTGTCTGCCTAAAGACGATACTTATAAATGCGAGCGTGAGTGACGTGTCGATCGAAAATGCTGATTGCAGTCGTCGTCGTTGGGTGTTCGCTGGTGACGTTTCGTGAATCTGAGCGTCGTCTTTAGTGTTTTTTGGCTGTTGTATCATATCTGATGCACACTGTTTGTACAACTATTGTTGCCGTTCGCGTCACCCGATGACTTATTTGAACTTTCCCGCCTATACGGAGGATATAACAGTGGCTAGCTCATTGCTTGCCGATCGTGTCTCGCGCATCTATGAATCGATGCTTGGACGTGACCCATTTGATGAAGATGACATTCGACGCTTTCCTGGACTCATTTCCAAGGTGTGCTATGGAAAAGGTGACGTCATCAAAGGGTACAACCGCTTGCAATGCTGCCGCTTCAGAAGTACTGCTTTCGCGAGAGGGGTGGGGGCCGGGAGTGGGGGGAGGTGGAAGACAACCTTCATGTAAAGAGCTAGTGGAGATAGAGGGGACTATAAGAGATACTTAAGAAGAAATGAAGATAATTCGCTGTCTTTTGGTGTTCAGGGATTACGTGTCCATATGCTTAATTAAAATTCGGACGAATGTTGCTTTAAATGCGTGGCCGAAGAATTAACGGTGTTCCAGTTGGTGATATGTGAAAAATGTGTTTGTAATTTTAAAAGTGAGGTGTTAGACAAAATTTTTTATACAATAAATGGCGTGAAGAGCCTCCATTAGTTGATCTTTTTTTCGCCCGATCATTTATGACCATTTATCTGTTCAGATTCGAGATTGAGCGAGTCTGATGACACGGTGGAATTGTGAAATTAAGTTTACTGCTTAAAGCTTACTTCCAAGTTAGGTAAAGAATATTTTTAAGCGATTTGAGATAATAAGGATTTGCGCTTTTCAGGTTAGTAAAGTGCAGCTGATTGATCGACTTGGATCTGAGCCAAATATTATAGGAACAATTCATGTGACCACATCGCATGTAATATTTAAAGCTGACGATACAGCTAAAGAGATATGGGTTAGCTTCTTGTTGAACTTTTTTGTTATGCTTTATTTTAAAGGAAATGTTTGTTTCGTTGGATCGAATTTTTGAACAGTTGTCAAAAAATTGATGAAAGTCAAAAACTTGAACGTACTGTAAGGGTTTCCCGAGAGTAAGTTCAGTGCATGGCACTTGCTAATTGTTGTACTTTGTAGAGAAGTGTTTAAAAGAATGTGCTGGGAAAGAATCTTTTCTGTCGAGAAAATGATTTGTTGCAGCAGTGAAGGGGGGAGGGCAGGGTTAGTGGAAGAGAGGGGAGTATCCATGACAAGTCGGAGAACGAGTTAACGTAGGAAAACTCTCATGGGACGTGATTGGGCAAAGAGGGGATTACAACGCAAAATTTGTGAGAGAAAAAAAAACTCGGCATATGGTTCCAAATAGCACATCGCCTACGGATCCGTAAAAATGATAATAAGATCAACGTTTCAGATTGCGAACGGGTTAATTGGCCTGGTTGAAAGAGGCCCAATATCAGCACTGGGCAGTCCATTAACGGTGCGATGTAAACACTTTCTAACGCTCACGTTTTTAATATCTAGGGATAAAGATTGTCAGGATCTATTCGAAACGCTCACCAGATGTGGACGACCCGGTAAGTAAAATATAGGCAGCGTTATTTGCGTCTTTGTTGAAACATAAACATTCTCTCCTTATATTATCTAACTCCCTTATACCTTTCCCCCCTCATCTTCCCCTCCATCTCTATTCTTCAACATTAAGTAAAAAAATATGATTGTTTTATTTCTATGGTTGTGTGAACTGCGCTGTAATATAGCGATATATAAATGTAAATAGTTTTATTACGATTTATATTTTAAAGAATATGATAAAGCATTCATATTTTTGGTCGAGAGCGAAACCTGGCCTTCTGTGAGAACGCAACGAGAGTTAAGGTTGAAGGAAAAAGATGAAGGGAAGTTGGTTAAGAAGATGGAGGTCGCAAAGAAGAAATGCGGTGATCTTTCTCGGTCATAACCGCATTGTCGTTAAGGGGGGGGAGCGGGGGAGTGATGAACTGTGACATTTCTTCCCTTCCAGTCCTCTTTCCCCTCAGGTGGATGGGAACAGAACTGGGAAATGCGTGATTAAGAAAAAAACCGTGAACCTAGTTCAAGCTGGCGGAAGGCTGTGACACTTTCTTCTAAAAACATGTTGCTTGATTTTTTCATCATCTGCCGTTCCGAATAACTGTTGCAGCTTGTGGGCAGAGAGGAAGCTTTTGTAATAAGAAAGTTGTGAGGCGAAATGAGAAAATGGTCTCACTCCCCCTCATCATTTGTTTTTCCGAAAGGGCGGAGAGGATACCTTTAGTGTCATCTTTAAAATAACAATAGATACTTTTTAAACATGTGGATGGCATTGTTTACAAAACAAGAGGGGAGGCTTACTTATTGAGTGACCTGAGGTCCAACTTGAGGTTTTAGCGCAACGATAAGTGCTTAGTATATTATTCTCAGCAGTAGTGAAAAGAACGTTATGTTTAAAGCAAAATACGGAAAAGTAATTAGCATCTGAGCACTAAATAAACGCGCAACGTTACATGCATTTTCCGAATAACTGTTACTGAGAAGTTCGTTTTTTGATGATACAGAAAAAAGCAGGAAGCATTTGCTTTAATCACAGAAATAAAGAAGAGAAAAGGATGAGAGTAGCGTAAAAGTGGGCCTAGAACAATGAGTAAAACGAGTTCGTTTCATTCGTCGAGGTCTAACTATTTTACTATTTTATCGTATTGAAGTGAATCCATAGGAGTTGTGAATTTATCAACGCTTTGAGGAGCTGATTGCCGTGTGAGGGGGTGCTTGGAGAGGGGAGGGGAGGGGAGGGGGGGAGGGAGTTCGAAACTATGCTAAGCTTAAAGGTGATGTGTATTGCAGTAAATATTTCCGAAGTATTTGCGTTTGACAATCGCGAGAGAGGAGTGGATCATCGTATAGGGGAAATGCGGAGAGGGTGGGATCGATTCGACTGGCATATCGAATTCGCTCGTCAGGGTATTGGGACTGCCGATAAGCAGATGTGGAAAGTGACTGACTTCAATGTCAAATATCAGGTCTACTTTTGATTCGCCTTATGGTATTTAGGCATATTTTTGATTTATGAACGTCGTAATTTAACTTGAAGTCGTGATGGAAGGAAGCTGAACGCTAATAAATTAGCGAAGACATCATTCCCCGCCCT
>JPKZ01001314.1:123294-134125 GCA_000803305.1 Toxocara canis
GGCGTGGGGGGGGGGGGTTACGGATATTTTTCTTTTAAAAGCTTAGAGGAGAAGTGGATCGGTCGAGGTTCTACCGGGCATGGACTTATTTCATGGAAGTTCCTTTGCTGTTACCACGTTCATTTATGTCGGGCTTTTTTTCTGTCGTTAGGATCTAATGGGCGCTGTTGAAACTAATGTCGCCTGGCTTTTAGGAGTTCGAATATAGCCCCTGAAATGAGTGGAAACGGAAAGCGTGGAATTTAATTTGAGGAATACGAGAACTAAAGTTATTTAAGTCGGCGTAATGAGCGGAGGGACAGTTTTCCCTTGATACCACAGAAGAGCGTGAATGTTTACTGCAGCAGTGGCAGTAGTTAATAAACAATAAGCGCGTCATTTATCTTAGAGTTGAGTCCAAGTGAGAAGTATTCGACCGTTGTGATAAGGAGAGAGATGCGCACTTCATATCTCCAAATAGCAGAAATCCTCATCTATCGTCAGAAGTCGGTTGCAAGCATCAAAGAGGGTGGGTAACTATAGCAATTTCCAGCTTTTCGAAAGGCTATATAATTAAACGTAGCACTTTCTTGTGAGCGGAACTGGGCTTGTGGTCGACGTCATATGGTACTGTCTGTCATATTTGCAGCATGTCAGCGAGCACGAACAATGAGCGACTACCTGAAACAGTTGGAGGCATCAGGTTGGCTACGGCATACGCGCGCGTTGCTCGAATGTGGTACGTTTTTGGCAGATTCAGTAGCTAAGGGTATCTCCTGCGTCGTGCATTGTTCGGATGGCTGGGATCGAACTTCACAAACCGTCAGCATAGCGCAGCTACTTCTCGACCCTTTCTACAGAACCATTCGAGGATTTCAGGTGTGTTTCGTTGTGTTGTTAGTAGTGTTATATTAGCATATCAGTTTTGGCTCACAAACGGTTGTTGATACGCGTGCATGTCTCGTTGCCTGGTAAGAGAACTTGGGAGATGAGGTAGAAGGTATGGTCAGTGTTGCAAGGGACTAGGGGCTTACCGTGTTTCGTTGGTTCTAACTGCAGATATTTTTCTTCTCTTGGTAATGCGTTAATGCATCCGGGGGAATTCTAACGAGCTGTTTCTAAATTCTTAAATAACTTTTTAAAATTGTTTTTCATGTGAACTTTATGCAGTCCCCACTTGATCACCATCTGATTTATATGAGTTGGTAAACTTTCTTTTCCTTTCACCACTTTCTTTTAAGAAGCTTTTGTGGGTCTGCCCACGATTATGGGATTGAGAAAAAAAAGAGCAGAGGTTTGTAGTGGCGAAGACGATATTGATTTCTTCTAAAATTTTGCTGAACTGTTACCGTGCTCCTCATATAAGGGGGAATGTTGCATATCAATTGTGTTTGATATTGAAGGAAGTGCGGTGTCGTTTGTAAACCATGAGAGGTGAATGACAAAATTGGTACTCGAGAGAGAGCCTTTAGTGCTTTTGATTTTATTCTATGGTCACATTTAATGCGCTAGAATCATATAACGTTTGCCAACATTAAGTGGTTGAAGGAGAAAAAATGGGGGCATGGAGCAGCGGTGTTGCAAGATGAGTGAAAATTCAAATTTTGAGTCGGTGTTGGTTTGTGCAGTTTCGTTGTCTCCTCTCACTACATGCTGATGATGTCTTCGAATTACTCCCACAAAACAGTAATGATTGAAGCTATGCTAAATGATTTTGGGTAATTGTTCGTTAGTTTATAAGCATTTTGGGAAATTATTGGTATAGATAGTTTGTACGTTTAGCTCCCTCTCGTATTAAAGCTCTTTTTAGTAGATTACCGTAAAAGTAATGGTCAGACTGAATTTAAAAAATTAGATGTTAAAAAAGATTTATTTCTATATGGCAACTGCTTTCTTGGCAGCCTAATGTTTCTTGAATCTGTCAGTCAGTCAAGAAAGAATCTTGCTAGTACAGCGAAATTTTATAGATTCTCATCGAGAAAGATTGGCTAGGTTTTGGCCACAAATTTGACGATCGTTGCGGGCACGTTGGTGCGCTTAACGAAGAAGCAGCGAAGGAGGTGAATGTTCTTTTCGAATGCCATATTCCTTTTACATAAATACTGCATCGTTTAGCTTTGATTTATTCGCCACTGAAGGTAAAAAGCATGTCCATACTATCTTGCAGTGGCATCCTTTCCGTAACTGGAGGGGTGTCCGATGCTCGTAGCCAGTTTTGCAAAATGACTCGCCGTACCCACGTGGTCATCTTCGTTGTTGGCATTCATCGCCTCCAGCCGAAGTCCGGGAATTCGACAGGAGGGCGGAGTGGGGTGAGGGAGAGTGAGATGTGGGTCTGCTTGTCGGAAGTTTTGTAGGCCGCGCGACTGGTCGCTGAATTTTCGTAACAAATGAATATTAGATATAAGGTATGTATGTTAAGGTGTCGCCGATCTTTGCGCAGTTTCTCGACGCGACCTTCCAGCTGATGAGGCAACGACCGCGTGCGTTCGAGTTCAACGAGCGCTATTTGATCGAAATCCACGAACATGCATACTCATGCCAATACGGCACGTTCCTTGGCAACTGCGACAAGGATCGAAAGGTTTCAGTTCGTCCACTTTTTCTGTCTCTTTGTGTTTTTCTGGTTGTTATGTTGTGAGGTATGAATGGCCCTTTTGCATTGGCGTGCTACTGCTGCTGAAATGCTCTGTGTTCGTTGTTTGCAACTGCAACTTTCAACGAATTCTTTGCCATGCTAAGAGTTTATATTAATGGGTTTTGCTTATTTATCCTATGCAGTTTTCACGGAATGTTCTCATCTATGATTCAGATCACCGGGAGGCTGCCCACGGTCGTGTAATAAGTAATATATGTGAGGGAAGGAGAGGAGAGGGAGAGGAGGGAGGGGGACCTTGATCTTAATGATATTTGAAGTCACTGATGGCACAAGAAAGCGATAGCATTATGTTCATATCTTGTTAATTAAGAAACCATCTTGTTCAAAATTGCTCTTTTATGATTTTAAACCATGATGTATATACTAATCGTACAAGTTTGTCGATATGAGCGACTGAGATCGTTTATGTTTCTTTTAGCTCTTTCAGCATATATGATTTCATTAATTTTCGTTGCTTTCTGAGACCTTCGACTTATTTAGTAGGTGATTTGCCATTTCATCCTTTAATGCCGTTATATGGTATGATTGTTTCATCGTTAAGGATCTGCATTTGTGTAAGCGTACGCAGTCATTATGGGCTTATTTGGACGATCGACACGATGACTATTTGAACCCATTGTATGAGGTAACTGTTGTTAATTACTGGATTTCAATGAAAAGGGAACTCGTTAAAGAACTTACTGCGCGCTGAGAGACCTCTCTTGTAAAGTGTCGCTTACTTTGTGGTTAATTCTGCAAACCATTCCAACTGGTCACCTATCTCCTCAGTCTTTTCCATCTTCTTCTCTTCTTCACTGCCTTGAGCCGGGCAAAATCAGTTTTGAGAAGTATCGGTTTGCGATCCCGTATCAGTCTTCCTTCCTAGACGAGTTGCGGTTTGAATTCACAGTCGGTATTGCGACTTGCACTGCCGCTTCTCCTTGAAGGGGAGGAGACGCAGCCTCACCTCCGCTCAACATGGAGAAGCCGACAGAATTCATGTTTAAAGTATATTATGTTCAGTGTAACGACAAGTTACAAGTTGAGTGTACATGTCATTGGTTCATGACTCGGAGGCACCATATACATTGACAAATGAGTTATCGATAAGTGAACAATGTAACCGTGTTTCAGGCAAATAAATACACGATACTGAGTGGTATTGATCTACATCCGTCAACGATAGTAGTATGGACGGCAATGTACAATCGATTTGATACAGGCCTTCTGCCAAGGGAATCAACCACTGACGTTACAATCTCTACACTTGAACATATCGGCGTACTTGAAGCTCATATGGCCGCGTTGCAAGCGGTTTGTCTTTTTTTAAGATTTTCTTCGCAATGAGAAGAAGTTATTTTAGTTATGAATATGAATAATTTACTTTATTACACTCGATTGATCGGAAAGTTTTGCGGGCAAAAAAAAGGTTTAGAGGTAAAAGAGGGCAAACGAGAGAGTTGCTTGCCTAAAATGAAACCCAAGCAGTGATGTTGATTGACCGACGGTAGGTTGGAAAGAGTGGGATATGGTTGTTGGTTGTTTTGCACCAAGCTGGGCAGTTATTGGTTGTAACGTAACAGCGACTATAAGCGAAAAGGATTGTTTATGAACAACACGCATCAAACAAGCATCTTATGCATTGATTAAGTATAAAACGTGTCGGGCTCTACTTAATTGGATTTTCGTTTACACAGCGCCCGCCACCAGCGAGCAGCTAATTCTCGTTTTCATTTGCGCACTCTTTTCGAGGCAAAATTGGCATTTGGATCTTTCTGGAGGGGGGGGGGGGGGGGGGAGTCAGTATTTGCAGTTTTCGTTCTTTGCAACCACTCATCTCCACCTTCCTCTACTTTTGATTTGTGTCGTTGAGTTCAAATTGATTTTTTTTCCTTGATATTTCATTTAGATAGGAAAAGACTTTGTGATTTGTAGTAGGGCTATGGAGTGCTAAAAATTCCTCCAAACGACTGAGCCGAAACCGAAACTTCAGGAAACTGGAATTACTCCTCTGAGATGTCGGAGTCAGGACCAGAAGTTCAGGCACTGAGAATTAAGCGGAGCTGATATATGTTACAGCTTATTGCTTCCTTCTTTTTACCGCTGAGGTGAGAATGGTAAGCTAACGGATGGTAGGAAAGTTCTGTCTGTTACAGTTGCTCTTCTGGCTAAATTAGGCTGAGAGAAATTCAAGACACATAGAGTCACAGAGTTGAAGTGATTTGTGCAGGAGGCAGTTTTAATTGCTCTCATTCATAGAGCTCGTTCTTTGCCCATTGGAGCTATTAATTTTCGTTCCATTATCTGTTTGAACGTTGCTTCGACAGCTTCAATGCCGTTTTCAGAAAGTCGCTGAGCTGAAGGCGGCATCAGGCAAGCAAGCAGTCCCTTGTGGTGCGATGGTCGATAGTGGACACTCGAGTGGGGGTTCTTCCGCTATATCATCCACTACCCCACAAAAACCACAGTCATGTGAGTTGCTCGATGTCATGCCAAATTTCCTTACGATAATGTTTTTCTGGTTGCGGCAGCACTAACGGTAATCTAACATCATTACCGTTATAGCCACGATTGTTCGGCTGATGACGCATTAGCCATCCGCCTCCCCTTATCTTGCGCTGTTTTAATTCGAAATCTGCAGCGTTAGATGAATGGTGCATGTGCGAGATAAAGGGAGGTAAAAAATGAAATTAGTTTGCGTCAGTTCAGTACTCACTTTAGATGGGCTGACTGCACGCCGAAACGCGATTTCTTTCTCTGTTTCTGGTTGCGGCAGCACTAACGGTAATCTAACATCATTACCGTTATAGCCACGATTGTTCGGCTGATGACGCATTAGCCATCCGCCTCCCCTTATCTTGCGCTGTTTTAATTCGAAATCTGCAGCGTTAGATGAATGGTGCATGTGCGAGATAAAGGGAGGTAAAAAATGAAATTAGTTTGCGTCAGTTCAGTACTCACTTTAGATGGGCTGACTGCACGCCGAAACGCGATTTCTTTCTCTGTTGTTTCCACCAGTCTGGCTGTTTGGCGGATGCAGTTACCTTCTCGGAAATTAAAAAGTCGTTAAGCGTTATAGGCATCGCTCATCCCCGTATGCTTTAGTAGAACTAGTCTATATAGTACATATGTAGTTGGAGGAGTAACTTAAATCCTTTGAACTTTCAGTGGTGCATGCAGGTCTGGCTGAAACCAACGTTTCGTAGTATTTTTCGAGTTTCTTCCTTCTCAATCTCCACTTTCTCTCCATCCTTCCCAAATTTTCATGAACTTTTAAACCGATGATCTGCTTTCTCAAAATTTTTGATTGTTCTTTGTCATGCATCAGCGCTCTAACTCGACCTTTGTTTTATTTGATACCTTGAAAGTATATTTTGTGGTTTATTGGGCTCGGCACCCAACACGGACTTAATTTTTTTGAAAACAGTGAAAATGGTCGGGAAAAAGTTAGTTATGATTGGTGAAATTTCCTCAATAGATAGAGCAGATTCTCTGAGCATGTCGAGCTCGTGGTGGTAGTAATTTTCGATTAGGCTTTGATTGTGCGATGAATATCGTCGGTCAGGCATAATGTTGAAGTGTTTGATGCAGGTAATAGCTTTGATACAGGTGAGGCGCTGAATGGACTGTGCGCTAGCAAAGAGACGTTGGCTCGACAGGATACTCAGGAGAGTGGCATATATGACTCATCGTTCGCGTTCAGTGTCCGTTTTTGCAGTTTTCATCGTTTTATAAATATAAAATTTCCGCAAAAGAGCTTTTTAACATTGTGGTCTCATAACTCACAAGTTGAATCGATGATCTGATACCAAGTTAAATCGATGATCTGATACCAAGTTAAATCGATGATCTGATACCAAGTTAAATCGATGATCTGATACTTTACCAATTGGATCAGTGACAGTACCTTATGTTAGTTTTTCTGAGTGATATTCGAACAATCCTTCGCCAGTTATGTATGGCGTTTGAGTTACAAGAAATGTTAATGCTTTTTTGTTTTTGTATTTAGCTCCTTCTGTTGCGGCCAAAGAAACCTCCATTACTTCCGCAGACAGCGACTAACAGTGATTGTTATTTGAAGTGACTGACTGCTTTTAGTGCTCAGTGATGAGTAAATCCGAGTGGGGCGGTAGAGTAGAGGAAGTTTACCAGTGAAATCATGCAGTGCACCGGGTATTCAGTGTAGTAGGTGATCGAGCCTGAAGTGGTTCTCAGATAGTTTAGGGACAACCGTACCACATTCCTGCGCATAGCTGTACTTCGTTTCTGAATATGCACCTATCAGACTGCTGTAATCTATCAGCGGATGTTCCTTTAGGAGGACAACACACCATGTCCAGCGTTGCGTTGGCAGTCACTACGCGTTGCAGAGGAGTGTTCATCGAAGAGTTGTGGTGCAGAATTTGCAACGCGTGGTGAACGACGGCTGCACTGCTATCGTTGTGGCAAGATCCACTGTCGCCGATGTATCACCATTACGTCCGATGAACGAGAACGTATTTGCGACTCTTGTGCTGCGGCCAACGCATAAGTGCTAATTATTGTGCTCTTCATTAACAGCTCAGTGATGGATGCTTAACGAAAGTGTAGAAGGGTGCAGAAAGATCGTAGTTTCCCGTCAGGAATCGTAGTCGCCCGTCAGGGATCGTAGTTTCCCGTCAGGATCATAGTCGTTTTGCAGCTCGATGTTTGTTGTTTTTTCTTTCTGTCGGAAAGAATGTTTCCTCCCTCTCTGAGCATTTCCTTGCATGGACATCATCAACATTTCTGTTTGTTGTATAAATGCCTTTTCATAGTGGTGCCACAGTTTAAGTAGGAACATGAGGAGTCATTTCTCAAATACTAAACTAATTCGATAATGACTAGCTAGATTAGCCACACATAAAGTGATATTGTTTTTTTTTTCATTAAAAAACCGATTTTCTAAATATTATCTGTTTGCCGAGAGAAGAATGATAGTTTGTTGAGTGTGAGAGATGACTTCTTTTCCACTATGGAGCGTTTACGATAAAGTTTGTTGTTGAATTGGAAGGCAATTGCGCAGTTGAGTTTAGTATTTGAGTACTAAAAAATGACAAGTGGACGCTTGTTGTATGAAATTCATTTATTAGGCGATCAGTTGTTTGCAAACATTCAATGAAACACGACCAGAATGAATTGATGAAGTTGAAAAGTTGGCTGTGAAATTTATAATTTGCCGAAAGCACGGATTCGTTCGTTTCATTAAGTGAAGTATCAATTCACAAGAGTTATTTAGCATGGTAAGTAGTAAGAAAAAAAGTAAATCAACGTCCATGAGCATTGAATATGCAAACATGAGCAATAAGTAAAAGTTCATATGTCAAATTTTGTATGATCCGTTTTGCGATCGTTGAGCTACAAATAACGAAAAATGATGTTCCTATCGAGTAACTGTTTAATGAGTGAAAGAATCATTTATATTTGGCAGTATATCGACAGTTCGGACTACATTTTCGGTGTTTGTACAGAACTATTTTTTTCTTTTTGAGATAATTTTCGTCACAAATTATGAAAGCATATTTTCTTTAGTATGTTTATTTTGCTGTATCACCTTTCGCGTGTATTTTTATTTGTTTTTTTTCCGTTCACAAATTTATTTTGCACTGTCGTTTGTTGTTGTTTTTTTTTAAATTTTTATATCACGAAGCCGAAACAGATCAGAAAATTTCTTTTTGCGTGTATGTTGTTTCTGTTGTTTCTCTCTTGCCCATATTTAGTTGCAGATTGTTCAGCCGATCAATTTTTACGCATAATTTATTTCTAACGTATTACATATGTATTGATTGATCATTGTGATTGTCACTTGGTCTCTGTTTTGCGCTGAAGTATATTTTATATGGGTTTTTAGTGCTGCTAGACGTTACAGGGAATTCATGCTTTGCGTACTTTATTTTGCGCATATGTTTTCCGAAGATGATACTATATGTCATTCCATATTAGGCATCAAGAAGAGAAGTGAAATATAGTACATCACTCTTGCGCGCTACTTCACTATAAAGTAATAGTTACGATGATCTATTAGTGCGGTGCTGTTTATTTGGACTTTGAGATTACGGCTGTCAGAATATTCGCGGGGCAGGTGACATTGTGCCTGGAAGCGAAGGCATCTGAGTGGGAAACTTGCAGACGTCATTTCGAAACGTAGCCGATTGCCTATGTATTTAGGGAGATTTGTTGGGAAGGGGAACGAGAACGATATTGCTGATTTGTAGCAGTAAGTGAGCTTCATTTGCATTGTATTCCATAATGGTACCAAGCACTATCATCTTTTTTTGCATACGGACGTCATTCATTCTGTTTATTTATTAATATATTCAATAAAGGTTCTTGCAAAGTCTATCATTTCGTATTGCTGCATATGATTTTCATCAAAGGGCAGTGAAGAGCATCAGAAATATAAACCAAAGGGGAAGGGGTGGGGGGTTGGTAAAGCATACTTCTATTTCCACGCTTCTATTCGCTTTTTGTTACGGTTGTGAGTGACGTGAAAATATGTTCAGTAAAACGCCCGTCCGTTTGTGGAATTGGAAGAGGGCTGTGGTCGATATCCCCAAAATTCCCCGATCACCGAAAATGCACACCAGCATAGGCACAGAAAGTGCGTGCGTGTCTCGACGGTCAGCTCGTGCATGCATTGCAACATTTCACATATTTCCACTTTGATTTTGAAAAAAAAACCACGGGTCCTACAATTTTTACAAGCGTAATATGTCGAGTATTCAACGAAACGAGTTTAAGCAATAAATGACGGAGAGGACTTAAAGTGGTTACCTCCGGCTGCAAACTAACTAGCACTATAAGACCAGTGGCTTAGAAGTGACACTACTTTTACTTTACAGTTTACCGTAATTCCCATGGAACGTCTAGTATTTCCAGTCCCAAACAATGTAAATTTATTGAAGCGGCATCTATGTCGTTATCTCTGCAATAAAATATGAGACCATATGCTCGACTTATATCTAAAGTATATCAGTAATAAAGCTAGCTAGTTCTAGACTAGCGTTTTTATGCGCCAAGCAAATTTGCATTTGCAAAGCACATTATGGTGACGACATGTCTGTGCAAGTGTATCTGCTCGGCGCATGCGCATGTATGTCTGTCTATCTCCCTGCTCGGTTTCGACTGGGTCATGGAAATTCCGTTCCAACTTGGTCATGGAAATTCTTTTTCACCTTTTCAACTTGGTCATGGAAATGGAAATATTCATTCCAAAATTAAACTAACTCTATATGACCTTAGACGTTTGCTAAACCAATGTCAAATCGATTTCTCCAGAGGGTTTACTCGTTAAAGGTGCGAGAAAACTTTATATATATATAATGCATATATATATATATACATATATATATATATATATGAAGTTGGGTCTAATAGTTCAAATACTGCATTTGAACTCCTTTCTCCTGTACGGCGCTCTCCAAATCTGCATAGTATGGCTCGGCAGATCGACAGTCACTGCGTTGCATAAAGCTAATGCAACTTGATTGAAATGCGAAAGCTATATAATCATCGTGCATAAATGAGGAGCTTGCATATCAAATGGTAATATGCTTCCGAATTGAGTTCATTTTTCAGGTTTGTTTACGGTGAAACAGGTTTGGTCTATGGCTGCTATATTTTTCGATAGTTTATGTAAGTAAGTTTGTTTTGAAAGGGTTTTTCTCTATAATTTTTTTTTGACCTTATACAAACGATTTCTACCAGTCATTATTAGATGATGATTTCTATCGCTCTGAGGACCTTGAGAGCTAACGTTTCACCTTCAACGGCTTGAGGCGCCAGTTAGCCTTAACCCGACTTGACTTCAGAATAGCGGACCATTTCTTTATACTTTGATTTTTGAGTTGCAATGTGTCACTGAACTCTTATTCCGGCTGATTGTTGTGGTACGGTCCGTCCATGAAGGAGTCCAATCAAGGAAGGAGTCAAGATCAGGATAATAGACAAGCTTATCATCGTTCCCCTCAGCCCACCCAGTTGGCCTACTCAGTTACAACCCGACCACCTACTTCAATTTATAGACTTTTTTCTTATTTTTTCTCATTATTCTCTCTCTTTTTTTTCATTTTTTTGACAAGATCGGAATGCACTGATCTATCACCTCCAACCAGAGATTCTCTTTTCTGTTTCAGTCCCGTAATCTATGGGTTCACGGGTCCATATGAACAGTTGGCAAAGGTTTCTTATCTCAGT
>JPKZ01001314.1:153941-172571 GCA_000803305.1 Toxocara canis
GACAGCTGCATTTCAGCTTGAAATATAGATTTAAATTGAAGAAGGAGAGGCTTTTATGAAATAGGGCCTTTAAAGAGATAGACTGATCCCGTAAAAAGGATTGTGTAAACTTTCGACTTGAATTCCCGGGAAAAGAGATTGAATTTTTTTCGGGAACGGGGCCCGTCACGGAGGATGAACTGAAATCGATGGTTTTAGCGAATGAAGTAGAATGAAATCATCTCGAATGCTAAATGAATTTGTTGAACAACCTGATTTGATGTAGACTTGTTGAGGGAGAGGTTCCGGATAGTATTGGGGTTGTGATGCCATTCCACCCCTCCACATATTGAATGTGGTCTGCAGACTGCCCTCGCAAAGCGGGATATCGCATCCGAACAAACGACATCCGTCACCGTTCATCTAAGCTGGCTCGTTGGTATTCGCAATGTTCAAGTTGTTCTAATGTGGGAAATCGTTGGCGAAATGAAGTGCACAATTTTACTCAAAGTAAAATCCCAGGGTTATAAAATTCCCCCCTTTCTGGAATGAAGGTGGGAGGGAATGTTGGGAAGAAGAAAGCCGTATTGAGATGGAGGCTATTTTGCTTGCTTCGGTTAAGTGACGTTTAATAAAGTATGGCAGCCTGATCCACAAGATTTTTAAGGAAAGGCTGCGTTAAGCGGACGGATATTTCCCTTTCATACTCAGAACGGGCAACGAGCTTGAAATATAGATTTAAATTGAAGAAGGAAAGGCTTTTATGAAATGAGGACTTTAAAGAAATAGACTGATTCCGTAAAAAGGACTGTGTAAACTTTCAACTTGAATTCCCAGGAAAAGAGATTGAACTTTTTTCGGGAACGGGGCCCGCCACGGAGGATGAACTGAAATCGATGGTTTTGGCGAATGAAGTAGAATGAAATCATCTTGAATGCGAAATGAATTTGTTGAACAACCTGATTTGATGTAGACTTGTTGAGGGAGAGGTTCCGGATAGTATTGGGGTTGTGATGCCATTCCACCCCTCCACATATTGAATGTGGTCTGCAGACTGCCCTCGCAAAGCGGGATATCGCATCCGAACAAACGACATCCGTCACCGTTCATCTAAATTCGCTCGTTGGTATTCGCAATGTTCAAGTTGTTCTAATGTGGGAAATCGTTGGCGAAATGAAGTGCACAATTTTACTCAAAGTAAAATCCCAGGGTTATAAAATTCCCCCCTTTCTGGAATGAAGGTGGGAGGGAATGTTGGGAAGAAGAAAGCCGTATTGAGATGGAGGCTATTTTGCTTGCTTCGGTTAAGTGACGTTTAATAAAGTATGGCAGCCTGATCCACAAGATTTTTAAGGAAAGGCTGCGTTAAGCGGACGGATATTTCCCTTTCATACTCAGAACGGGCAACGGGCAGTGGGAAGAGAGGAGTGGGGGTGGGGGGAGGGGAGGAATTCGTCCGCTTGTAAGCCACGAAGCAAGAAGAAAAACCATTCCTTAGTAATTATGTTGCTATTACAACATAACCGGTTATATCTCATCTAAATGAGCTAATAAATAATGAGACCTCATTTTCGAGCAAAACAACACTGGTACCTCATGTACGTTTCCGACTACAATCAAGAACATGCAAGCAACAGCCGATGTAGCATAACATAGCACAATTGCCTATGTTCGTCACTGTGGAGAGCTCTTCTGTTGTCGTGCCGACGCTTTGTAGTTAGAGTGCTGTACAGTCGCAAAACAAAAAATTTCGGCTGAATTTTTCCTCTGGTTTTGCGAGTAGCTAATTTATATTCTTTTTTAGCTGCTTCATAAACACATTCACCTGTCCAGGTCACTAAAGTCGCTCTTGATCACGTCTAGAGAGTGTGCATGAAATCAAAGCCAAACTCCCAAAGTGGCATGCAAATGTGCTGAAGAAACCAGAACCTCCATAAGACGGAACTGATACTTGTGTTGAATAAATCAATAATAAAATATACGTTAACCATCATGAAATGAAAGCATGAAGGAATGGTACTTACCGTTATCGATGAATGAAGTTACATAATCATTCCAACTTATTGAATGCTTGAAAGCGAGGGCATTTACTAATGGTTTTTCGCAGTAGTGCTCAGGTTTATGAATTATCAGAAATAATATCCACCGTTTTCCTCGCAAATATCCCAAAATATGTTGGAGCTATAATTCCCACTTAAACAATCGAACATATAGTGATGCTCCATCACAAAAATCTTTCCGGGAAATCTACTTGATCTAGTGATGATCCAAGGATCACTGTTAAATTATGCATTAAAAAATTCGATAGCAATCGGTTAGAAATAGTAAAGTTATGAGGTAATTTTACTGTATAGACAAAACAACATTAATTAAGCAGTAATCCACTACTCGTGTAATACCTTTCCTTCATTATACAAAATAATACCTGATCCAAAAAGCGAATATAATCGGTTGCAATGCGAAGGGTATGGATTTTACTCATTTTATCAGAGGGTAACGATGGAACGATCCGACGCAAAATAGCGAACGCATCATTCAATTCTTTGGTTCGTTGCCTCTCCCGTCGATTTGCCGAAACTCGTTGCTGTTGTGCCTCCTCAGCACTCTCACCCTACAATTATTATTCTACGATTTTCTACATCTCCTCTTCTCCCCTCTTCTATCTCTTTCCCCGCTTACCTTCCACCTCCCTCCCCCTTCCCCCCAGACCTCCTATTTTCCTGCAACGAAACGGCTTTGAAAATCTTACATCCCACATGAATTTTATTTTAAGACTATACGGTACCTTCCACATCCAGGACCATAACTGTATGAAACAGAAGGTTAAGAAAATCAGTCAAGACAAGAATTTACTTATTTCTTCATAAACGTTAATCAGCAGGTGCTAGCATTGCAACCCACCTATCCTCGTTTGTAACTCTCAAAAAAAAATCGATCCCTGTTTACAGTTTCTGATGACAAAACAAACTACGCAAACTGGCAGCTCGACAGTGTCTATCTTGAAAGAAATAGTATGGACTTAGAATTAAAGAAAAACACTTTTTAAGTATGGCTAAGATTAACCTATAGAAGTTCCAGTCCTCTCTTTTTTCCCTCAGCAAGAAAATGTGCAAGTATCACCGGACAGCTGTATATAACGCAGATGACGCAGGTAGACACACCCATAGAAAGTTGTACATGAAGATTGCACGTAGCAAGTAATAACGAACCAAGAAAATAGGGATGAGCAAATTAGTAAAGAAATTAGAAACGATATCATACTGAAGAAAAACAGTCAACAAATGAGAATGGGTACCTTACGCTTGCCGGAGCGTCTTTTGGCGGCCATATGTGCTGCACGAAAAGCTTGCCTGGAGTGCAAGCTAAAGCATCAACTTTAGCACCGCCCCACTACAGCTTATTCCACTGTGCTCGCAACCACGTTTGCCTTCTTCGCAACTCGATAACCATACACCATTTTTTGGTTAAGTAAGTCATTATATACAAAGAAATCCGTTGTGTAAGCGAACAAAAACGATTTTTCTTTACGGAGAAAAATATGGATGAAAAGCTGTAGCTTTCTAAGTTTTTTTTGATTTTTGTAAAACTGTTTGGTCACCCCAACTGTCCTCGGTAATTCAGTAATAATCCTTGATCCTTGATAAATATGAGTTATTAAGAATACTTTGATCGAGCAGGCTAACACACTGGAAAAGGGAGATAATTTTGGAGTTGAACTTTTATATGAATTATATTGTATCATGGAACGTAAATAATCTTGGAGGCAAATAACAAGTTTTAGATTTGTTGCGGCCAAGATTAGCAGAAACCTGCAAAAAAACCCCCGAAACTGTGCGCACAACACCGTCCTCTCTTACCATGTCCCGCCATAAACAACTTGTATGGCGATGGCCGAACGTTTATGTTGTTGACAGCACCTTTTATCAGTCGCCTTCCAATACCCAGCTATCGCACTCATAGACTTTTCTAACGGGCTATTTGGAGCATCACAAGTTCGAGTCAATCAATCGCATTACTCCAAATTAAAATAACCCATGTACATATTCACTCCAAAAGACACGAATGCCTTCTTTTTCCCTGTAAGCGCTTCAACTAAATTATCAGATCTGCGCGAGTCACTTGACCAGAATCAAAATTAACTTAACTTGCACTAACTTAACTTAACTTGACTTAACTTAATTAACATAACTTGACTTGACGGTTGGTTAACTTAACTTGTAAGGCAGAACAAGTGACTAAATTGTAAGCGAACAAAAACGATTTTTCTCTACGGAGAAAAATATGGATGAAAAGCGGTAGCTTTCTAAGTTTTTTTTTTGATTTTTGTAAAACTGTTTGGTCTCCCCAACTGTCCTCGGTAATTCAGTAATAATCCTTGATCCTTGATGCACTCTACGCATGCATATAACTAGAAGGTGCGAAATTTTATGGCTTTAAAACCATCCCGGAATCGGGTGGTCGAGCCAAAGCAAACGATATGACCAGGACTCCCTCATGATTATAATTATTCCAAAGCTCGTATCTCTACCCTTCCAGGGTGACTTGTAAATGTCGCACATCCTTACAAAAAGCTGCGATTAAAATTGTTTCTATATGGATATCTTCCCATAACAATGAACATGAGTTATTAAGAATACTTTGATCGAGCAGGCTAACACACTGGAAAAGGGAGATAATTTTGGAGTTGAACTTTTATATGAATTATATTGTATCATGGAACGTAAATAATCTTGGAGGCAAATAACAAGTTTTAGATTTGTTGCGGCCAAGATTAGCAGAAACCTGCAAAAAAACCCCCGAAACTGTGCGCACAACACCGTCCTCTCTTACCATGTCCCGCCATAAACAACTTGTATGGCGATGGCCGAACGTTTATGTTGTTGACAGCACCTTTTATCAGTCGCCTTCCAATACCCAGCTATCGCACTCATAGACTTTTCTAACGGGCTATTTGGAGCATCACAAGTTCGAGTCAATCAATCGCATTACTCCAAATTAAAATAACCCATGTACATATTCACTCCAAAAGACACGAATGCCTTCTTTTTCCCTGTAAGCGCTTCAACTAAATTATCAGATCTGCGCGAGTCACTTGACCAGAATCAAAATTAACTTAACTTGCACTAACTTAACTTAACTTGACTTAACTTAATTAACATAACTTGACTTGACGGTTGGTTAACTTAACTTGTAAGGCAGAACAAGTGACTAAATCGTGGACGACCACCCCGAAACGAATAATGTTAAGCAGTAGCATGTTTTGTATTCAAATTTTTATTAAATCAGAACCAACAAATCGGTTCGTTATAAGTTATAAGAGGCAACGAAAGCCAACAATAAAACATTGGAATTACTGAAAGCGAATGAGATCAAAGAAAAAAAAACGGCGAACAAATTGAAGCGAAAAGCGATTTTTCACGATATGTGCCATCTGTACATATTCCAAAGCTAAAAAATACAGCAACAAAAAAAATCAACCCAACTGTTTACCTTACAATATAAACATAAAGTAGCACAATAACCAGCTGAGTCATTCCTACTAGGGGATGCTTCCAGCACAGAGTCTGAGTTTCGATCACTTAATTCACAGTACTTAGCAACCCTTAACCGGTGATACGAGGAGTCAAAACACCCCAAAACAATATGAAGACAGCAATGGTGGTGGCCCAATAGTCGAAGCAATCGACCAGGTGCTTCTAGGATATCTGTAGGATATATCAGCAAATTAACAACGACTTCTCCTCGTTTATGAAAACCATGTAATTCAACAGAAGTTCGCACTCTACGTATGCATATAACTAGAACGTGTGAAATTTTATGGCTTTAAAACCATCCCGGAATTGGGTGGTCGAGCCAAAGCAAACGATATGACCAGGACTCCCTCATGATTATAATTATTCCAAAGCTCGTATCTCTACCCTTCCAGGGTGACTTGTAAATGTCGCACATCCTTACAAAAAGCTGCGATTAAAATTGTTTCTATATGGATATCTTCCCATAACACGTGACAATTTTCAACCTATAAAGTACAGCAGTTATATCTTTTATACTGAAGTAATGACAGCTCTAAAACTAATTGTTGGTCGACCCTAGGCATTTGAAATCGTGAAACGATACTAGTCAACTAGGTGATTGTGCGATGATGTCTGAAACTGAGGACGTTTTGATGCCACTCAAAAAAATATGAATCCAAACATAAACAATATTCAACAGCGTTCAACACCAGTTACTGAAGTATCTTATGTTTAAGGAGCTATTTGACTAAATTGGTTGGGCCATCAAAACTGGAAATAAAAAATCGGAATGCTTGCCATAAAAGTAATTTGGTAAAATGATCGTCGAAATTTCCCAAATTATCCAACAGGGAAATCGATTTCCAAACAATGAGAACAGAAGCTGAATGAAGCCTATCCAGAAGGTGTATTCAAGAGATATAACTCAGAAGCACAATCGAACGAATGGTGCAATCAGAATGTTCCCTCCGAACGAGCTCTCCATTCGCCACAACAAACAATTTCAACCGAATAAATATTTTGTAGTCTGAATACAAATTTTACTTACTGGATTGAGAAATGAAAACAGAATTTCGTTAACTGTTTAGTCGTAGATCTCAACAGTGAAAAAATATCATTGACCGTCTGTGAATTCCAGAAAGCCGATGGCTGAGATCAAAAATAGGCCGATACGCCTGATAATCACCTTCCCCTTCCACCCTCTCTCCTCAGAAAACTTCCCGATGGATAAGCGCCTTCGAAATGTCCTGTAAACTTTAACGATTCTTCCAAAAGTTATCGGCGCATCTTTTTCAACAAACTGCAACAACCTAGAGCCAAAAGAACAAAACAGACATCCTCCACGGATTCAGCCGAAGACGCAACGGCGGAAAACGATGCCGTTGTTTGTACTAGACACGAAGTTGCCAATCAATGAAGCAACTCGTAGCAAGAGGCTCGACTTCGCTCTTGTACTTCTTCAGGTCGTTGACGACCTCAGCTATTCCCTCATGTTCATCTTTGATGTGTGTATTCACTTCGTTTTCATCGTGCATCGATGCGAAATCGCACTTCGAACATCTGAAGATACTATTTCGAACTAGAAGGTACAACCTTCCAAAACTGCACTACGTAATATTTAAGCCCTAAAATCAAGTAACTATCGAAATGCGAATTTTTTAATTGTAAACGTCTCAAATCTTCAACGAACTTTAAGCAAGTGGGAATATGCGCCAGAGGATTGGCACAATATGCGCTTTGATGACTCCCATCAAACCGAAACCAGCTGGCTCCATAAAATGCTCATAAATGACAAAAGATTCAAAATATAAGCCAAAAAAACTTCAAATTATTCTATTAAATATGAGTTTTCCTGGAACTTCGGTTGTCGAATCCATTCTAATTATTCTCTTTAAGGATAAACTCTTCCGAATCGATGAATTGAATTGATGTGCGTACAGAAGGCGACCATAGGGTGTACATTATAACTGCCAAATTTTATCACTCTAGGTTCAGCGTTCTCTTGCACTGATAAACTGATTTGACGGGTTATATTCGTCAAACTTCATCATTTTGGCTTTCCCGTGAAAAAACATCGCATAAGACTTCAAGCTGAGAGAAAACAGCTCTCCTCGGCTCTTACGCAATTTCCACTCAGCGCTATACCTATATCCATAATTTTACTATTTCTAACTCTTAAACTAACTTCGATGATTAAAGCTGAACATATCGGTATGTATGAGGCGATAAGGTGATATTTACACATCGAACAATTTCCCAACACTGAGGGAAGAGTGCTGTTCTATTTAAGGCATCGGTAATGTGCCATTTTAGTACAACGCTTTATCTCGCATCTCTCGAATCCTCTTTTCCATCAGCTTTTTACCCTCGGGCGCAAATGTCGACATGCACTACGCATGGAATGGATATGTGAGAACATATTAGGGCACATGTTCGGCCTTCGCAATAATACTGCACAATTTGGTAGCGCCAGAATCTCACTGTTCTCTGTTTTTATCCTTTCGTTTCAGAAAGATGCGGTTATGCAGTCAAATAAATTCACAGATACGATTTTAAATAGGTAAGCAAACCTATACTGCTAGGAGAAGTGTGAAGATCGTACAGGTTTTGGTAAGTTCTAAGGATGGATATCTTAACGCTTTGGAATGCCATTATGAGTTCTAAAAGAGAGCGGAAAAAGGCATAAAAATTGGAACGAAACGCAAGAATTTTGGGAGCTTCAAAACTCCGAAGAAGAAGTTTCGAAAAACTCGTTCGTTTTTGGAGTGGAAAGTGAGGACAAAGGAAAGGGAAGGGAATAAGTAGACATGGGAAAGCGCATCATCGTACGAGAAGGAGAAACAGAAAAACAACTCATAAATGATCAAAAAAGTCCGATTCTACTTATTTATCTATTTACCATTGGAAGCACCTCTACATTCGCAACAACAATCTACCAGAAAAAGTATTCGCTTCATAAAGGATAAGTACCATTCACTTATTTTTCGCAACAGTAAATCATTAATGAAGATTTCAACAAAAAATTATTCAGGAAACATAAAAACCTGTAAACGTTTCTTTTAAGATGCCTCTCGAGTAAATGCGTCAAACGTCTTTTACGACTAATAGTCGCACCACATTGTCGGCATTTCGCTCTTCTGCCCTCATCCGAAATAGTTATATTCGACAGTCTCTTGGGACGACCCGGAAAGCACTGATCGTGAAGCTCTGAGAAGGCTTGTCGATGTTCGACCACATTCGCAATTGGCTCCAATCCCTGGATAAATTTAGCTTAGTTCCAAATCAACAAATGCATACGCTCTAGCGGGAAAGGTGAAAAAAAAACGGAATTCCGAGGATGAAACCATAAATTACGGAGCAACGAAGTCTGCAACGAAGTACGGCACTATATAAGTCAGGCCATCGTAGTGCATCGTATGCTCCAAAAATTGTTATTAAAAGCGCGACTTAAATCATAGTAAAAACGCACGTATACATGTAGATATGTTTGTTTTTGCAAATATAAGGATGCTATTGTCTTTAATTATCTTAAATTATCTTTACTGTCTTTATGGCGGTGTAAGTAAATCGATTTAAAAAAAAACCTCTGCCACGACTCTTCAGCACTCACCGCTGTAGTGCCTTTCTCCTAGACAAACGTCACATCTCTTTCCTCAACGCCTCAAGCCAACTTCCGTTTCGATAAAAATCAAAAGTTTCTTACGACTCGAAATCCTCTCAACGCACATAATCTCGAGTACCTTGATGAGCGCGGTCGATATGTGCCGTTGCGAAAAAAACCAAACACTCACTGACTGCTTCTCTCTTGCTTCTGGACTAAATGAGCGATAGGCAAGAAAAACATCGGCTCACCTTGACTTCCTTCTTTTTGTGATTGTTTTTCATATGACGACGCACAAGACGACTTTCTGCAGCACCATAATCACATACTGGGCATTGATGCAATGACATCTTCAAATGCACCTCTGCAATATGACGCGATGTTTGGCGCACCTCAACATCACATATACGGCACCTGAAATCATATAGAAAACAACATCGTTCTATAGCCAATAAGATCTTGAACTTTCTATTTAACTTGTTATTTGGAGGTTTGGACAGCGAATTTCTTGGTGATCCCTAGCTTAACTTTTATGCATAGAAAGACATTCCATCTTAAGCTTTAACTTGTAAAAATAATTTTTAAAAAAACTCGACATTAACTTGCAAGTCATGCCGCGAGTTCTTTCGCCTTTCTGTAAAACGCCAAAAAATGCAGCAGTATTCATGAAACAAATCTGTCTAAAACAGACAGCAGTAGAAGACTATTATGGCTGGACGAAAGTTATTTCAAAGCATTAATTATAACAAGACAAGAATATTCGTCTCAAAGTTACGATCAACAAGGAATCAATTAATTTAAATGATACCGATTGAAGTCTTCTAGTGCTGCGGCTGGTAAACGGCGATTAATCCAACCGGGAAAACAACGTAGATTCCACTCAGAGATCTCTTTTGAAAATTCGAGCAGGTTCGCTTTAGGTGTCAAATGAGCATTTTCTCTATGAGCATATCTGCAAATTGAGATGTTGGTTATAAAAGGCGAATCGACGATATTTAAACAAGGAAATTTTAGCTTCCTTTCTTTTCACTTGCTGGGGTGGGGGTGCGGTGGCAGTAGCTCAGTGGTAGAGACCCCGCTTCATACTCGGGAAGACCTGGGTTCGATTCCCGGCTGCTTACCCGACGGATCGCCAGCATGCTGACTACCAGGCGTCCCGAAACTGGTCAGAACAATCATGCGTGGGCATGGTTGTCAGCTGCATCGATACGGGAATCGATGAAATTATAGCTGCCTTTGCATCCCCTTGCATCTTTTCACTTAAATCTGTTAATTGTATTATCAACGAGTTTCGTAGAGAATGTTAGTATCCGAAATACAAACATTTCCTCCATTTGTCAAAGCACATCTAACCAACAAATGGCTCTTTGTAGTTTGTCAAAAACATTAACAAAAAAACATATATTTTGCATGGAAGACAATCGATAAGAAGTGAAAACAGCTATTACTTACTTTATATGCGCCTTAACATCCGATGAGCACGCATGATGTGCGAAATCACAAAGAGGACATTCGTAGAGACGAGGCTCTTTGAGGTGGTGTCGGTAGACGTGAATCTAAAACATCATCCATGCAATTACTTACTCATCGATCATAGACAGTTCCTAAAAATCCAAGCATCCAGCATATGATAATTTAATAGACGAAAACTGAAAAGAAAAATCAAGGGTACATCAGTTTTTGCTTTCTTAGCAAACGACGTTTTCATTCAGCCATTACTACTTTTGACCTCTGACCTCTACCTTTAGTCAACAATGATAAGCGTAAAACAATTTCGCAAATTTCCGACAAACTAGCAGCAAGTATATGACAAATTACGATTGAAATTAGTTGATATATACTTCAGCTGTTAAAAAACGATTGGTTCAACAAAGTATCGTATATCAAAGAACAACAGCACAGTACGAAAAGCAAAATATACCTGTCGATCTTCAGTCTTCATTTCTTGACCACATTCGCGGCATTGAACTCGTGGATCATCATAGGTCTTACTTTCATGCGTCTGTTTCTTTTCTATCGGCAAATTCTGCAAATCACAAGACCACATACAACTCATAAAATTAATAGCGACCTACGAGTGAGATTACTGTTGTTAATGAGGACTCATTAAAAGTGATAATTGGTGCTGTAGTTTGGAATCAATTCAAATATAGTTTTCATTTCAGTGACTGGACTGACTTGTAAGTGAAAGAAGGTTCGATGAATTGCAATAAACTACGGAAAATGCCGCGATACAAGCCAACGGTACTATAACTATGGAAACGTGGCGATATAAGCCCAACGGTACTACAGCTATGCAGACTGCTCACGCTCTTTTCCAAATGCACTTTTTTTTTTTTACAAAGTGTCAATTATTCAATTAAAATTTGTCCCTTTCTGTTTTCAGTGAACAGCGTCAAAACACTCTTTAAAGAAGGATAACACAAATGTCAATAATGAAGAAAACTGGCGATATAAGCCCAACGGTACTACAGCTATGCAGACTGCTCATACTCTTTTCCAAATACACTTTTTTTTACAAAGTGTCAATTATTCAATTAAAATTTGTCCCTTTCTGTTTTCAGTGAACAGCGTCAAAACACTCTTTAAAGAAGGATAACACAAATGTCAATAATGAAGAAAACTAGGTAAAAAGAAAACTAATGCCAAAAAAGGTAAGCGAGGAGGCCAATTTAAAATTTGGAAAACTCTTTTTTAAATATGTATGCGATATAATCGTATAAATTATGTGCTAGGAAAAAAGAAAACTAATGCCAAAAAAGGTAAGCGAGGAGGCCAATTTAAAATTTGGAAAACTCTTTTTTAAATATATTTTTCGACAGCACGATCAAACTTTCCAGTAGAGTGGAAATGGATTAGAGTCATTTTTATGGAATGAAACAGCAATAATCAATAATTGAGAAAAACTTTCACTAAAAAAAAAACAGGTCCACCTTAAGTTTGCGTCCAGGAAAGCATTGCTGATAGACAGTCTGTATTTCATTCGCATGCTCTTCCAGATTGGAAATCGGATCCATCTGTATGCTGCCATGTACTTTGAGCATATGTGAACGAATCTCATACGCATCTTGACCCCCATGTCCTTCGCAGACCGGGCACTGATACAGCGGAATATTTAGATGGTCTTTGGCGACGTGCCGTAAGAAATTCGACGATGGCTTGAACTCCTTTTTGCATAACTGCAATCCCAAATATAATAAGTCGGCCGAAGTTGTTTTAAAAAATTGGTTGAAGACGGTATTCTTTCCTAAAGTGAAATCTAAATGGGTCCATAAATTTGGGCGCATGGACGAAAACTGTTAAGCGCTTTCCATTTCATTTCAGTTTTTTTTCTTTTTTTTCTATTTTTCTATTCCTCCATTTCAGGACTAAAAAGCTGCCAAACATATCGAGACCTCTGCCCTCCGAATAAACTAACTACAATAAGAAGGCCTAACGTACGTGAACGAAGTTCGTAAGAGCACTAGTGGGAAAACAAAAAAACTCAAAAGAGCAGTTTCGAGGAAAAGCGTAAACTGTGAAGAAAACACGACTGATGAATGTGCAAAAAAATTTTGCAAAAAACCAAACTTTTGCATTAAATTTGTTGCATTATTAATAATCACATGTACAAAATTTGCAATATTAAATAATCACTTGAAGTATACGAAAAATACCCAACCTGGCATGTCCATTCGCTATCCCTCGCTGTAGATTTTGCAACAACCATTTTTTCGGTCGATGGTGAGGGAGATATTGCTGCTATAGATTGAGTAGCGTCGTCTTCTTTCGTCTCACATCGAATTTTCTGTTTGACCTCAAATGCAGATATGACACGAAAACGTGTATCGCCTCAAATTAGCAGTCTAACCTCCACTCTGTCCCCCTTATTGGAAAGTGAACGCTTAAAATAGCTATATATGATTTCACAGTGTTTTCAGTATTTCACCATCGAGCGAGGAATGTCCAAAATCACTTTGCAGTTTGCAAATTTGCAAATTTGCAAACTGCAAAGTGTTTGCAATGTTTGCACTATTTGCACAATTTTCAATTGCACTATTTGCAATGTTTGCACAAACACTATGCAGTTTGCAAATTCAGTCGAGATTCTCGAGTGAATAAATCGAAACGTGCGGTTGAAGTATTTCAATGTAATTAGCTTATTAACGTTTCTTTTTTTCATCGCCCAATATTAACATTTTATTTGCCCATAATATTCGTACCGAAATTACTCTTTTGCTTTTTATTTGCTGAATAAAAGAGAGTAAATTTCCACCCATCATTTTTACCCATCAAATGGGTAAATTTTATTTACCCGTCATTATTTCAATGAGCATGAAACAATATGTGCATGAAACAACAAACCTGTTCAACACGCTTCTCGGCTTCATCGGTATCCAGCCACCAGAATGGACGACGTCGATGCTGCCATCCAGGAAAACACTGTTCGTTCAGTCGATCAATTTCTTCCCTAAGAAAAGCACTTCATTAATATATCCCAGTTTTCTATGAATAATAATTATATCATATTATCACAGCAGCCCAACAGCACCGATAAAGCGTTTGAATAACTCTTGTTCTAAATCGAAACTGTTATTACAACTTTTTGTCGGCTAAAATGAAGCACTCTTTCCTAACAAAGTTCTATTCTATGTGTTAATAGCTAAGGCACAATATGAAGATAGCTCGTTTAAATGACATAACAACGGAGGCACAACAAATCGTGCTTTATAATTAATTTTTCCCTGCCAATTTACATATACTTTCTTAACAAATTTTTGTTGGAAGAAAAAAGAATAAAAGTAAAGAAAATGATGACCATCGTATCTTTCTCGATGCAAAAACGGATCAATGAGCAATGAGCACACTAAAACATAACAAAAACATGAAGAAATGTACTAAAATGTTCATCCAGTGCAAATATGCTTGCTGTTAAAGAAATATTTTAAGGAATAGTTTGATGAACAATTTCGGGAAGAGTTTAAGGAACAGACATATCATAAGTTGATGGTCAACCTAAAATCATTTTCATGCGATAACGGCTCGATAGTAGCATCCTCTTTGTGCATCCATTTAATATGCCATTTGACACGATGAACGTCGTAGTTGGAGGCAAAATTGCACAAAGGGCACTCGAAGATACGCTGACGTTGTAAATGACGGTGGTATACATGACGTTGACGATCCGACTGTGCTACCTGAAGTCAGTCTTCACATGATGAAAGACATACGAAATACCTGCGCTTTCGGTTTTGCTAAACAAAATGAGCTAGCTACTCACTCAATGATTCGACTTATTATACAGTAGTAATTGGCCATACACGCTGTTTACTTATATTTACCGACCCTTTCTTATTTTACTTCATATGGGCTTAGTCATACTTTGCAGCTCATTTACCCTCATTTCTTCACTTTATTTGCCTATTGGCCTCAGCCCTCCTCTTTCTTCCTGATATTACCTATTCTTACCCTGTCACCTGCAACATCAACATTTCCACAAGTTCAGCAATGAAATCATACCACCACTAACTAACAACTACTGCTTGCTGCCGGTCCATAACATTAAACGCTCTATAAATAAAACAATAAATAATGATCGAACCTGTGTCTTACACAACTGGCATATATGACGTTCACGAGGGCGACTACCCGCATGTGGACGCACCAATTTCATTGGACGATTCGGAAAACAACGGGCCTTAAAACAACAACAGTAAATGTATCCCTACAAGTCGACGAGTGAATTGCTCATTTTTGAGATAAAAAGAAAGGAGTAAAAAGAATAGGTAATTTGCTTTCAGCAGTTCGAGGATAACTGCAACCTGCAAAACCAGTGAGGAGTTCAATACTGAATTAAACAATATGATTTGGTCCAAAGCAAACAAAGATTCCGAAAACAGCCTCGAGTTCGTTATTCTCAGAAATTTACTGCCACGTTAGCAAATCCCCCTAAATAATACTTTTTAAAATATTTTAAGACTGACGCAAATATACTGAGTGGGTAAGCAAAGACTGGGAAGGGTGGGGGGAGTGTGGGAGAAAATAGAAGAATAGAAACCTATAGGCCATGAAAGAAGATATGTTTGATTTGCATTCGACAACAAGAATTCAACGATCAGGACAGAAGCGAAACGGAGGGATTATAGACGGAAAGATGCTCAACGTTCGTATGCGACAAAATAAATTCACTTAAAGATCACCTGAAGGTCACGAATCTCGTCGGCGAATCGCTCCAGATTCGAAATTGGAGGCGTATCGCAATGTAGTGGATGCACTTTGGTGATATGCTTGGTCACTGTACAGCTCTCATAACTACCGAATCCTTCACAAACAGGACATTCGTAAAGTGGCTTCTTCAAATGCTTTTGTGCTATATGGCGACCAGGATATCGAGATTCTTCCCTGAAGGCCATTTCAGTGATCCATTTTCCTCCGGTCGCAATGGCGGTGCAAAATAAATTAAATAAGCGATACAAGTTTCAAGACCTTATTTGCAGTCCATTTGGCATATCGATTACCAGCGCATTAAAAAAGCCAATAAACATAAGGTAACGATGTTCTTCTACGTATTACGCTAGATGCAAATCAAGGCTTCGACAGATCGGCGAAGAATGGGCTGGACCCAGCACAAAATGGAAAAGAATATCATAGAAAGGTGAGGAACGTGGACGTTAAATTTTCTTTACTAGTACAAAGGTGAAGGCGGGAGGAGGGGGAGGATGGAGGGAAGACAGCGTGCACATAAAACTCGAGAAAGAGCGCAAACCAACCAGCAAATGTGGCAAGTCCTGTCATCGATAACAAGCCCGTCCGGTGGTTGCGAACTACCCGTCTCATCATCTAGATCAAACGCGACTCCATCCTCGTACGTTCCATTCTGACTGCCACTTTCTTCAGCCGCCGAATTCTGTGTTCCCTCATCACATGAACTGCTGCTACCCTATAAAACGAGTTCAGATCAACCGAACTTATTTAAGGCAATATGCCTTACGACCTTTACGATCATCATTTAGGAAGAGCAGGTCGTACGGCTTACATAACAAACACATACAAATTAAACATTTCAAAACAGGAAACACTACTGACTATGTGCTGTAACAGGTTACATAGGCCTACAGATATGCATGGCACCGGGTCGGAAAGAATGGACGGGAAAGGATGAACCATTAAAAAATAGCGAGCTAAGATGGACTGAAAACAACATAGCTGCAAATTTATATTACTGACAAACAAAGCAAACTATGTCTGCAGCGCGAAGTGAACCCAAAACCATTCGCTTTCTGAGTCTTAGTTGCTGCTATATATTAGTTTAAACTGTACCGTCTTCACAAAGTTCTACTTTGATTCTTTTCCCGCACTTCTTTCCACGCAAAAAAACCCATAAATTCTGAAGAATATTTTCCAATAGATATGCATGGCACCGGGTCGGATGGACTGAAAACAATATAGCTGCAAATTTATATTACTGACAAACAAAGCAAACTATGTCTGCAGCGCGAAGTGAACCCAAAACCATTCGCTTTCTGAGTCTTAGTTGCTGCTATATATTAGTTTAAACTGTACCGTCTTCACAAAGTTCTACTTTGATTCTTTTCCCGCACTTCTTTCCACGCAAAAAAACCCATAAATTCTGAAGAATATTTTCCAACATTCTTAAGAAGTCAAAGATAACTAAAACTATTTTGCGTTCTAGTTCATTACCGCTGGCGATAAAGTCATCAGAATTCTGAAATTATCTGATTAAATACCTGGTCTTGAATAGGCTCTTCCTCATTTCGCCACCAGAATGCTGTCTTCTTCAGTCGCCATTCCGGGAAACACTTCTGATTCCACATCTCAAAAATCAAATTTCACGGTAAGCACAACCCGAATGGGAAGGCATGACGATGGCTGGTTTGACAAGTACTTTAACGGCTCACCCACCAGATCAACCGATTTCATGAGCTACTCGCAGGTCATGAAAATTCATACTTTAGCTGACTCGACCACTCAAAAAAACCTTCGAATGAAGATTCGTCTTCGTGCAACTCGACTATTCGCAATATGCATGCAGTCTCCTTAGTAAGTTTAAGATCTTACTGGTCCTGCTGGGCCGACCGAAAAGAACCAGAGCTGGGTATAGGAAATCAACCTATGCAGTGGTTATAACCACCATACTTCATTTTCCTGATCCTGGCGGCAACTCAACCATTGAGTCGAAACTGCTGCAGATGCACATAGACAGATTAACGTAAACATATACATACGAACAGAGACATAGTTCAGAATATGCGCAATATGAAAAAAGTTCAAAACGACGTAGTGAGACGATACCTGTATATCTTGTTTGTGCAGTTCCTCATTACTAATCGGTTGTGCGCCTCCTTGATGAACAGCAGTGCAATGCTTACGCATTTCCCATACCGAATTATTATTCGTATAATCACATGCGGAACACTGAAACAGATTCGATACTCGTAGATGTATCTGATAGACGTGACGCTGACGTGCCGTTGTACAGACATCCACATGACAAACCTGTAATCAAATCACTTAAAAACGCAACTTTTTCAATCTTCGTAATAACAAACCATGATTGTTTTAAATATAACAAGCAAAACTCTTCGACTATTTTGGCCTTTCATTATTTCACTTTCTCGGCAACAACCGTTAGTAAGCAGTTGCCCCAAGTGAAACAGCTGACAGCTGATACGATGATCGATGAAATTTCATAGAGATAGTTTCACGGTTACGTTTCACAGCGTATGAGAGAGATCGTGCATCATAAAATCGTGGCTAATGTAAGCGATATTTGGGATGGCTACATCAAACTATCGACATGCGAGAAACGGATCGACAAAAGTAACAATTATATACCTCAGAAATCGAAAAGTGAACGGTACTGAGAATGTAGACTAAATGCACAAATGCGCAAAGACTGAAAAAATGCAAAGATGTGCATAGTTCACACGTAAATAGCGCAATTAAATGTATATATGCAGGCGGTTAAATATTGTGTAATTCGATAACGAAATAAATTTTGTTATAAACTGTTCTAGGTGATAGCTCACCTGACAAGTGGATTTGCGAACAGCTCTTGAACCATTTGGAACGACCGCTGCCTCTGAGGGTTCCTCCAAAAGTAGACTTTCGAATAGCGAGTTCTCTAACGTTGCCTCATTTCCAAACTGGAATTCTTTGCCGATACTACCTTGTCGGAGATGGTTGGGATTGTCGGTTGCAAATGAGGAAATGGGGACAACAACAGTTCCTAATGGAAACACGTAAAATACAAAAAATTGCATCCAGAACTGCCTGCCTTTTGCATCTTAAATATTGAAACCCTCTGATTGGTAGCAGTGCTGCATGATCTTAAGTTTGTGCTGAAGCTAAAATACGCAGCGTTCTTACTCGTTATAGTGCTGCGAAATTTTAGCCGCAATAGACAACTATGAACCATAATTTATGAGAGCCTCTTTGTTATGCTCGGTATAACTGAACGTTCCTTTCCGGACAATCAAAAATCGAGGGTTCTAAAAATCGGGTCGATTTATCCTCGACCCTCCCCCCCCCCCCCCC
>JPKZ01001315.1:14273-50622 GCA_000803305.1 Toxocara canis
GGGGGGGAGAGGGCAATGAATGGTAAGGTGTTCTTCATCTGTTATAGTGCATAGAAGCGATGGGTTGCGGGTACTCGCTTACGTTATTTCAGACACAAAACCAAGTGCTTCGTCGTGAGTTGGAGAGGGTGACTGCACTACTCAAAGCGCAAGAGTCACGATGTGTATGTCGATTAAGCAACGTAAGTGAGGGTTTGCGAGCCGAGTCACCAGTCGACGTTGATGTCCTTTCGCCGCCTAATCAGCAGCCACCTCCGCAGCCCACCGCATACTTATCACAGCCGCTCATCTCTGCCCTTCATCCCAAGAAGTTACCTAAATGACGTGTATTTGAGTTGTTTGAGTCAACTGACTGGAACTGCTGCTTTATTTGTAGAGATGATGCGCTCATTGTATGAGGATCATGTGAGAGTTTTTAAGTTTGGTGGTCTAACAGGCGTTCTATTTTCTGACGATAGAAGTCGCTTTCTCAGTAGTTTCAAGATCGCCTAATGGTTTAGTAGTTGCACAGTGCTCGTCGCATTCGTGCTAACAGCACAGTAACACATGTACAAGTGTCATGCGATATATCGCTTTCTCGCAATCTATGCATTACCGCGCCGTCAAGTTCATCATCAAGCCCACTCAAATTGCAGTCTATCGCTTTTCCCGCTCGCAGCTTCGTTTTCGCCACATTCCTTTGTTGGTCAGTATATGAACTTAACTAGGATGTTTCCTGAATTAGCGGCATTCTTCAACTAGGCCCTAGTTAAGCAGTCTAGTGCAGAGGAGCAAAAATGTTTATGTTGAAATTTGTTCAGGTGCTGCGCGCGCTATGTTTTTGATTCCATGCTAATCAGATTTCGAAAGCAAAAAAAAAAACCATTTGGAGGGAAAAATTTTGGGGATTTTCAGTTTTCTTTTTGCGCGAACGGGTAACAGGCGCAACTGTTTGACCTATTTTTTATCGTTTTTTTTTTTGAGTACGATGAAGGAAAATGGATGGATAGTTCTATAAGGTAAGATGAAGTTGTTCATCAACGTCCGCATCATTGTGTTTGTTTGACCGTTGCATTTATTAGCTGTTCTTTCTGCCTTTTGTTACTTAAATCGTGCTCGTTTGATATCGTTTTGTGTTTCATTCGGTGTTTGTTTATTGGCCGCCGCCGGACGCGAAATGGCTTCCATTAGAAAACGTTTTAATGGGATTTTTTCTCTAGACCTATTTGGTACAAAGGAAGTTCTTTTTTTTTAAGATGTGCAATTACAATTTTATTTAATTACATGACTTATTTATTATAAAGGCGTTCCCACTTTTACGAATAGGAGAACTTAACGACGATATCCAATTGTGTTTGTCCGTGAAAACATGATGGGGATGCATTGCATCAGTACCATACTATAGGAGTCATATGCGGCCTTTTGCAAGGGTTAAATTAATTATACAACGTTTCCTTACCCTTTTTCTTTTTTGACACCATCTCAGTTTGGCAGTATTATCTTACATGGCCTTCCAGCCTTTTTTAAGAGGACGAGGGCGAGGGAAGAGAAATAGTAAAAGGCTGTATCGTAAAGTTGTTTGAATGCATGCAGTTGTTGCCATCCGGCCGTGGTTATGCTTGTCGAGCATTGGTTGTATTTGTAATCACGAGAAAGCCTTCTCTCTGCATCGTTCGGAACCTCACCCCTGACTCATTCGCTCAGTGTTTTCTCTCATTCGATTTCTTTAGCATGTAAGTGTTATATCACAATCAAATCTGGTCTGTTTGTTGCATGCAAATGTGTAAACGCCTCATGATTTTGCTATGTTCATTTCGAAGATCGGACATTCCTTTTAAATTTTTGTGGCGCTATTTACTTCTTTGAAATACTAGTTCAGTTTAGTTTTTTTCCTAAAAAGCGGTTTTATCGGAGACTTTAAGCTATTAGACGTTAAGGACGCAGCTGATCCTAGATGTTGCTGAGGGGGAGGGGAGAAGGGCTGGTGTCGGAACTGTTATCCAGATATTTCTGTCGTTTTCCAAACTTTTCATGGTACAAATGATTGAACACAGTTGCACGGCTGCCACCCGCATCCGAAGAAAAATCCGATTATCGGTGCCTCAATGGAGTTGCTTGAAACGTGAAATGTTTTCATTTTCGAGTTTGCAGCGAGAAGGCTTCCACTCGACATTTTTTAAAGTATAGTGAACAAAGGCGAATTTTTTTTAGCATTCCTTGATTGACGCTGTAGCATTGTAGCAACCGATTTCGGTGTTTTAGACGTAGTTTCGAACGTTTCATAACGTTTTGCTGATAATAAGTGATCTTTGATTGCAGATTGCAAACTTCTAATTGTAATTATCGGAAACTACCAGTGAACATGTCTCCTCTGAATGTAAGTAATTTGGAATAAATTCACATCGCTTCAATGGTGCTTATAAGTTTATCGGAATTTCGAAGCGTGATTGGCGAGAAATTTACGTTGGTGACAGTGATGCTATCGCTAAGCCATTGTGCCTCTCACAGTTTCTTGCTTCTTGTAGTGAACTGCATTGTACTCATACCGAAGAATTTTTCGAATTTACAGCGACTGACGTCGGTAACCATCCATCCTCATGAAGCGTTTTTGGCAAACATAAATTTACGATAAGCGCATATACAGTCAGCGTGCACTTTGGGATTATGTTCTCAGAAAAGCCTTTTTTCTCAACTCATCAAAACGGATGGCGGCTCATTTTTTGTTCTGGCTGCATTATGCACTAACCAACGCAACATCGCCCCCAGTGCAACATCTCTTGATGTCCTACCACCTTCTGCTGGTCGCATATGTATTACGACAAAGGGGCACAGTTTTGAAAGTCATAACGTCATCCGTTTGTCATTAAAGCTTTCGACAAACAGTAAAATAAAACAATTACTTGAGAAAAGCAGTGCACGCCAACGTCAATCAGAATATAAGTAGACATACAAAGATTTTGGTGACGGAGAGGAATTCGAGATCAAGGAACATCGCTTCTCCGCATTATGTAGCCAAACAAATATAAGCATCTGATGGAGCAGCTTTTCAAAAATTCATGTCCTGAAGTCCTAAATCCGCCTCACCCCCCCCCCCCCCCCCCCCTAGTCACCAGTCGACGTTGATGTCCTTTCGCCGCCTAATCAGCAGCCACCTCCGCAGCCCACCGCATACTTATCACAGCCGCTCATCTCTGCCCTTCATCCCAAGAAGTTACCTAAATGACGTGTATTTGAGTTGTTTGAGTCAACTGACTGGAACTGCTGCTTTATTTGTAGAGATGATGCGCTCATTGTATGAGGATCATGTGAGAGTTTTTAAGTTTGGTGGTCTAACAGGCGTTCTATTTTCTGACGATAGAAGTCGCTTTCTCAGTAGTTTCAAGATCGCCTAATGGTTTAGTAGTTGCACAGTGCTCGTCGCATTCGTGCTAACAGCACAGTAACACATGTACAAGTGTCATGCGATATATCGCTTTCTCGCAATCTATGCATTACCGCGCCGTCAAGTTCATCATCAAGCCCACTCAAATTGCAGTCTATCGCTTTTCCCGCTCGCAGCTTCGTTTTCGCCACATTCCTTTGTTGGTCAGTATATGAACTTAACTAGGATGTTTCCTGAATTAGCGGCATTCTTCAACTAGGCCCTAGTTAAGCAGTCTAGTGCAGAGGAGCAAAAATGTTTATGTTGAAATTTGTTCAGGTGCTGCGCGCGCTATGTTTTTGATTCCATGCTAATCAGATTTCGAAAGCAAAAAAAAAAACCATTTGGAGGGAAAAATTTTGGGGATTTTCAGTTTTCTTTTTGCGCGAACGGGTAACAGGCGCAACTGTTTGACCTATTTTTTATCGTTTTTTTTTTTGAGTACGATGAAGGAAAATGGATGGATAGTTCTATAAGGTAAGATGAAGTTGTTCATCAACGTCCGCATCATTGTGTTTGTTTGACCGTTGCATTTATTAGCTGTTCTTTCTGCCTTTTGTTACTTAAATCGTGCTCGTTTGATATCGTTTTGTGTTTCATTCGGTGTTTGTTTATTGGCCGCCGCCGGACGCGAAATGGCTTCCATTAGAAAACGTTTTAATGGGATTTTTTCTCTAGACCTATTTGGTACAAAGGAAGTTCTTTTTTTTTAAGATGTGCAATTACAATTTTATTTAATTACATGACTTATTTATTATAAAGGCGTTCCCACTTTTACGAATAGGAGAACTTAACGACGATATCCAATTGTGTTTGTCCGTGAAAACATGATGGGGATGCATTGCATCAGTACCATACTATAGGAGTCATATGCGGCCTTTTGCAAGGGTTAAATTAATTATACAACGTTTCCTTACCCTTTTTCTTTTTTGACACCATCTCAGTTTGGCAGTATTATCTTACATGGCCTTCCAGCCTTTTTTAAGAGGACGAGGGCGAGGGAAGAGAAATAGTAAAAGGCTGTATCGTAAAGTTGTTTGAATGCATGCAGTTGTTGCCATCCGGCCGTGGTTATGCTTGTCGAGCATTGGTTGTATTTGTAATCACGAGAAAGCCTTCTCTCTGCATCGTTCGGAACCTCACCCCTGACTCATTCGCTCAGTGTTTTCTCTCATTCGATTTCTTTAGCATGTAAGTGTTATATCACAATCAAATCTGGTCTGTTTGTTGCATGCAAATGTGTAAACGCCTCATGATTTTGCTATGTTCATTTCGAAGATCGGACATTCCTTTTAAATTTTTGTGGCGCTATTTACTTCTTTGAAATACTAGTTCAGTTTAGTTTTTTTCCTAAAAAGCGGTTTTATCGGAGACTTTAAGCTATTAGACGTTAAGGACGCAGCTGATCCTAGATGTTGCTGAGGGGGAGGGGAGAAGGGCTGGTGTCGGAACTGTTATCCAGATATTTCTGTCGTTTTCCAAACTTTTCATGGTACAAATGATTGAACACAGTTGCACGGCTGCCACCCGCATCCGAAGAAAAATCCGATTATCGGTGCCTCAATGGAGTTGCTTGAAACGTGAAATGTTTTCATTTTCGAGTTTGCAGCGAGAAGGCTTCCACTCGACATTTTTTAAAGTATAGTGAACAAAGGCGAATTTTTTTTAGCATTCCTTGATTGACGCTGTAGCATTGTAGCAACCGATTTCGGTGTTTTAGACGTAGTTTCGAACGTTTCATAACGTTTTGCTGATAATAAGTGATCTTTGATTGCAGATTGCAAACTTCTAATTGTAATTATCGGAAACTACCAGTGAACATGTCTCCTCTGAATGTAAGTAATTTGGAATAAATTCACATCGCTTCAATGGTGCTTATAAGTTTATCGGAATTTCGAAGCGTGATTGGCGAGAAATTTACGTTGGTGACAGTGATGCTATCGCTAAGCCATTGTGCCTCTCACAGTTTCTTGCTTCTTGTAGTGAACTGCATTGTACTCATACCGAAGAATTTTTCGAATTTACAGCGACTGACGTCGGTAACCATCCATCCTCATGAAGCGTTTTTGGCAAACATAAATTTACGATAAGCGCATATACAGTCAGCGTGCACTTTGGGATTATGTTCTCAGAAAAGCCTTTTTTCTCAACTCATCAAAACGGATGGCGGCTCATTTTTTGTTCTGGCTGCATTATGCACTAACCAACGCAACATCGCCCCCAGTGCAACATCTCTTGATGTCCTACCACCTTCTGCTGGTCGCATATGTATTACGACAAAGGGGCACAGTTTTGAAAGTCATAACGTCATCCGTTTGTCATTAAAGCTTACGACAAACAGTAAAATAAAACAATTACTTGAGAAAAGCAGTGCACGCCAACGTCAATCAGAATATAAGTAGACATACAAAGATTTTGGTGACGGAGAGGAATTCGAGATCAAGGAACATCGCTTCTCCGCATTATGTAGCCAAACAAATATAAGCATCTGATGGAGCAGCTTTTCAAAAATTCATGTCCTGAAGTCCTAAATCCGCCTCACCCCCCCCCCCCCTACAGTTAGGCTGGGTGACTCGGAACTCGATAGGCCGCTGAACCGAAACAACGGTCGTTTCAAGACTCTCAAATTTTTATCAACTCTCCGCCATTTATTACACATATTAGTGTGGGCTAAAACACAATAAAACGAAGATGACGATTCGGCAACCGAAACTTCCGCATTCATGCACCTCAAAGCTTGAAAAAAAGATGCAATTTCAAAATGGTGAAAAAATCTGCTAAAATTTTACCAGCAAATACGGTTTCCATGGCATATAGAGTCGACAATTCCAAACTGGATGGACCGCATGTCGGGAAATATTTTCCTCATCCTACACCTGTCATTGCCAGATGGGAACAACATATCCTCTCCATTTTTTAAGATATCATCTGTTCATCATGGCTGCACGTAAATACAGATGATATATGTAGGTAATGATGGAGAGATGATATCTAAATAATGAGGCGTGCTTCGATTCCGAAAAAAGAAAACAGTCATACAAACTAGCGCTTGAAGTTAACGACACCAAAAAATAGCATCAAATCAAAATGGTTGCAAAAAAGGCCAAATTATAAAATCGGCTTCTTCGATAAATGTGTCTGATAGTCTTCATTACACATTTTGCTTTTAAGTACGCATCAATTTTCCTCATACAGCACTATACCATAACTGTAGGGAGATGACTAAATGATAATTTATTAAATGAACAGACACTCCGTCCTTTCACCCCTCCCCCTCCTCCCTGTCCAAAGTTTCCCTAAACGAGATCTCATCGCTAACCAAACAAGATCTGTACATATAAGCAATGTATACAGAAGAACGGCATATTACACCAAATCAATTCTGGACAGTATTCGCAGTCAATATGCTGAAACTACCGTCATCGAGTTCTTTGATCTGTTCCTTTAATCGATTTACGTAAGCCTTCTTCTCCTAAAAGCAAGTCATTTACGCACAGCTAGAACATCGAAAAGCCACGGAACGATAAATGATGCCAAGTAATTGGTCGCCGATTCAAAAATGACCTGCAAATTTTGTTCAAAAATGACGTCCAAAAACCACAAACTAATGTTGCAGCTAGTGTAATAATAATGTAATCTAATCTCGAGTGAGCATTCCCCCACGCAAACCCCCTATTCAAAAATTTCTTTCCTTCGTTTTTCTATATGTTGTACGATCGGCTCTAGGATGTCTTCAAACATGTAAAATTTAGACACTTTTAGGTGCCTGCAGCCTCTTACAAACGTAACGAATCAACTTGAAAACATACATCGCAGCTATCAAATTTCCAAATCCAGGCTTCAACAACTCGCAAGTTAGAATTACCTGGCGTATTCTCGTGTATGCACAGACACGGGACCCCCCTCCCCCACGTCACGCAGTTTGTAATGCAAAATCAACAAAGCACATTTCAACGAATCGTAGATTGCGCAACAACAGAGCTAGCTGTAAATAGATAAGAACTTTACACGCACCTCCAACTCGTCGAGACGATTCTTCTTGATCTCTTCTAAGCGTTTCACATGCTCCAGAAGCGCTAATCTTGCATGACCAGAAATGTCTTTGCGTGGAATTCCTGATGGACGCCATCCTAAAAGAAACAGAACATTAAACACGCGATAAATTTATACTGCGCATCAGCAATGCGAACGTCTTCGCGATTCGATAAAAATATTTCACCGTCTCACTTTACAGCTTTACAGCCTACCGTAATCTCCATGAATGGTGCATTAAATGTGTGCTTCAGCGTCGATCATTCCAATACTGTGGCAGTGATGCTGTTTATAAAGCATTCTTGCCTTACTGAACGTAGACAATTTCCAAAGTTTGGAGCCCCCATTCAACATGTGAGGCAGAACCAAAAACGCAAATCAACCCATAATTCGCCTTCATCATTCATATTTTTTATTTGGATTCTCTACTTAACTCTACCACTCGAACACTGCACATATATAAGCTTCGATATGGCCATCCAGATTTCCCTTTCGAATGCTCATCCTCCCATGTCTTATAGAACTAAAAGATCTGCAACTGATCAACGCTGCCACGCGATTCCATGAAAACGAGGCTCATTCAAGGATGCAGAGAAAACTGCATCAATTCTGCACTAACTGCCTATCCCATACCATAGGTTAATATCAACACAGATCTACATACATGCATACCCAAGCCCCCTCCTTCCATCTCGTCTTCGGCGATGAAAGAACAAAAACTATTTAAGCATAACGTACTATTTCCAGGCATTTCGCTTACAACTTGCCGCCCTCTCCCTCTCCCCCCCTCCCCCCACCCCTCATAGTTTCCCAAGCGGAAATGGGGAATCAATCGCACTCCCATTATGATCTGATGTCGTAATGACTCGGGGCAAAAAGTATGGAAAGATGGAAAAAAGAACACAAAAAAGATGAAGTCGGAAACCGAAAAAGCTGAATGCTGAAGTCCCATGCAAATCTAGAAATCAAGAGAGGCGGCCAATGCGTCGACCACTCACTCGACTTATTCACAAGATCTGAAGGGGAAAGGGAGAGAAGAAATCACAGGCTACACCAATAAAACGCAAACCACCTTGCGCGTTAGGATCTGAGTCACGAATTATTTCGATTAGACGATCCACTTTTGCTTCCACCTAAAAATGATTATTAATTTCGCTTCAACAGCAAAAAAAACAATCCTGTTCTCGATTTAGGACGTTAATAAAGTATTCACTAAAATTCTGTTATACTTTCGCTTCTTTCGGTTTTTTTTAAAAAAAATCGCAAGTCGCTTCGAACAGATTTTTCACTAAGCGTGTTCTTTGCAAGCTTGTGGTTTTATTAAAAATTTTCTATGTAGAATAGCGAATTAAAGTTTCCTCGGAAAAAAGTAGTAAAAACCAGATAAAATAAAAATAAAAATTAATGAAAAACGGAAAAGGCAGAAATAAAAAACACAAAAAAAAGAAAAAGTAGAAATAAAAAACAACTGTTTGAATACTGAAAGAACCTTTATTGAAATTTTGTACACAGCGTTACGAAACTGATAATTTTTCAACAAGACGTTCTCATCACAAGTTTTTCGATAAAAACGGGCCTAGAATGTCTCAGTTTCAAGTGCCCTTAGAGTGCAAATGGAGTAGAAGAAAAATCGAGCTCATTTGATATTATAAAAACGGAATATTGAAGAAAAAAAAGCACTTGCTTCTTCGCGTTCGATAAGAGACTGAACCTTGGCGATCACAGCTCGCTCGAATTCTTCGCTCGACTCACGAACCACCCTCTCCATTTTGTCTGCTGGTAGCTGCATGAAAAAGTGATTTTTATTACGGTTTATTAAAGTGTACCGTTCGTTGCTTCTTAAATAATTATTAAATAATGAGAAAAACGAATGCTACCGAACATTATAAAAACGGAATATTGAAGAAAAAAAAGCACTTGCTTCTTCGCGTTCGATAAGAGACTGAACCTTGGCGATCACAGCTCGCTCGAATTCTTCGCTCGACTCACGAACCACCCTCTCCATTTTGTCTGCTGGTAGCTGCATGAAAAAGTGATTTTTATTACGGTTTATTAAAGTGTACCGTTCGTTGCTTCTTAAATAATTATTAAATAATGAGAAAAACGAATGCTACCGAACAATGGAGCATACTCTGCAAGCAAGAGTGCACATGGGCTGCTTAGAGAGACCAGAAGCGACGTTCAGCCAAAGAGCAACCCCTTACTTTAAAAAAAAAGCCTGCTTTCCTTTATTTTGGCATCATACGGTCAATAAAGCCAAAAAAAAAGACAGTTCTTTTATACTGCCATGCAGTACTTGGCCCATAATCCTTTTTAATCCTCTGCTTTACTGCTTACAGTCTCAAGCTCGCAACTTTCCGTATATACCACATAGAAGGCGTTAAGTAAATCCTACGTTTACAACAGTTGCGAATGAGACTGTAGCTTGGGGTTACTTGAAGCACAATGAATGCGACCGCAGTCAGAAGTTTCAGCATTGGTGGTCGGGATTAATTAAGCTAATCAGGTAATTTCAACAGTACTCGTTTATACTGTCAAACATGTCAACCGTTTGCTTCCACTCCGCAGAGGTGTCAAACTACTGCGAATATTGCTGCGAATATCACAGCAATTTAAAGTGCACATTACACAGTCTTATTGTTCATTTGTTCATGAACAGTGTGATCAATAGAGGCGGAAAGCAAAACTGTAAAGGTCATAAACTGGAAAACGCTAATCGTGTTGCAGAGTGATGTATACGAATAATAGAATGAGATGAACAGCGGGTACGAATCTCTCGTACTGTCGACAAAAACAAACACAATTTTCCATGTCACTTGTTCGATAGCCATTTAGCCATTAATTTGTATATGATCGTAGGACGACCCTCTTGACGTATTTAAATCAAAAAAAAAAAACGAATGACTAACCTTATGAGCGATAGCACCGTATACCGCACGCTTGACGTATTTTGGCGTTACTATTTCAGAAGCCAATCGCTTCACAATCTTCTCGATAAGCGAAATAAGAGGCTCACGTTCCATTAGCACAATTCAACTACAAAATGATGCAACTGCTGAATTTTACCGAACGCAAATGCAAGAGTTCGTCTACATAAAAGTAAAACACTACCCGATCTACACTACGACAAGCGCCGTACATGCAAGAAGCAAACAGTTCGAAATGGTATAAGCTTTGCGGCCGACCACCCGATCATATAAGCTATACGAAGTTACACTTTTGTGTAACGATCAGATGAAATACGTTCATTAAACAAAGATTGTTCGGTCATTTTTTAATGAGTCAATAGCTTATGTTATATATATATAAAATGAATAGCAGTTATGTTACTGAGCGATGCAGTTATTTTCTAGCCAGCATTAAGAAATTTGGTGATATTGACCCAATCTAAATCCAGTAGCAAGCCTCAGTATGTTTATAAAAGACTGAATGCATTCATGCTTCTCAAACAAATTTTGTTTACAAAAAATAATCAGAAAATGAAAAACAGATGACCTTTTCCCTAACATGCGAGCCGCGCCATCCCCTATGCAGCTACATAATGCTGAAGATAGATTAACTTAGGATCATTTGATTGCACCAATTAAGTACTAGACTAAACGCGACCGGTAAATCGAAAACTATACACTTCGCTTGCACACCGTCAACATCCCTCTGCCCTAAACACACTGCTTTCGAATCGATCACCCTCTCCGTGTTCACATTCACAACGAAACAAAGCAATTTGAAGAAGTAAGATTACCCTTACATAAGTGGCTAAAACCATGATACTGAAGTGCAATATTTCACTGAGAAATTTATCAAAGGCTTATTTCATTCGGCGGCAGTAGCTCAGTGGTATAATCCCGCCTCGTATGCGGGGATACCGGGGTTCGATTCCCGGCTGCTTCCCACCATACCAATGATAGTCCAGCTAGCGGGTGGTTAACAACAAACTAAAACAGCCAAAGGGATGGCTGTGCTCGGCGTGCGATTGCCTCAGTAACATCGAGACATCGCACTGATGGCCCGAGCGGTAAGAATAAGAATAACAAGCGGTAATGCATGACATCGAATTCGTAACATACGCGTTAATGCAACTCGTCGAGCACATTAAATGCTCTCATAAAGCGATGAGAATTCGTATTTTAACTAATCGAATTCTCCCTCCGACTCGAATTGGGTCTGGGGAATTATCCTGGAGTCAAGGCTAAAATTGCCGTTATAATTCCTGCTTTAATGTTACTCCGGTTGATACTACTTAGCTAGGAAACATAAATACGCACATACACAAATACGAGCATGCGCAACGCCCCCAATGGGCTTTGCAAAATGCAAACTTGCCAAAGCGCACTGGCAAGGATAGCCTCTACGCCCAGCTGGACCACACACAAGCACAACCGCGTCCCCCACCCTTCATCAACGACAATGGATATCACTCACGACCACCGACTGACAAGTCACGATCAGATGATGCGAAACGGTTTGATCTTCAAAAAATTTAGCGTTGAAAATGCAAAAATTGGCGGGCTTGACAAACAAGGAAAATGCGCGTATTCGAATTGCGAAGAGTCGTATGTAGCAGCGCTCAATTGCAGCTATGCTTTGCTGGTAAAGAAGAAAGCGATGCTTAAAAGAAGCAAACGAGAGGTGTGCTTGCTCAATGTGATCGTGCGCATGTGATAATAGTTGGCCGTTGGTGGACGCTCGTCGTATCATGTTCGCCAGCAACGTATCGCCTCGGAAGCGGATCGCATTCGAGTTTGCCAAGGTTTATTCGTTTTGTTGTTCGCTTCTTCTTATATAATTTGTCAAATTTGCATTTGCTGAGTGCATTATAGCCAGCGCATATGTATGCGCATTTGTGTCTTCCTTTGTCTGTCTGTCCGCCTTTCATCCGGTAGTGTGAACTCCGAGAGTCGCTGTAGCTGGTTCTACAAAATTTTTTGGTTGTAACCGACGCATATATTTATTCGTCCTAAGAGCTTCGGAATGTGTGCAATAGCTCCATGGTAGGGCTCCCGCTTTGTATGAGGGAAGACCTGGGTTCGATTCCCGGTTGCTTACCCGACGGAATGCCAGCGGGCTGACCATCGCTGGTTTCGGAAGTGGTCAGAACAATCATGCGTGGGCATGGTTGTCAGCTGCATTGGTACGAGAACGGATGAAATGACAGCTGCATTTGCATCCCTTTGCAGTAGCTTCCAAACTAGTTTAGAAACTTTGGGAGGTTTTATATACGCTTAAGACCTTCAAAAGTTAGGCGAATTTTGCATCCTGCTGGGGTGTGCTGTAAATTTGGTTGCAGACAAACATACTTTTTGAAGAGAGTTTATACGAGCGGTTGGGTTAGTTGAAATATAACACGATTGTGCACTTTATGTTATTTGTTAGCAGTTAATACAAAAGGTTAGTGTATTGATTGAAATTGCTGAAGTGCCTATAGTGACAATCGTGTGGCATACATTCGAACTTGTTTGAATTGCTTGCACTATCCTGTGGGCAAACCATCATAAATCGGTGACACTAATGGAACTTTGAACTCATTAATCAAATACATTTTTACTTGATCGATTGGTCTCAAGATTAAGCCCTCTAAGGCTTCGTCTGCATGATCATATCAGCCAAGCGAGTTGTGATAAGCGTTCGAATGAATATGCACTGAAATTTCCATTTAGAAATCGTTTCGCTTACACATGGAATGACAGCTATAAAAATTTACTTCATTGCTCTTGCTTTTTTTTGGCATCAGAAATAGCCCAGATATCAATTGAAAACGATTTCTTATCAGTGTTCCATGCCATAGTAAAGTGCAGCACATTTGAGAGTCTACAATTGCTTTGTTAATCTCGAGCTCATTGCGATTTGTATGGAACCGTGTAATTAATGCTTGTACTACCTATACTGCCTATTATTTATAATTTCTGCCAAATCCAAACGGGAATTCCTTTTAGGTGGCGTTGCATAACATCATCATGTCTATCCTCTCGTTGTATCAGCACATTGTGTAAAAATACGTTGAACTTTGAAATACTCACAAATACACAAAATTAATTTCTCATTTGGTTTTTCTTTTGTTTTCATTTGTCAGTCCACCCATTGGTTTTTTTTTTAAATTTTTCGTTTTTCGTCATTCGTAGCTGCAATTGTGGTTGTTTTTCGTAACGTATTTTGGCAAACGCTACCCTTCCAATAAAGAAATCTGTTACTTTAACGATTTAATTTGTAACAGTTATTGGAGTAACAAGTTTTTGTATTAGTATTAGCACGCGCTAAGAGTCAAGATCTCTTAAAATTTTGGCTGTTAAAATTGAGAATACTTTCTGAATTTTCTGAATCTTACTCTCTATCTCGTTGGTTACATCGATCTCTTCATATCTGCGCTTTTTTCTTGTTTACACCATCGCATATTACTGTTCAAAGCCATTCAAAAAATGTGGAATAAGGCGATATTTTTTAATGAAATTCATTATGGTGAATTGGAATACTCAGCGAGGTTGCGCGATACACGCTGTTACTACTCTGCCAATCAGGCTAGCCGATTTCTTAATGTGCCCTCAAATTGTGAGCATTTATGTATTATCTGATCTGACCGGTTTTTTTTTTCAGCAATCCACCCCGTTACATAATGCATATGCAAATATTTTTAGCACTCTCAAATGGCTGTAACTTCCCCGTTAATCGATGGATCGCTGTGAAATTTGGTACAGATTATATCCGATAGATTTCATTGAAAAATTAAAATTAAAAAAAATATATTTGCATATCTTTGATTACTGCAACTTTAATGGTTCCCTAGTTGAAAGTATTCGACAGACACAGACACAGATGCAGACACAAGCTTATTGCGCGCAAATATCGCATTGTCATTGTGCGTTTTGAAAATTTGAATTTGCCAGCTCGTATAAAAAATGATTTGTAGTTTCTAATGTTATCGCAGTCGAATGGCATTGTAAAGTCGATGAATTTACTCACAAGAATTATGCATATCTTTGAAAGAATATTTGCATATCATACTACAATACTGCTTTTTTAATTCTCACATTTTCCAGTGGTCTCTTTCTCTCTCTCTCTTTCATCCTCTCTTTCCCCCCTCTCCCTTTCCCTCTCCTTCTCCCTCTCTCTTACATAGTATAGCATATTTGCGTTGGCCAAATAAGTGGATCGATGAAGTGCAAATATGTGTAAGACAACATATATGCTTTTTTTTTTAAACGAGAAAAGGAGAAGCACCTTATCGTTTCACACGCTTCTCGATATGTGACACTCTCTCTATTCACCCACACGCATTTATTTGCTTCATCTTTCATCATGACACGCGAAATGTTCCTTCCCAATTTTCCATGCACAAAAAGGAGGCATTCATTTTTTTTTAAATTCAAAACAAAGCAACCCGTAAAATTGAATGCAAAGAATCCATTTAATTTAGAATAAGTCATTTCTGTAAATGCGAATTAGGCAGTCCAATAATGCTTCGTTTAAATTCGTTCTATAATGTTCAGCCAGCTAGCTGTACAATGTACAACAATAGAACGTATTGCACCGTCACATGCCGGAGCTTATCGATGGTCAGCTGCAAATGTGCGATTAGGTTACATGAACTAATTTCGATCGTCCGAAGATCAGTAGCCCGAAATTGACCAACAGAACGTTTCGTGGGCTACATGTGGCCGGCGAAATGCTAATTGCTTATTTATGGTATAGATTATACATACCAAACTTATTAACACAAGCTTTAATGGTTCTCAAATTGGCAGTACAGGCAAACAGAAAGAAAACGCATGCGCGCTTTTGCAAATACAAATTTACGAAGGCAAATTACCAGTGATTCATACGAGTATTTTTTTGTTCTTTGTTCATTACGGTCTTAAGTCAGCAAAAGTTGAACGGGTGCGATGGGCGCACATTCAGAAGATGAGAGTGTTATGTAATGCGGCTAACGGTTTGCAATCGTGCTATGTTGATATCGATCCTTGCCAAGGGCTATTCTCTTCTAGCATACACAGCAACTACTCACTCGGCACACAAAAATTACCCATGCTTCAAGATCTTTCAACAAATGCAGCAAATATATAACGTAAACAGTAAACTCATATGAGTGTGGTTATCAGTTTTTGCAATACGGAAGAGAATGTTTTTGCAATGTGGATGGGATCTTTTTGCAATGAGAAGGGGATCTCTTTGCAATGAGAAGGGGATCTCTTTGCAATGAGAAGGGGATCGTTTTGCAATGAAGATGGGATTGAGGCGTTTAAATGAGGAGCAAATGTTTGCAAGGGCCTTTTGTTAAGTATACATCGATTGGGCAACCTAGGCAACCCTTTTTCCATAAATCGTTCTCTAAAATCGTTTCATGTTTTCTGAACATTGACTAAATTACTACTTCGATGCTCATTTTCTTTTTAAAGAGAAGGGTTTATTTGTGTTTAACGCAGAAATCTTTAGCGGACAATTTAAATGAGACTAATTAGCGAACATAAATTAAGTAAATTAGCTAACAAATTAATGAATTTTCAGCTCGATTCGGATGGTGATGGAACGGTTGCGCTTAGCGAGGTACGGCATCTGCTCAGCGAGAATAGACGACAGGTATGTTGTTCTTTTTGGCAGCCATCCAATTCCAACTAATTACTAGGTACCGTACCACTTTGCATATAACCCCTCTATAGGTTTCTCAAAAGCGAAAAGTTTTGACTTTCATAAATTCCTAAGTAAAGCATTCGTTCTGGCGCAGTGCAAATTCTGGAAATAGCCCTTTTCTTTTATAGGTTTTTTCGAATAGACGTTTACTGTTGAAGATTGCGGTAACTATGAAGCAATCACAAATAAATATGGTAGACAAAATAGCGAAAAATTTAACAACTACAAGCTGAGAATTTGGGGATGGGATAACTTGGTGTTCTGGAAATTTTGATATATGCGGGCGTTCTTTTTTCTCACAATCCATAAAATCGTGACAATGATTCATCTCTTTTCGAAGTATAATATCTTTTCATATATAACAAGCCGTCAATTTGGCAAGTACGTACTGCTTTCTCTACTTGAAGTTTACAGCTAATGATTTTTAAAGTGAATGTTCTACGGCAAATTGTCATGTTCTGCCTTCAAACCAATTATTGTTTTTTTCTTTTAAGATACATAAATTTTCTTAACTTGAAAATATCTTTTAATAATTCCCTAATTTGTAACTCATTCACGTGAATTTTTCGAAAAATACTTTCTTCTTTAAATGGCCAGTCGATTTTTTAGATCGGATTGAGCGATCAGCAAATTTTAACGCTTCTCGATCGTGCTGATGCTGATCATAATGGCGTACTTGATCTTGCCGAATTTTCACTTCTTGTAAGTTTTTTTTTTTCTATAAAATGTATCAGTTTTCATAAAGCTAGATAATAACTAACATAGGCAGTAACATATTCAAGTATAATAAGAGTAGAGTAATTTGCCGATGAAAAATGCATACGAAAACCATAATGGATATGAGAGCTATGAAATTCGAAAAAAAAGGAATCTAAAGAATTCTGTATTAGCGTCGAGAGTTGTAAATATATGAGCAAATTCTCGTCTAGATCGACGTTATCACGCCAACGAAAATTGATGCGTATGTTTATCAGCAAAGTTTTGAAACAAATTTTTAGTCAATTATTCATGGAAATTTTCTGACTATATGGTAGAGTATGCAAATATTGTGTAGTACAATCCATCTATCGCGCCTTTACCTTCCTCCTCCATCCTGTACCCCCCGTACCCCCGTCCCACCCGCTCTCCCCTCCCCTCCCCTCTTTTCCTCATCCCTTGTTGCTTCATAGAAATTGTTGAATGTAAAATGTTCTGCAGCCAATTTACTTTTTGAAAATGTCTTAAATGGTCATTTGATTTCGAAATTGAGTAATTTCTTTCATAGATTACCTCCGCACGAGCTCAACCGAGTAAAGCGAAACGAGCGTTGTACAATGTTGCCGATTCAGTGATTGCGAAATCAGAACGACCGACCGTTCACTCGTATCTTGATGCATACAAATGCCTGCCACCTCCGATTTTCATTATTGCGATCTCACTTGCTCAGGTGAGAAAACACAACGAATATCACCCCACTCGATTGGTTGTTTTTGCAAGAGAAATTTTTGCAAAATTTACTTCATGAGGAAATTTTTATTGAACTGTTTTTTTTTTTGAATGACTCGGACACTAAAGACTAAAATAAGGCAATATCTCCCTTTAAAAAAATGGGATACTTTGTTTAAAAAAATAATGAAACTAAATTTCACTATAATGTTCGGAGCTTACCTTCAGAATTGTGGACCACTTTATTATATTTCTATAGCTTTCAAATGAGCTCAACTTTTCAGTTTCTTTTTCGTTTTGGTTTTCCAATTTTTACAATCGCTTCTTCGTTCAACTATGATGAGAAGGGGATCTCTTTGCAATGAGAAGGGGATCTCTTTGCAATGAGAAGGGGATCGTTTTGCAATGAAGATGGGATTGAGGCGTTTAAATGAGGAGCAAATGTTTGCAAGGGCGTTTTGTTAAGTATACATATACATCGATTGGGCAACCTAGGCAACCCTTTTTCCATAAATCGTTCTCTAAAATCGTTTCATGTTTTCTGAACATTGACTAAATTACTACTTCGATGCTCATTTTCTTTTTAAAGAGAAGGGTTTATTTGTGTTTAACGCAGAAATCTTTAGCGGACAATTTAAATGAGACTAATTAGCGAACATAAATTAAGTAAATTAGCTAACAAATTAATGAATTTTCAGCTCGATTCGGATGGTGATGGAACGGTTGCGCTTAGCGAGGTACGGCATCTGCTCAGCGAGAATAGACGACAGGTATGTTGTTCTTTTTGGCAGCCATCCAATTCCAACTAATTACTAGGTACCGTACCACTTTGCATATAACCCCTCTATAGGTTTCTCAAAAGCGAAAAGTTTTGACTTTCATAAATTCCTAAGTAAAGCATTCGTTCTGGCGCAGTGCAAATTCTGGAAATAGCCCTTTTCTTTTATAGGTTTTTTCGAATAGACGTTTACTGTTGAAGATTGCGGTAACTATGAAGCAATCACAAATAAATATGGTAGACAAAATAGCGAAAAATTTAACAACTGCAAGCTGAGAATTTGGGGATGGGATAACTTGGTGTTCTGGAAATTTTGATATATGCGGGCGTTCTTTTTTCTCACAATCCATAAAATCGTGACAATGATTCATCTCTTTTCGAAGTATAATATCTTTTCATATATAACAAGCCGTCAATTTGGCAAGTACGTACTGCTTTCTGTACTTGAAGTTTACAGCTAATGATTTTTAAAGTGAATGTTCTACGGCAAATTGTCATGTTCTGCCTTCAAACCAATTATTGTTTTTTTCTTTTAAGATACATAAATTTTCTTAACTTGAAAATATCTTTTAATAATTCCCTAATTTGTAACTCATTCACGTGAATTTTTCGAAAAATACTTTCTTCTTTAAATGGCCAGTCGATTTTTTAGATCGGATTGAGCGATCAGCAAATTTTAACGCTTCTCGATCGTGCTGATGCTGATCATAATGGCGTACTTGATCTTGCCGAATTTTCACTTCTTGTAAGTTTTTTTTCTATAAAATGTATCAGTTTTCATAAAGCTAGATAATAACTAACATAGGCAGTAACATATTCAAGTATAATAAGAGTAGAGTAATTTGCCGATGAAAAATGCATACGAAAACCATAATGGATATGAGAGCTATGAAATTCGAAAAAAAAGGAATCTAAAGAATTCTGTATTAGCGTCGAGAGTTGTAAATATATGAGCAAATTCTCGTCTAGATCGACGTTATCACGCCAACGAAAATTGATGCGTATGTTTATCAGCAAAGTTTTGAAACAAATTTTTAGTCAATTATTCATGGAAATTTTCTGACTATATGGTAGAGTATGCAAATATTGTGTAGTACAATCCATCTATCGCGCCTTTACCTTCCTCCTCCATCCTGTACCCCCCGTACCCCCGTCCCACCCGCTCTCCCCTCCCCTCCCCTCTTTTCCTCATCCCTTGTTGCTTCATAGAAATTGTTGAATGTAAAATGTTCTGCAGCCAATTTACTTTTTGAAAATGTCTTAAATGGTCATTTGATTTCGAAATTGAGTAATTTCTTTCATAGATTACCTCCGCACGAGCTCAACCGAGTAAAGCGAAACGAGCGTTGTACAATGTTGCCGATTCAGTGATTGCGAAATCAGAACGACCGACCGTTCACTCGTATCTTGATGCATACAAATGCCTGCCACCTCCGATTTTCATTATTGCGATCTCACTTGCTCAGGTGAGAAAACACAACGAATATCACCCCACTCGATTGGTTGTTTTTGCAAGAGAAATTTTTGCAAAATTTACTTCATGAGGAAATTTTTATTGAACTGTTTTTTTTTTTGAATGACTCGGACACTAAAGACTAAAATAAGGCAATATCTCCCTTTAAAAAAATGGGATACTTTGTTTAAAAAAATAATGAAACTAAATTTCACTATAATGTTCGGAGCTTACCTTCAGAATTGTGGACCACTTTATTATATTTCTATAGCTTTCAAATGAGCTCAACTTTTCAGTTTCTTTTTCGTTTTGGTTTTCCAATTTTTACAATCGCTTCTTCGTTCAACTATGTGAACTTGCAAGTTTCGTTTCAAAGTAACTCTCCATAATCGTTTCGAAACGACAGCCGAGGATAAATAGACACATTTGGGGGCATATAGATGCTTTAGTAGAACTCATTTAAGCACATTCGTATTCTCCGTTCATAGTCCGACAAAATGACAGCAAACGTATTTATAATCTGAAACAGTTAAGTGATCACCAGGCCAGTGATAGGCCTATCCCTTCTAATGAATTTTATTGCTTGCATGATTCATTTTATGGTACAATCGAGCATTTCCCATGTAGAATTTGTTCAGTGTACCGCTTTCTACATTTTGCCATTTAAGGCGGTACAGCCTTCCACTTGTACCACTTGTACGCTGTTCTGCCTTTTTCCTATTCCATCCCCGCAGTATGCCAACATTTACCATTTGCCATCATTCACCGGTTCCACGCTATTCAGCGTGCCATCTTTGAAGTGTAGCACGAGTAGAATGCGTGGCCATCCATCCACACCACATGGAGAACAGACTATTGTTCTTCTATTTCACCTGTGTAGTATACAGCCTCCCAAAGCGCCATCTTACATTATACATCTTCTACCGGTATCACCCGTTCAATGTACCGCATTCCACCCCTATCACCTACAAAATGGAACGCCAAATACCTTTACCACCCGTACATTAGCCTCTACGTTACACTTGTAAGAGAGGCTGAGGCTAAAGGCCATCCTTTGCAAGGGCCAAACTATGTACTTAGTAATGTTGTATAGCGAGCCGTTCACAGTACTTACAGTCAGTTGAAGCGATGTTATCTTACAGATATTTGTTTTTGTTGGTTATTTTCACAACAGTAAGCATGAGGATTTAATGAGCTATTGTGCCGGATGTTGGGTGCATGGCCATGTTGGGCCATTACTGTTCGCACCACCGTTACGATATCAAGTTTGGCGTTTCGTTTCCTATCAATTTCTTCATCAAGGGTAAGTGCATTCATTCGTTGTCCCGTCCTCAGTATATTCATGTTTTCCTTCGTATAATTGGACAACATTTTTTTATCCGGACTTAAACACCTCTCTTGGCTTTTTTTTTTCACTCTTGACTTTTACTTCAAAACTTTTACTTAAAAGTCAACGTTTAGTGCAGTGCACAGGTAATTTCAGCTTGTTAACTGAATATAGCTTACTAGCGAAAGCTATTTTCTTTACTTATTCCATACGACGGAAACACTCAATTTTCCCTTTAGAACAACCATCTCCTTAAACTCATTCATTACCTCTTTCAGGCACGAGGTTTTCCGCATCTATTCCTCCTCGTTCATCTTCGTTATTACTCTCAGATTAGGTCCTCATTTTGACGATGCCGCTTTAAGCAAAATCTTAAACTCGGACCTTCTCTGAATTAAGCTACTCGCTTAGGAGATACCATTTCTTATATGACAGTTCCTATCCCCAACTGAATTCAACTTCACCGCCTCTAGTGAGCTGAGCTATAAAAATATTCGTTGTCAACTGAACAATAAAGTTCTATAAACTAGAGAGCTTCTAGAACTTTATTGTTCCATTCTTGAAGATCATTTGGTAGAGTATGGCGTATCATATGCTCCCATAATATGCCTCCTTTTGACATTGCATTTACTAGTTCTAGCGCCCGTTAGCGCATGTGATTGAGCGTTGGATGGCATCTCTAGACTTATTTTGCTCCTCATAATTTTTATACAAATTTACATATTGGTCATTCAGGTTGCTTCACCTTTTGCCGAATGTCGTATTCCAACTCCTCATAGGAGTTCCGCTTGAACTTGTGCACAAAAGTTGGCGAATAGCGCCCATCTATTTATTAGCGATCGTACTTGGTAATAGCTCATTTAATTTAATCCGGTTACTTTTTGTCATTTTTTAATTCGCTTAGTACTTATAAATTTTTATATTATTAGCAGTACATAAAGAGAACGATAAAGTAAGATTGCTTGACGTTTTTCACCTCAACGATTTCAAATATTCACTTCAACATGGTCGTTGAATTGCTCAATTTTTTTGCAGTATATATTTCTCATAGTTTTTAGAGAGTATAAGTTATGAGTACGCTTATACCCAAATTTTTTTAAAGTATTTCATTGATCTAATATTTCTTATCTTATACGATCCCTGCGGAAATAAAAAAGTATTTAAATATGGCATAATTCAGAAGATCTTTGTAAGTGTTCTTTTGCAGCTGTATACCAGAGAATACTTTTATTTCTTTGAATTTTGTACTCTTTTACAGAAGTGATAATCATATGAAGTTATCGATCCGATCATTCGTTTTTATCATTCGTTCTTGCTATTCTATTCGTTGCGTTTTTGTTTACTTATTGAACGATGGTTATTGAAAAGTATCAGAAACTCTCTATATAAGAATTCTATAAAACTTGTTGAGAACTATTTCAAAAAGTACAACAACTATAAATGAGAGTATAAAATAAAGTCGAGTAAGATCCGATCATAGAAAAACTCATTTTTAAAGGTGCCCTTTTGCAATATACGCTCGATCCATCGGTTTATTTGGTCGGATGTTCGGCAGGTGTTTATGCACTCGTAACATCGCATCTCTCTAACCTTATTATTGTAAGCTCATTACTGTTATGGCTATAGATATGAGCTTTCATCTCTTATGAAATAAATTTTCTTTTCGATACTTTTGTTGAAGTTCAGCCATTTTATAGTTTGATAGGAGTTTAGTGATTTCATTGCATAATCGCTCAGGTATATTTTTTAGAGTCCGATCAAATTTTTTTTCAAAGAAATGATAGGATTTTATTGATTTTTTTTCTCATTTTCATTTTACGCCATTCGATAAGGTCATCGTAATAAAAAGAAAAACTGCTAAGTACCAAGCGAATAGATATATGAACGATATATAAGGACGATATTATCTTTTTTTAAAATACCAAATTATACAGTTTATTGATAGGTGATATAATTGTTGTTTGATAACTTTAAGTGCTTAATGAGTTCTTAAAATGCACAATTAAATGGCATCTCTTAGATGAGATTTTTGGAAAATATGAAGTAATACAGTGTTAATTGCAGCCATAGTGCATCTAAGGAATTCATTTTCACTGGCTACTGTTCATTTGTTATCGTCTATGTTCCGATTAGTATTTATAAGCTGTACAGGTCCCGATGCGTTTTATAATGCTGCTTTACTAATCAGTCAGAATGGAACCTTCCGTTTGAATCGCTTGCGTTCAGTCTTCGTTATCTTATGCCGAATACAAGCTTCTCGTTGCAATTGTACAGTCGCCTCCCCTATATAAGTGTGACGCATTTGAATGTAATCTTCTGACGCAAATGTAGCGGGAGATGAGAGGAGAGGTGGAGCAGAGAGAGCTAATATTTTGAATATCAAATACAGTCGTGTAAACACCCCTAAGCTGAATTCTTCACTGGTGTTCAGAGGGCGGCACTTTTCAAGACGAGGGACTCCATTCAAGGAAGCGCTCTTTACTCTACAGCGCTTGAAGCTGGAATGTGCAATTTACTCTCTGTAGTTCTGGTTCAGTCTGAAAATAATATTGTTGGTAGGAAATTCACCATAAAACAGACAGTTCAAGGGGAGGGGGGGGGGGTTGTATTTTCCACTGGTTACAGAAGGAGAGAGTGTTTTCAGAAAATGTCTATACCCGAACTATAACAGGTGGATTTCTAGCCCTACTAATCGATCGGTTATTTTAAGAACTGGTCTGAGATGCCATTTCGAATAGTACGTTTGATCGTCATAGCGACATATTTGATAGTGGACGTATGCTCAGCAATATATCGTCGTGTACAGAGTAATGAATGCGATCGTGTTTCGTATACGGCACATATCGCGGGTGCAGTCACTGGCCTTCTTATGGGAATTGTGCTTCTTTATAACCTCAAAGTTAGAGCTCTTACGATTTCGTTGATCAACAGAGATCAACAACGCTTCAACTGGAGTACCTTACTAAAGCAGTTGTAATCCTGAAACACCAATTAGGTTCTGCATATGCATAAGCATTACTGAAATATCGTAAATTTGAAAATTGTTCTTAAACTGTTGATTAGGTAACTTTTACACGGATCTTTCTAATAGGGAAACTGTATAGTCTATTGATCACCCGCTAAATTAGGTGGAAGAACTGCAGAAGAAAATGGTAAATATACAAAGCTAACTTACTAGAAGCAATTGCATTTCCTTCTATAATACCTAAGACTTTTACCTATGAGCTTTCATCCTTCCCTTACTCAAGGTAAACTTTGGTAACTAAATAACTTATGTAAATTTAATATGTTCACTGATATTTAAGTACATTTATAAGTAAAGAAGAGAACTTTAAGGTGCTCAAATGGGAACGTGCGTTAATGATAGCATGTATGACCGTATATGTGATTATATTCATATTCGTAACGATGATGGCCGTATTTGTCGAACCCTTCTCGAGACCAATTTGGGACTCATCTCGATGTGTTCATGACGCTGATGCTGATCTCTACTGACCGTTTGGTCTTACGATCAAGACGAGGAGCGGAAATTCCCTGTCCCTTCCCTAACCCGCAATTAATGAGGCTGAGCTGAAAAATCTTTATTCAAATGACCAATGCATCCACATAAATGCATATATACAGACACATGCATACATGCATTACGCACATTCACATAAAAGAAGAAAAGCGGTGGGGTCAGGGGGGGGGGAGGGAAGGAAGGGGTTGAACACGCAAGATAATAAGCAAGAGGACATCAATCTACATACAAGCTTCTTGCCGAAAGTTCATTTTTCCGACTCTTCCTCCTACCTAACCGGCCACCCAATCTGCCGCCAACAAATTTTCCTTGAAGATCCCATCCACTTCCTCATTCCGATGTCGCTCCTCGCCCAACACTGTTGTTGTCATTTGTTACTAATGTATCCTGAATCACGAACAAATCATTCTGTTACTTTCATTTTTTACTAATTAAATCATCGCTCGTCCCTTCGTTTATAGCCGTTAATCAGTTTATTAATTATAAAAGAAATTTTATATAAAAATTGCATATTTGAAATTGTTAAAAAGCAGCATTTCAATGATAGATACCTGGCATTCATAAAATATTTAATTCTAAGATATGGGAAAATTTAATTCTAAGATGTGGGAGAGAAGACGAACTCAGCGACTTACCCATGGTACAGATTATACCAGGGGTAAGTCGCGTCGCTGCTGATTATACAATATCGAGTAACCAGTAAGAAAAAAAAACAACCAGAACAAAGTGAATGAAAATTGAATGCGTCACATCAAATGAAAAACTGAATGCGCTGTAAGTAAATATCACACCTAAAAGTTAAATGCTTCTAAAGGATGCATGGCAATATGTTATGGTAACAGAACTCACAACTAAAAGATGCCTCACTCCCGGTTTAATTTCCGATCAACTACGGTATAGTTATTAACCTGAAAAAGTTCATCAAAATCGGTAACAAAATTCCTCAAAAGGCTATATCAATATCAAACAAGATGTAAGGCTCACATAACGGTTCTAGATCAAAACGTTTGTCAAATTCAAGTTTGGATGCGCATAAACTAATTTATAACAGAGGAATTAAGTTAACAATTTTACTTGTTTCTGGCCATGTAGTGCACATACTTATCAAAGTGGACAACAAAGTGTTACGTTTAAAACGTAAGAGAGACGACTAACGATTAAGAAAACAGAAGAGTTCCATTTGGTCGTAAACGGTTACAGTCTATACTTCCTATAGGCCTTCTCTTGCTAACAGCATGTAACCTCATACTAACGATCGTTGTAGGTAGGAAAGGGACATCGAGTCAAAAAAAACAACAAAGTAAATGCAATTGCTCGCAACACAGCGTTGGCATCATAGAGCAGTTCTTCGACATAACAAAAAGATACCGCCATATTCAGTTATAGGCATTTTTATACAAACCATATATGCTAGTTGCAAACATGTACATAGAAAAGAATGAAGTAGTTAATTGTTCGAATTAGTGAGGAGAAACTTCAAAAATCATCTCTCCTCGCAACGAGCATATTCAGCACGGGGTATTTCTTGATATACTTTACTGCCTTCTCGTGAGTTAGCATTGTAAAGTCATTCCCATTTACCTGAAAGTAACATTCCTTAACAAATGATCGGCATCTACTGATCCGTGGAACTGTCGCACAATCTCAGTATCTTGATTACCCGCTCCCTCTAGAAATTGTGTGACTCGGGCGATGTGCACTTTCGTGCCACTTCCATTGCGAAATGGCTGACCGTTGCCTTCCGTTACGAAATATCTCAGTTAGTCGATGGTCGTTTTAAATCAGAAAAGCATAGCAGCTCATTTTCTTCATCAAAGTCAGCTTTTCCACTAATAAAAATGTCAAATTAATGGGTTTGTTATGAATGACGGGTCAGATACTTGTGTGGATTAAAAAAGAGAGGAGGGAGGGGGAGGGGCGGAAGAGTGGATGTCAGGGACGCAAGCATGACATGCGGTTTGCGAACTCATTTATCAAACTAGCCAGCCGGTTTCATAAACTTCGTAAATGAAGATTCAAATTTTACTCAATCCAATCGTTCATATGAATCTTCTGCAAAAGACTTGTTTTTTTGGGGTGGATCTGCTTGATTAAATGTGCATCCCGACCCAATGTAAACGCTGCAGTTTTACCTCTCTGAAGAACCGTAGCTTCAGCCGGGGTTAATGAACAGGCTTGAAACTGGCGATACAGGGTGATCCATGGTGTAGAGTATATCAATCAAATTCCAAAATTCTTCCCATTGGTGGTTCCTTCCGTTCCTTCCCCCCCCCCTTTCCGAACTGAAGTTGTCAGAGAGATAGAAAGATACGGAAGCGTATTCACAAGAAATGTACAGATATGAAGTCGCTGCAACATGATCTGCAAACTGCATGTCTGTCAAAGTGTGCAAAAACAAACATCGAGATTAAAAAGGTTAACGTTACATCATTTTGCTTCACTTATGCTCTACAAATACAGTTTCTTACCTGTTCCATACTCAACTGACAATTATCATTTAACATGTTATTTCGATACGCAGATAGGCTCACCACGTTGCTTATTTAATAGGTATTCCTAATTTACTGAATTCGGTGAAAAATGTGTCACAAAATGATTTTTAATTCTATTACAAAGTGATTTGTAAAATATGATCAATTGAAAAAAATAAACGTAACCAAAATTAGATTTGCAATATAAGTTTCGTCGAAATACGGTGAGCTAAAAGATACGGTAAGCTAAAAGCAATTACGATTACCCTGAGGATCTTATCATGCGGTCGTAAACCGGCTCTTTCCGCAGGAGAATCCGGATCGATATGCGTTATATAGATACCCTTAAAGATTTATTATTATATTTGAAAATGATGAAGTGAGGAATGATAAAAATTAAATGAAAATAAAATACAATTCTTTGAAGCCTCAATGAATCTTCGGAACCTTAACGACTGTGTTTCTAAGAAAATTTCGCGTATATTTTCGCCAAAAACTAGGCTTTTTTTTTGCTCAATCACTTTTTAAACATGTTGTGCTGAACTTCTTGACATAACTTAACTTATTTTTGTAACTTGACTTGACTTGTAGCTTTGTAACTTTGTAACTTAACTTGACATAACTTAATTACTAAAACGGTACTGGAAAAGAGCACATGAATGTTTGTTTACAAATTAGGGCTCATATTCCTTCTCCATCTCTCAAGTACAAATATCTATCGATACAATGCGGAAGTCTTCTTCCTCTGCCATCTATATAACGTACAGTCTCCTATCTTTATTCACTTCCACCACCCATACTTGTACAAATATTTATTGGTAATTATGCGCATACGCTCCTTTATAAATCGACCAGGAAGCAATAAGAACGATATTAACAGTGATAATGGAAATTTCTATTCTATTCGTAAAGACGTAGGAAATGAGCAATATTGGTGCTGTGTATGGTATATATAACACAATTGTATGGTACATATAACACAGTTGTATGGTACACATAACACAACCGTGATTCGTTTCGACTTTGCTATATTACGTCCATTAAGACGATAATGGTGGTGGTTGGAATAAAGACTGAAGTGCATCACATGAGAAGTTTTGCGGTTACTTAACAAATACGAATCATGCTCATCAAAATTCTCATAGATGAAGTTTTGTAAAGGATTACTCTAGATCGCATAGAAGTGTTTATAAAGAGCATTTCGTGAAGGTTTATTTTCGTTTGTAACAAATTTTTAAAGCTACCGTATCAGGATATGGAACTTGTGCACGGCTTGGATCCTGATCAATACCGCCTCCAATTTTGAAATTCTTTGAAGCCTCAATGAATCTTCGGAACCTTAACGACTGTGTTTCTAAGAAAATTTTGCGTATATTTTCGTCAAAAACCAGGCTTTTTTTTGTTCAATCGCTTTTTAAACACGTTGTGCTGAACTTCTTGACATAACTCAACTTATTTTTGTAACTTGACTTGACTTGTAGCTTTGTAACTTTGTAACTTAACTTGACATAACTTATTCTTGACATAACTTAATTACTAAAACGGTACCGGAAAAGAGCACATGAATGCTTGTTTACAAATTAGTGCCCATATTCCTCAAATGCAAATATCTATCGATACAATGCGGAAGTCTTCTTCCTATGCTATCTATATAACGTACAGTCTCCTATCTTTATTCACTTCCACCACCCATACTTGTACAAATATTTATTGGTAATTATGCGCATACGCTCCTTTATAAATCGACCAGGAAGCAATAAGAACGATATTAATAGTGTTAATGGAAATTTCTATTCTATTCGTAAAGACGTAGGAAATGAGCAATATTGGTGCTGTGTATGGTATATATAACACAATTGTATGGTACATATAACACAGTTGTATGGTACACATAACACAACCGTGATTCGTTTCGACTTTGCTATATTACGTCCATTAAGACGATAATGGTGGTGGTTGGAATAAAGACTGAAGTGCATCACATGAGAAGTTTTGCGGTTACTTAACAAATACGAATCATGCTCATCAAAATTCTCATAGATGAAGTTTTGTAAAGGATTACTCTAGACTGGATAGAAGTGTTTATAAAGAGCATTTCGTGAAGGTTTATTTTCGTTTGTAACAAATTTTTAAAGCTACCGTATCAGGATATGGAACTTGTGCACGGCTTGGATCTTGATCAATACCGCCTCCAATTTTGAAACCGACACGAAGAACCTACAAATATTCAATTGAATACGATAAAATGGATTAAGGAGACAACTTTTTTTAACTATATAGACAAACAGTGAACGATTTAATGTGCGAACATGGCCAATAAACAAAACGAATTTCGATTGCCCACAAAAACTTTTTACCTTTTCATGCAAGTAAAGTTCAAGCTGTTAATCGCTAACACAATATGAAATCGTTGCGTTATATGGATTTGGCAATAGTTTTCTTCTTGAAAAACTCTTAATCCTCATCAAGTATCGCTGGAAAAGTTACCCTATTATTTCAGCTTTTTGTCCCTTGTTCGCCTATAAAACGAACGAACAGTAGGCTGCTCTGATGATCTCTAACTTGCTGTCCATTTTCATCGGTGAATCGTTCTTTGTGTAGTTCGACAGCTATACTCAGACATTCAAGAGGTTCACCGGCATGATGTCCATAAGCGTTCATCTGCAAACCAACCGCATCCATAAATGCCTCGCTCACCAGATTCGAACTACTCTTCTTATACTAACTGGTTCTTCATCGGTTTAGAAAACGAAAACAAAATTCTATTTCAAGCGAAGAGATACTGTTTTCATCTGAAGACAGTAAGATATCAATAGTGTAGAACCGCTAAAATGTATTTGCCAAAAGTAATAAAATCAGCAGAAAAAAGAACTAACAACGTAACTCTCTCATTCATCGTCTTGAAGGGACATTTTTTTGTCTTATTTACCACTGGCGGCTTTGTCTTAACGCCATAGACTTTAGCACTGAATTTTTTTTTTTCAGTAATACCGAAATAAATTTTTAAGACATCATTAGAAAAATTTTCAAAATGTCTGGTGCAAATTTTCTCTGAAAAATATTGCTCGCGAATAAAACAAGCTCAAGTTTAGTGAAACAGAAAGATGCTTACCATATTGACATCACGTTCACGTGCACACCGATTTCCACTTAGCATTGCTCCCAAAAATGATTCAAATCTAAAATATTATTGAATTAAACTTTTCGTATATCGATCGCTCATTTTTCCCTCGAGACACAATTGCATGTTTCATATGCCATAACTGCTCGGAATTTTGTAGAGAAAAGATCTATGTGGAAGATGAAGGGCGAAGGAAATGGAAGCTATAAATTTTTTCACCTCCAAAAGAGCTTCAATAACATGGAAAGGTAGACTTGCTACTGACGTTTCATCGTATACTACTGCCACATCGATTTATACGTTCGTCTAAAGTGAAGAAACAGCGAAAAATTAGTTACTTTGAGAAACGAGCGTTCTCCTCTAGAAGGATTTGCACAAGGAAAATAAGGAAAATCTTAATTACATTTTTTTTAAAAATAAAGTTTTCAAAATACCTTCGAAACGGAAGCTAAATATTAAATAAACACAATAAAGTGTTGTTTTCGGATCAACAGAAAGTATAGTACAATAATCAATTCTAAAGTCTATGAGAATCTCTATCATAATATCGCCTATAATCAATTTCAAAAAAGCATTTCAACATCGAACTTTTTTCCATTAATTTTCCAAAATTACTCAGCTAAGCTTTTTGGATTTCGCAATTAAATGTGAATCTTTATTGCGAAATCGTTTTGCACTCAGCACGCAATGCCAATTAATAAAAGAAGCGGGCGGATATGACAAACGGTTGGAATGAAAGCATGAAGCATTGACCGCAATTACAAGTGGCTAGATCTGCATTAACAAACCATCGATGAGAGCGAACAAGAAGTACGAAAAAGACAAAACGTCCTTCATACCCATTGCTCACTTCTTAGAAACTTTCCAGAAACCGTCGCTAATTCAAAAAAAAAAACAAAAAAAAAACGAAAAAAACTCATCAGCTTCTGAAAAATGTCGAGAAAAAACTGTGCCTTCCCTGGGCGGAAATTTCTAAACGCTATGGTGTTAATTCAAAATTTCAACATTTTCATAAGGAATACGGTATTACCTACAACTGTATTATCTGTATTACCTGTATTCCTTCGGATCTATCATAAAACAAGGATATGCTCAAATATCTGTGGCAATTTGTATTTTGCGATACGAAAAAAGAAGACCATTCAAGCGGGATGCGAACAACTGCAATGGTTGGTTGTTCGTGCTCGAAAAGGCGTTAAATTCCCCTNTGTTCCCTGGCGCGACAACAACTGCAATTTTTAAGCACCAGCACACAGTTCTAGGGACTTCTAATTCTGAAGCATTCTCCGCGTTCAGGTTAATCGATCCTAAATTGCGTAACATGAATTACATTTAGAGGATGCTTAGAATTTTCTAAATGGTTCAAAGCATACAGGCATGATAAATGAAAGGTAGCGGAGGGGGTGGGATGGGGAGGAGGATGAGGGAAAAGGAGAGAAACAATGAAAGGTGTTAGAACATTGTGTAGGCAAACACAGTGTCGTTGTGGGGTACACGTATCACATCAAGACGTGGCGCGGGTACATCGCAGATGGGCGTCCTTCATATATACATACACACACACACAAACACCAGCAGCAGCGTCCCAAACGAATGTATGATGATTCAGCCACGTTACTGGCCGTGCTGTCACTGTGAATGACTCACCAACTTATACACTCGATACCAAATGCAAATATGCACATGCTTGGCTTCGTAAGTCATCCCCCTTCCCTACTATTCGCACACGAGTAGAGGAAAGGGGGAAGGGGGATGGCTTAAGTATATATGAAAAAAAAAATTGAGAGAACTGTCTATATTCAACCATAATAAGGAGCTCTTTAGACATACATAGGTGTGAGGCTGTTTCAGCAAAGGGGAACACATATGTGATCTTGATAATTAGACTACATAATTTAATAAACTTCCACATATCTTCTTCTCAACCATTGTTTTTAGTGTGTTTATTTTTATGGAATTTTAAAGTTTTGTTTAGAGTTATCCGCACAACAATTCATACGAATACTACCCCTATTTCAGCAGTAAGACATTGTTTATCATTTGGGATGTTAACGATAAGATGCCCATATTTTATTTATAACTCTTCTTTCACTTTTTAACCTCGTCTTCAATTTCACTCTTTCGCTACGTAAAAACGAATCAATTAATTAAAGTAAGCTAAGAAGTAACCGAACAAATAAATTAATTAATTAAAGAACCTAATTAATTAATAAGTGCTAGACGTAATTCGAAAAATTTGTTTCAAATAATCGTCAGATGTGAAGAAGCCATAGATCATTATCGATTGATCGTTTGCATAGGCAAAATTAAAGTCGATGCGAAAGAATGAATATACGAAATGGGGGAAGAGGCGAACAAATGTCGGAAATTTGTACTATGGATATCATTGTGAAGTATGTGTCGTCTCATTTGTATGACAACGATGTCTAATGGAAACGTATCGGGCATTTCGATGCTTCTTATGTGATTCGTCGTCAATTTTATGCTGCTTAAAATATCTTTTTGTCGCTCTTCACTAGGCGATCAATGATCGTTGCTACAATGAATGCGAAAATATTCAGCTTCAAAAGTGCACATCAGAGAGAGGGGGGAGAAGGGATTTGTACATTTGCGTGGAATATATCATGGAATACATTTTCATGGAATACATAATAATCATGGATTTCATGGAATACGTAATAACGACCTGAAACTTGATGGGAATTTTTTTGTGATCAAAGCATATATTGATTAGGTACGTCTCGAAGCACTATTGAGATATGTGTATGATCTCTGATAGTGGAAAGTAAAACGGTGCTGTGGCTGCTCTCAATGTTACCTTCTAGGCAAGAGTAAACATGAAAGGTGATACCGCAATCGAAAAAGATTTTACTGTAACGTCATAAAAGCGCCAATGCTGCATCATTATCCCACGGTGCGTCTAACAAGGAAGAAATGTGTATTCCGCATCGTATTTTGTAACAACTTTAAGCACTTTTAGAATAATCTGTACGAAGAATGATGTAAAGCCTAGTGGTTTAATGAAGAAATATTCTATGAACTTGACGCTTCCATCTTCCCGGACAACATGGCAAGACAGTGATCATCGAAATCGTACAGGAGAATAATATTTTTATTTTTCATGTTACATCGCCTTTTCTGGATCATATATTTCATATTTCCGAGGTATGTTTCATTTTGTGGATAATGCTTTCGTTCTTTCTATATTTCATCTAAAAAATCTAAATCTTTTTTTCATCTAAATATTTCTATTCATAATTTCTATTCATAAATTTCTTTTCATTTCTATTCATAAATATCTATTCATTAAAAAACATATATTTCATCTTTAAAAAATTTTACGAAAATTGTTTCTTTTTATGAAAAAAAATTTCTTGTAGATTTTCTTCGCTTACCCACAATCAGAGTTCTCTAAAAGATTTGTAGTGTGGTAGCTCTAAGAGGTTTCCATATTAATCGATTTTTCAAAATGAAAGATTTGCATTCACTGCTCAATACTTGAGCTTGCAATGAACTGTTTTGAGATTTTTTAAGGTTCACTATTTATTTTAACGGTATTATCCATTACCGCATAGTGGACATTGTTGTACATATGTGCTGGACATTTGTCGTAAATAATTGCCGCCCTGTTCGTATTTCCATTGTCAATTTTCACGAATTTTGTAAATTTTTCAGAATTTTGTTTCTTTTTTTTTAGAACTCGCAGTACATTTTGATGGATACTTGATCTTCTTGGTAAGGTTTCCAGAAATGTTCGGAAAGTTTTCATGAGAACGTCGTGGCAAGTAATGCCCTCTAGGGATTGATTTTCGGTCAAGGAAGAATTTGGCCGGAGGGGAGGAGAGGGGACTTGGATAAAGAAGATGGGGGACGACTAACCGAATGGTGGAGGGAAGAACTTGTCGGACAGACGGTGGCGATTTTGCCTGAAGTGGGCAACCAAAAGTAGAAGAATGATTAGCCGTCTGGAGGGCAGTTAGGCCAGAAAGAGAGTTGGGGTGGACTCTGACCGAAAAGCTAGGGATTGATTCTCAACAGCGAATGGGAATTCCGCAGAAAGATAACGACTTTGCAGCTCGCTTCCTCTCCAACATCTGCTGACTGCCACTGCCCTCTCGCCCCGATCAACACCATTATTGTGTTCGCTCATTTCATCCCTATTCCTTTATAATTTGTCCTTGTTCTAATTCCACTCTATATGCTTGCTCGTTTAGTTCCTCTACTTTTCAACCTATTCCTGTACCTGTTCTTTTCTACTTGGTGAAATCTGCTTTTCTTCCTAACTATCACACTTATGTTTTTTGATACTATCGACTAAATAAATTGTGCATTGATCCCGTCTCAATGGTCTGTTTCGTTTCGACTGCTTTTTAATTTCTTCTGGAATTAAAAGAAACCTCAGAGCATAAATGATATTTTTAGGGTGAAAGCGACCCTCATTTCATAAAATGACCATCGTTGCTCAACTAATTTTATTGTTTTGTGGCTCATTTGTGAGTTCGATCCGTCTTCGCGATCCGGTATCGTTCAGATCAACAACGTTCCGTTATGCTTCAATTGGGGAATAATTTGGGTGAAATTTTTATCTTTTCAGATAGGAAATGTCTAAGGATTTACATAGTGATATATTTTGGGTGAAAAAAGATAAGATACTACTTTTGCAAAATTTTTCTTAGCAAAAATACCAATTCTTTTAGTGATTTCCTCTTATCGCTATTTTCGGTTATGAAAATCAGTCGCCATGTTTAGTTCGAAAAACTGAGTGCATTAAGAATAGAGAATATTGACTTCCTATAAAATATTGATCAATCGATTTTAGACTGCATTTAGTAAGTCGAACTACAAGTGGACAGAAGAATGGATCGACCATATGCCTATTGATCACTTTTCATTCGCCGACAATCGAACTTTTCGTCTAAGGTGTTCGTTTGTTCTTTATGACGAGACTAGACTTGACGGTGTATTTTGCAAAATATGCAAAATTATAATGTTTTGTTGTTGTGTCCTTATCAAAATTTTCCATTAAATTTCTCTTCCTTTCAGCAATGGTTTTTTTTCAAACGGATTTTTTGCTGTTTTATGGTCCATGAAGATCGCACACTGATTTATTCTCATAAAAATATACAACATTGTTTTAGCGATAAGGACCGAATAGAATGCGCTGAACATAAATGGCGTATTTGCTTTCGAGGATGTTTTGTAGCTTTTACAATTTTTTCCCTCGTTAAGAACTTTTTTGTTTAGTGAAACCATTTGTTGAGAGCATTTTTTTTTTCGAAATAAATTACGCTTTTCGCAATATGTTAATTAGTTTACTTCATCCACTTTATTCTCTCTATATTTAAAAAAAAATCTGTTGTATCTGCATCAGGTTACCTCAACGCTCGATAGCCGATCGGAGTTGCGATAATAGAAAGCAAATGCAGATCTGAACGTCAAAGAAATTGTTGGTGGTGGTTAGTGCAGTGATAAATATCGGCTGATCTTTGTATCGAGAGGCAAGTCGAGAGGGCATCTTTGTATCGAGAGGCAAGTCGCTTCACTGCGTCTACCGATCTCAACATCTGCTGACTGCCACTGCCCTCTCGCGGCATGAGCTGCTATTCATTGGTTGGAGATGTGGAATGGTTCCCTTGCTGGCAACCACAACCATATCAACTATCATTAATTGATATGGATCTGATAACAGTTTATTTATTTTTTTAATCTGTTTGCAATTGTTGAAAAAATATGTATAGCGCATAATGTGCACAGATGAAAATGAAGATATTGAATTAGGTGAGCGGATGCTTTGAATTAGCCAATAAAACAACGAGGAAAATTGTATTCAAAAAATATCACGAAGAAATTCTTCGTTGAATATCTCATAAGGTGGTGCTGCTCGTTTATAGCTAAGTTGATTTAACCAGCGGGGAAAGAAAGAAATGCGTGACTCAAATATGGGAGGCTTTAACGATGGAAAGGACGAAATTTCCGGAATCTGCTTTTCGAAAAAGTTCAAACGGAAAAAATGCCTCGTCAATTTAGAAATTCTTCAGGAAAAACAACTGCCATCACTGCGATTTCGTCAACAGAAAAGCAGTTCCTTTGGGTAAAAAAATCGATTATCTTTTGTTACTAAAACGTTTTTCTGGTAACGTTTAAGTTTCTAGTTTATGAAATTGTTGCGATTGCTTCCATCTTAAAGGTTTGCTAAAGAGGGT
>JPKZ01001315.1:72751-86550 GCA_000803305.1 Toxocara canis
AACAATTAGACGAAATAGGATAACACAATAAATCGCAGAAACCATCAATTGATGCTATAGCTTTTGTCTATGAGGTAATACAAAAATGAGGTAGTTGAAGTTTATGAGGTAATTTATGAGGTAAAATTTATAAGCAAAAATGAATGTTGGCATCGTGAGACTCAGATGGTGAGCTGAACTAACTGTAAAAATGCTCTATGACAATATGAACGATAAGTGCCTTCTGTGATCTACCTTATGCTATGGATTACAAAACGGTTTCCATTAGTGGCGAGATTTGCCGTACCATCTGCATTCACCCCGAAAGAATGGCCTAACGTGGAAGTGTAGCAACCTCTTACAAACGAAATGTTGAACTAAAACTTTTGACTCCATGAGCCTTGGGATCACTTAATGTCTCATCATCGCCTTGTCAATATTTTAATCCTGACCTGTCTTCTTTATTGTTCAACTAGCTTGCGATATTTTGGGATGAGACTAACGACCAATTAATTCGAGATAGTAAGTGTGGTAATTAATTAATGATTACACAAGTAGTTAGCTGTTCGATCAAAGGGAATATACACAGAAATATTTTACCGTAAAAGTAAAATTGCCGAATGGTAACGGATGCGCATAATATCGATGCTGTGCGAACAGAAGAGCAGCATTGAACATCGGAGCCAAGTCGAACATAATTCCCTACAAGTGGAGTTCCATCAAACAATAGTACCTCATGATAGAACACAGCACTATCGACTATCAAAACGTTGATTTTTTTTTCTGGAATTCATTTGAGATTCTTCCGTGAAATATTTTATTATTATTTTCCAGTTGCGAAACGAAATGCTCAAACCTGCTTAATTAGTAATGAAAAGATAATGAAAAGAAATTTACTGTATTTTTTGCGAAATCCTCAATTAGACCCTCATTGCCTGTATAGAAGAAAATTGGACCTCCAGGTTTGTAGAACGTGATATTGTACAAATATCTGCAACAAAGCTCAGTAAGAACAATGAAGAAGTGAATGAGGTTTATGTGATGTTTGTGATCTGAGCGAACAATGCAGCCTCATTTCCATCAATCATTTCTATTATTAAACAGATTTGCTCTTCATCAGTTCTGTGAAGATGATTCCTGCAATTTTTTAAGTGACTTAGTGTGCATGCACAAGGATCACTTTTCCACCCATCTTTTAACCATATATAAGCTGAATATAAGTGCAACCGTGGAAGCTTCCAAAAGACACTCACAGTGCATGAGCCAGGTATGAAGAAAGCATAACATGTTTTTTTTGCGAGTTGCAAAATTTCACGGAGTGTTAACTTGTTTCGTGAAATATATAGAACCTCTTAGGCGTATCATCGACAGAAGCTCACGGTATGAAGAGAAAACATGACAGCTTTCATATAGAACATATTACCGTACTCTAAGCTAAGAAAATAGAAGGATTTTGAGCTAGAAAAAAACCTACTTCATCGGGTAGGTAAAATTTTGGATGAAAGCGAAGTTATCGATTGGTACTTCGTAATATGCAGTTTCCCATCCATAAGGATGATTATCAATAGCTGCACGTGGGTTCCGTTTATAACTGTTTCCAGATACCGCAATCGGGTCGACCAAAAACCTTCGAAACATCGCCGAACATGAGATAAAGTTGAATATCAAACCAAGCCGAAGGCAGTTCGCGGCCGAGACCATTTCTGCCTTCCTGCCAAGAAAACGTGCAATCATTGACTATTCTCGAATCACTTAAAAATTACTATGGCTGCTGCTCATTTTTAGTTTTCCGATTCTACAGAAAGCAACTAGTATTAAAAACAATTTTATAACTTATTCATGAAAGTCCAGAGTTATCGAGCGGACATGATGATAAAAGCATCCCGCAGATGGTAATATGTCATATATATATATATATATATATGACATATTACCATCTGCGGGATGCTATATATATATAAACCGGCAACAGAAAGAAGGTGAATTTGCAAGTGAAAGGTGAAGACTGACGATCAGCTACGATTAGCCGAAGCTGTGAACGGTTGTGAATGGCCACGAAGTTCGAATACTTATGCGGCACAAAAAATCACAAGCGAACCAATTCTAGTCCGCTTCTTTATGTATGCGTGAGCAATAAAAAGTTTCTGGCTGAGCGTTTCCTCTTGAAGCGAATGCTTCAATTCGCATGTCAAATATTTACAGTATGAGTAACGGTATGTACTGATGGTCGTGGTGTAAGCGGATGTTACGTAATCATTCACAAGCGAGAAATTTGTACAAACTCATATAGCTGTGAAACGATCAAAGTTAAAAGCGATACTATCAACAATAAAGTTTAACAAATTTTGTTTTATACTCTATCCATTACTGTTCTGCTCAACGATATTTGTGTTACTAAGCTGAACCCATTTAAGTAGTTGTTAAACGTGCTATGATATCAGTCCGTAATCATCGTTGCTTATCGTTGTGTTAAGTTCACATTTCTACGTATCACGGATGAATGAATGGTCGCATACACTTGTAGTGTGCTGTAGACAGATGAATAACAGCCACCACATGGATATTTGAAGATCCGGGCTCAATTTAGCGGTTCTTTTTACCCTTTTCGCTCCATCTTTCATCATTCATTAAATTTGTTTCGTTTTCAAAAAACGTCGAAAAATTCTCTTTTTTTTGAAACGAAAAATATAACTAATATGCATTTCGTTGTTCACTTTAAACATTATACGTAACTTTCATATAACGATGAAGTGCGATTGAATCAAGAGTTTTTACGATTCTTTTTCGGATAGTAAAGATGCGCTTTAGCAAAATTGCATTTGGTTGTTCGACTGATATAAAACGTCTTAGTTCGGTTCGATTCGAGGACTGTATTGTGTAGCGTTCACTATCTATCTTCTTTTTGATCTTCGCTTCGAAATCAGAAACCATCTCGCCGGTAGTGATAATGCTTCCGTTTACAGTGATAATGACAAGATATCTCTATCTTTCTAAGAGGTCATTAGCGGCCGATTGCTAACATCTGCCGTTTCCGTTTGGCACTTCAGTCGACTAAGCGTTCCAACTGTCGATTCACTTCCCAGCATATCATGAGTAGCCTAAATAGCCTTATAGAAACCAACTACTCGAATGTAGCGTAGAGCAAACGCCTCTTTTTAAAATCTAAACTTTTCCAGATGCAATAGCGTTTCCTTAAACTTATTTCATTATCAACTGCAGTAGTATTCCCGCTAGGGTTACAACTTGTCAGTTATTCAGGTATTTCCATATATATATGTAAGAGAATATTGCTGGCAAAAAGCGCATCTTATGTGACATGTTTACTTTGTGGTTAACAACGGGAAGCAATCTGAGTTGTGCTTTTCGAGATGAAAAAAACAAAAATTTTCCAAGTTGCTTCCTCTAATTTGTGAAAGATGATGTCTCAACGAGATTTCAAAGCATTTGTTGCGTTCATATTTCACAATACGTCAAATCTTTTTACTCTTTCCACTGCTCAAATCTGGAAGTGCGAGAAAATCTTTTTGTACGCTCCGTATTTCACTTCTTTTGTGTAGTATATGGAATGGCGGCGCAAATGTCCAAGCATGTTCAAAGTCGGCTTTTTAAAATCAGAACGCGATTACGATTTATTTCAGCGTTCAAATATTAGCAGCAGCCTTTTTGATGTTATCTGAAGATATTACTCCTACACTTATCACTAAAATGCGGTAAATGAGGATGCGGTGTTCCTTGCAGTTGTTTGCAGAGTACTTTTCATTCCTTTTTTTTGTCCATGAAAGCCATTTAATCAGCTCACTTCATGCTTCCATAAATATCGGAGGGGAGAAGTTTTCTCCAATAAATTACTATGGAAGCTTCTCTTCCATGACGCTGAAGCATGCATGATACCATTTTATATTATATTTGTTCCACTTATTTTTTTTGTCCTTAAGGGCTGAGGATGGCGAAGAAGTCATTTTCAGAGGAGGTTCAACTTTAAAACCAGCTTTTTTTATCGTGCCGTATGGAGCACCACAAGTTCTATCAATTTCGATTAAACATCAGAGTATCATAAGTTCTATCAATTTCGATTAAACATCAAAGTGCAATTTTCTCACGTCACTGAGTCTATACGAAGAGCGCTAGATAGAATTTAAGGTGGCTGTAAAGCTTATCAGTTGTCTGCAAAACTTAAAGCACATGTCAAGAGCGTTAATATACGACATAATGATTGACATTTTGATTTCAATCTGTGCGTTTTTCATTTCACCTCATTTTGTGTTCATTTAGTTATAGCGCTCAAAAACGAATGAAACTCTTTGATGGGGCAAAACGCTATCAGAGCCATCGCTTCGTGCTTGTGACTTTTGCTCCAATCGAGAGGACAATATGCAGCGGACATATCAATTGTTGTTTGCTTGGACACAGATCTTCTTTTCTCTTTCTTGGTAGGTCATGTGTTATGGTTCTCGATTGTAGATGTGTGCATGATTTTGTCACAAATTTTGTCACACACGTACAGGCACCTCGGGGATTGGCACACTTTTTGATAGTTATTTCATAGTTCGTGAATGTGACCTAGGGGATGTTTTCCAGAAAGCATAATTAACTAATGTGCATGTAGTTTTTTTACGAAAAAATGTAAAAACTTTAGTGTTAAAAATTTTAAATATTTATTGTATTGCTTAAGCATTTGATGACATAAGTAATATGTCATTTTGTCATGTCAATTTTGTCATGTCACGTAATATGTCATTTAAGCATTTTTTATCATGTCAAAAGCACGCAATTTCTACAAAAGGCGCTTTTGCTATGAGCTTGAAATTTTGTCCATTACTTTCAAAATATCATTTTATATTCTGAAAATTGGCGGGCAATAGTAACTCAGTGGTAGAGCTCCCGCTTTGCATGTGGGAAGACCTGGGTTCGATTCCGGGCTGCTTGCCCGACGGATCGCCAGCAGGTTGACCACTAGGTCGAAACAATCGTCCGCGGTCATGATCGTCAGCTGTATCGATAAGGGAATCGATGAAATTACACCTGCCTTTGCATCCCCTTGCTTTGCATTCAGAAAATTTTGCTTGTGGAGTAAAATTGTGTATCTCTGGGCTGAGATATTGTCATCGCAGATGCATTGCAATTCCGGTATCAACCCCCACAACCTCGAAAATCGGTCGTAAAAACCAAGTGTGTTTCGATTCCAACCCCAGTGCTAAATTTTCGACATTTTCAAAGTTAAGTGCCGTAGGAATTCCTGCTTCCTCCGATTCAGGTGCCAGAATTCCGAGATTCTGACGATTTTTTGAGCCCCGATCCAGGTTCATGCCTGTAGAAAACATCCTTGCAATTCTCATTCATAAGCTTGCAGCAAGCTTTGCTTATTCGAATTGTGCCAACTTTTTACGCTGTTCACAAGCGTTTAATAAAGTTGAATTTTACAAACGATGCTCGACTGCTAATTTGACTTCTGTATCGTTGCTATGCATGTGCTCGATATTACCATATATGGTTAACATGATAGTCTCGAGCTCGATCAGAAACTTCAGTTAGCCGACTGAAGGGGACGATTGGCCAGTCTAACTGAGCGAACGTGGCGTTCGAAACTCTCATCTCGATTCCATTGTACCAGAAAGTCCTCTGAACATCATCGTGGCGAAAAATTATTAATAAAATTTACTACATCATTTTCGATGGATGTAAAAGTGCTTTTGTTGTGTAACATGTCCATTGAAAAATACGCTTCAGAGAACCGACAATGTTCGGAATTACAAGCATGCATCGATAAGTAGAGACTTGGTGTCAATCATGTTAGCGTTTCTCATGCTTTTCGCTTAGCGATCACTGATAAACGTAAAACATGAGATATGAAACGCCGTTTTAAATAAAAACGCAAAATGCAAATCGTTAAACATCTTTTCTGAATTCACTTTCCCGAATAAAGCTAAGAGCCGTTTCTAATAAGTTGAATTTGTTGAAGCATTTTTAAACATACAGAAGAGGGAAGAGGAAGTTTTACTAAATCGATATAGTAACCAAAATTCACCATCAGCGGTAGCTTCAGCTATCGTAATTAATGAAAATAAGTGACAAACACTAAGAGGACTTCGTGCTCATAATTGAATTTTCTTCAATTCGAGTTCCTCTCAGTGCCGACGAAGCTGTTCGTCGATCGCTGATCTCTCATAGTAATTTACCACGAAAACAAAAATAAGAAACCTTTATGAGCAAGATCCAAAAATTCGATATCAGTATGACAGAAATGCAATCAAAGTTTATTCGATCTGCGAGACGTCTTTCACACCTGAAAAAAAGTCTTCTGAATCGATAAGCGAACGCTATGAGTTTAGCAGTTTATTTAAAAAAAAAGATCAATAGCTTTTTAGCGAAAGCGTTTCTCCGCTACACTTGAAGCTCATCCAATTTGTCTCCTCCTCCAAAGCTTCTCCAATAAGTGACAAACACTGTATATCATACAGAAGATTCTAAGGAATTTTAAGCTTGTTGTACATAATAAATAAAGACAAGTAATTAACGAATACTTTTTAGGGCAAACCCTTTGCCAGATCGGGACTCGTCACTGAGTTTTGAAGACATTGAAAATGTGCTAAGGAATTCGACACGGACAATAGACTTTTCTATTGTTTTGTATAGAAGGTACGTTGATATTCAACTATAATTATCCTTCATTTAAACATACATGTTCAACAAATCTTAAGGTTCCGGCTATATACGACTGTAAGTCCCCTCTCCCTCTCAATATGAGTCCTTTTTCCTCGGTTATATCTTATATCTATCTTTCTAGTTAAACTCAAAAAATCCTCTCGTTTATACAAATGTCTTCTTCGCCTCGCGCATCCCTTCGCTCAACAGCAAAGCATCCATGAAGCGATAACTTGTTCCTTTTCGACCTGAATTCAGAGTCTGCAAACTGTTTAGTACATGAGGAACTACCTAACGTCGGCTCATCTAAGTCACAGAATGAGCTGAAAAATTCATCCTCGAATACGCGAGCAATTCATTCTTTCCGGGAATTTTAAAGAAGCTCTTTCTATATGCTCGAAATGCCACACTCAATGAAGAAATGGCGGGGTGGATGGGGGAGGGGAGATGAATGGGTGGACGGGTGGAAATATAACTGCATAACAGAGTCATACTTGTATCCTGGAATGAAGAAACTGACATTTTATATTGTGTAAAAGTAGTACATGCTTTATTGTTTCTTAATCATCATAGAGATTAACAAAGAATAAGACGAGCAGCTTTCATTTCGGCTTCAGAAGGTTGGGAGATTTCCTTTGTAAAAGCTTTCACTATTTTTACTCATCTTACCTTACTAGCGGAAATTCCGTCATTTTGACGTTACTAAAGTGGCTATTCTCAATCTGATTTCTGCACGCATATGCGATGCTATCCGTCCTCCCTAACCTTGCAAGCTTGTACGACATAGGATTGATCGGAAATCATCATTCGCATGAAATACTAAATTTATCTTCAGCTTTTTTTTCCAAAGACCTTTTTTTCCAAAAATTTTCTTTTCCAAAGACTTTTTTCCAAAAATTTCCTCTTCCAAAGACCTTTTTTCCAAAAATTTTTTCCCAAAGAACTAAGAAGGGTTTGAAATTTTTCCGAAAGCCTATACGAATATTTAACTGCATAATATGGAAAAGCTTTACTCTGTAAGTTCGAGTTCTTTGAACACCAAAACCAAAATCTATGTGTTCGCCAGAAATGTTTTCTGCTCTATGTTGTGATGATGCAGCAAAATTTGCGTTCAACATGCTCACTAATCCGCTCATTTTGTCGTCATAAAACTCGGTCTACATAGAAAAAATACAGCATACAAATTTTGCGCAAAGAAGATTTTGTGTTTACTCGGTGCTATTTTTCTTAAATGAATTTCTTTTTATGAAATTCAATAAGAATCGCACATTCATTTTTCAATCTTTTCCACATTCTCGCACAATATTCTTTTCGGCTTTTTCGGTGATGCATGACATAACAGCACAATTTTTTTTAAAAGTAATTCAATGTTAGAAGAACATTTAACGTTTGTCTGTGAAATAACTCGCGTATTTTCATTCTATTTTATACTTGTAATGCAGGTTTTCGCCATATTCTTTCGATAGATAGTAGTCGATCGACTTCAAATTTCGGACCTTAAAAAACATACGCACTGAACTGTCAAGCCGTCGGCCTACAGTCTGATATCTCAAGCATTAGCGCTCATAGTTCACATAAAAAATTAGAGCCCGTTTGCACTAAGTGATAGGAATCCAAAAACGTTTATAAATGTTGATAAAAGTTCAACCTTTATAGACAACTCTGCTATAAAAAATAACCATGAGTCATTATAGGGTCGATTTTTTTCATACCGACTTTGATACCCCTTCTCAGCATAGAAATTCCCTTTTGATCTGCGTCTCCTTTACATGTTTTGAAGTAAACAACGTTTCTCTTAACCACTACTGAAACGTATCACTATACATCAGAAAGCTTTTCGTTTACCTTACTCATATTTATGCTCCATTTGGCTGTTGCAATTTTCTAGGTTTCATAAACTTCATTTATTAGGTTCATTTGTTCTCTTGCAGATGCTATACACGATGTTGGTTAAACTTTCAATCACGAATTGGTAATAAGTCACTTATCAGCCTTGCCCGAGAACACTTTCGGGAGCAAGATCACTCTGCTTATTGCAGGTTTTCGTCCTTTTTTGGCGCTGGTTCTGAACATTTGCAATAAATAAAACTAGCGGAAAAATGAGCAATAATTGTTATTAGAGAACAGTGCTTTTGAAGTGTATCTCATTATGGCTTTATCAGTAAGCGTTACCAAAGAAAACTCTATATCTACCATGTACCATATTATAAGACTATCGGTCTCTTTAAGAACAACGGAGTTCCGCAATTATGTGTTGGTCTTTTCCTCTTTTTCTTTTTTTCTTTATTTTTTTTACAGAATGTGCGAAATGGAACGGAATAAAGCTTTGGATCATGAATTTTGCCCTTGTTGTTATCATCGAACGCCCTCGTTCATAACGGTTGTTTTTTGTAGTGCATACAACGAGACGAGACAATGCGTACGATCTTGTGTACCCGGCGCAGAGCAAATGAGTCATGTGAGGCCATTCTTTCGAAGAAATTATCTCAACGAAATGCTATGCATAAAACACTATGAAGGTTCTGAATTCATTCTGTTGAATGTGCTTTACCTCCTGAGAAGAAACAAGTATTTCTCTCTTTTTTTGTCTTCCACTTTCGCTTTTTCTCTCCCTCATCATTTTCCTCTTTGTTTTTGCTCGTATTTTCTGAACACAATTCTCCACAATGGAAAGGATATCACGAACAATACGCAGTTAACCTAGATCAAACTGTTCGCCTTGATCTTGTCGTTAATAAAGCTAGGACTGATCATAAATCCTTTGTTGTAGAAAACAACTCATTTAAGCACTTCGCTTCCCTCCATTTAAATAAAATCCCGGATCATAAAATCGGAAAATGAATGCGAATTGTGGTCGGCGATGAAAAGCTTCAAATTTTTAGCACAGCTGCCAAAATTTAATAACTGATCTTTGCTAGTGATGAAATGATCACTGCGATCGATTGATAATGAGCTGCGAGAGAATATCGTTTTCATTTATTTACGTACAGGAAACATGCATTGTACCGAACGCAGTTTACGCGCACTATTTAAATGCTAATTCTCTCACTTCCTCTTTTTTGACCTTTTCTCTTCGCTTTCGCTTAGTGGAATTATAGAGAACATTCTTCATTCCGGTCAAGTACGTAGACGAACTATTGCTCTCGTTTTTCACTCTCAAAAATAGAAAACAGGCTGAAATTGTTCAAATGGAACTACAATTTAGCCCAATTGGAAAGTACAATACAGTTGGAAGGCCTTACACTAGAGAAATGACACAAGCTAAATCCTCCGATAAGCGCTTTACACATCTATGCATTCCTCATATACGGAGTTCTTGTTCTTACCGATCTGGCCTTCAGTGCGATGTCTCGATGCTACTGAGGCAATCGCACGCCGAGCAACAGCCATCCGTTTGGCTGTCGCAGCTAGTTGTTAATACCACCCGCTAGCTGGGCTGTCAGTGGTATGGTGGGGAGCAGCCGGGAATCGAACCCTGGTCTCCCCGCATGCGAAGCGGGGGCTCTACCACTGAACCACTGCCGCCCGCATTGGAGTAACACCTCTTGTTAGCTTCATTCTCTCAATTTTTTCTGTCGTTTCTTTCTGTAAAAATTGGAAAGATGGGCGCAAAACGATTGCAATAGATTGGCCGAAGTCTTTTAAATGAGCCGGCGATAACTCGTCAACTTACTCGTCATGATTCTGAAACTCAGTAAGCCCAAGTGGAGTAGCATTAGTGTAATTTTACATCGAAAGCGCTCGAATATTTCATATATTGAGCGTTATTTTGATGACATTTAGTGGAGAGTGTTCGAGCGAGATTTGAATGAATGAATGGATATTAATTGGTGAACGTTTAGAATTTCGTGAACATCTTCCATGTTATTGGAATGAGCAGAAATCGTTGGAGCATTTCTTAGTACGCTGTGGCTACTTTGCACTCGACGAAAGCACATCGTTAAAGGCGACCAAAGTCACATGCAGGTATGCACCATGCTTTCTTATAGATAAGCTGATATTAAGCTAACTCGTTGTTCATGATACTAAAAAGACAGTAAGTATAGGTGAAACAGCGTTAATCTAATCAGCCGAGTTATTATTTTCACTTTTCAGCACCACTCACTTTAGCTATTCAATCCCAACCAGCATCATGACTGTATAAAACTACCGTCAATATTCGGGCTAAGATTCCCGCGACCATGGGTAGTAATTCAATTAGTTAGAGGGCATAAGTTCAGGCCCAGACAAAAGTTCAAGAGGAACGAGAGCTTATGCGAAATGTCATCTCCGAAATGTAATAAATTCTACAGTGGACCAAATTTAAAGAGATTACATATGAAGTAAGGAAACAGCAAAGGAGGAGAAGGGGAGGGGCTGAATTCGCGAATCACGCCATCACATCAGATTGGAGTGAGGTGGTGTTTTCTTGGTCTACTCAAAGTCATCGTTAATATCAGCAATGCCTTCGTTGCTGAGAAATCGAGGCAATCATGGAGGGTTACTTACAAGTAAAAATTGAATGTTCAATTTCGAAAGACTCTGTAGGGCTGGTATATACAGATTAACGGTAGCGGGTATACTCACAACATTCCACGCGTAAATACTTTATGGATGTTTTCTAAAGATGAGAGGATTTCCATTCAGCTCTGATTTGTTTCTATGCAGAAATTTAGAAAAAATGAATAATTTTTTAAAACAAAGAATCGCTTTTAAATTTTGCATAAGACTGATCCGATCATTATCATTTGAAATACTTCCAAAGGGGTCACTGAAAAAATTATCAACTAGAAATGATTGGCGGTCAACGAAACGATCTCAAAATTTTTGCTTATGAGTTTTTCAAACAGATGACAAAAATGCTGGAATGTCTACTGCAAAAAACAAAAAAAATTTATTTAAACATATATACAAATTTGGACTAACTGTATAAATATTTAGGGCATTATCTTGTGTACTAAGAGCTATACCGGAAACGGTTCGACGTGAATGTGATGATGCGATGGCGGCCGAATTTATGGAGAAAATAGTGGAAGCGTTTCTACGTGAACGTATCCGACTTAATAAAATGAAACGAATGTGCGACGAACAAATGTTATAATATCGTTTATTACACTTTACAAACTTTCATGCATCTTTTATTACACTTTACAAAGTTCGTACTTTTATACATCTAACAAACTCAATTGGCTAATTCAAAAAAAAATATATATCATTTCACATAAAATTTATTTAATTGTTAAGGTTCAATTGCTGTATATTAGAACATATTTGAAAGGAACGATTTTTATGGAACGATTTTTATGGAACGATTTTTATGGAACGATTTTTATGGAACAATTTTTATGGAACGATTTTTATGGGACGATTTTTATGGAACGATTTTTATGGAAAGATTTTGTTCCATTTCGTTCCACTTTATAATTAAACCATCAAACAATTTAGCATAGTTTAAAATTTGGATCATCAATTGACACACTATAAGCCTTAACGATTTGAATTTTGTTTGAAATAATAGAAGAACAAAATTTTGTACGATCATTATGGTTTAAAGGTCATTTTACTCTGAATACTGATAAAGAAAAAGTAACGTTTTATATCGCCTTAAAATAACGACATCTATTCGCATATTCGAACCTATAAATACAAATCATTTGTTGGGATCGGCGCGGTCGTTTCATATCGAAAAATGGCGCTTGCTGATTTCGTTATCGTATTTGCCAGAAATCTGCTTTAATTGGCAAAGAAGATTTAATCACTAAATGCGCATTCTCATATAGTCTAAATCGTCGTATTGGCTGAACCGACGGAAAAAGGATCGTTTCGGTATTTTAGATGTTATATTTTTAATTCTGCTAATTAATTAGTATTTCGCAACGATTTGTTTCGTTACGATATTCAGCCTAATTAATTCAATTCGATAATAAGAATGAAATGAGAGCAAGCAAATTCTCTCTACTTCCAAGTCGACCCTCGCTCTCTCTCTCTCCCTCTCTCTCTCTCTCTATCTTTGTTCTCAGAAATCTGGAGTAAGCTGCATTGCTAGTGCTCATTTTTAAGGACATTTAATGAATGCGCATTCCATAGTGTTGTATATAGCGCTACTTAACGCATATTTTATGTTGAACGAAACATGAGCGTATATTCGATTAGAATGGAATAACGAACATAATAAAATACGACTTCTTGTTTCGTTTCGCTCATTTGATATTTAATTATTCACTCATAAATTAATTAATCGTATTTAGTTATGTCATTATGATTTCGTTTGGCTAAAAGCCAACTCAAGCACACAAATAAAAACATAGATGATATGCTGCCCTTGATGTGAGCAACCTTGAAGGCTGTATCGATTCGCAATGATGATCGATCACGACGCGCAAGGCACGAAGCGTATTCAAGCTATTATGTTCATAAAGGTAGTTGGGCAAGCGATGTATATGTTTTTTTAGGCATTTTTTCCACTGTGAGGAAAAAAAAAACTGAATGGAAAATTGGAATTACTGAATTCGATATTGCATACTTCATGCGCTAATCAATAATTCATACCTAATCATAAATAAGTGATTTGCTCTAAATTATGATAAATTTTAGCAAACACTAATTAACCACTATTTACAATAAACAATGACGAGTAAAATTTATACCCGAAAATTTATACTTTTTCGCTAAAATCGCAATTTATGGATAGCGCTAACTTTATTGTTGACGCAGTTGTATGCGCCTTGCAGCTAATTAAACGATTAAATAAGCTTATTAAGATTAGATAAGCTTAATAAGTGTTAAAAATTTAAATAAGCGACTAGCTTACATATTCATAGTTTTCGATGAAGGGTACTTTGTATAACGCTTTACACCAATACTTAGCATGAATGCTGAAAGGAAAAAAAATTGCAAATGGAAATCAAAATGGAAAAAAGTTTAAGATGGAAATTAAATTTCTCGATTTCAGTGACGAACGATCAGAATTTAATTAAGGCTATTGAAAAGCCTCGTTCTTTTTTTTTGATATTCTGCCTCATGTATTCGATGTTCCCGGTTATGTCATCGTTTGCCCACAGCAAAGATCTGCTTGTTCACCATCTGCATAAAATTGCCCTAAATGCATAGCCGTGGAACGATTCTAAAATGTACACTGCACAAGCACTACAAGTGCAACTCTATATATTGCATAGGCAGCAATGGTGACTGGGAAGGAG
>JPKZ01001315.1:128528-139214 GCA_000803305.1 Toxocara canis
CCTTGTTCACGGATAGCTGCCAAACTTTTGATCATTTGGTCATCATCCCTCTCCTACTTCAAAATGCCTTCAAATGATACTCTCATTAAGCGCATATCTATACTGTAATCTAAATTCTATTCCAGGCAATCACTGTACCCTATGTGATCGATTTTATTCTCACTGTAATGTGAAACGGCATACGTTTAGAATGTTTTTCTCATAACAACACCGTAATGGTGAATGAGAGAGCGGAAAGGTGCAGAAGGCGATGCAAAAGATTTATGTTAGGAGATATTCGTAGCAAGAGTGCCTTTAAGTGGATATATAAATCATTCGCGCACCATGCGGATCAGTTTAATAGCAATATGCAAAACGAGTACCACTGGAACCATATCTTTAACGCTTCAAAACCAAACGCATCGTTCAACCAACCGGTTATCAGATAGCAAATTAAAGATTAAAACCATAAATCCTTCAACAACGATTATAACGAAATGAACGCTTACTAGTATTCATTCGATGATCGAGCTGCAAATGCTTTACCCACTTATCCTGTAGGCAAATGATGGGAAAAACCCATTAAACTAGGAGCTTAAATATTTCGACAAAAAATGTCATACTCAGATTCTCTCCCAATTTTGACTGAATATTTTCTTCAAATATTGTCCAACATTTACGTTCGCCGTTCCGTTTTTTTAAGTTTTTAGGTAATATGTAAAGAAGGAAAGAGATCTGCCGGAATAAATGACGTGTAAAAGTTCCCTCTTACTGTGTAAGCAGCAGATTAGCGTCAAGAGGTCATTATTTTATAAGTTTGACCTCATTTAATTCAATTTGCTGTAACCTGATGGCGTTAAAGGGATGATTGACATAAATAGGAAGTTAAGTTTTAAGATTGATCGATCGATTTCTGTCATATTGTTGAGCCGATCATAACAAATTTTCGTTTCTGTTTTCATTTCGGCACCAAACTAACTTACTATATTGCACTAGCAACATCACATGGATGCATCTTAGCCTCTCATCTTACTAGTTGAAGATCATGAGTTTGAGATGATTTCAGCACTCTTTCGCTTAGACAATAATCAGCTAGCTATATATGCGAAATCAGTGCACGTCTACGTTGGATAGCCGGTACTATCAAAGACTGTACACTGAATATGTGGTATAGATATAGACTGGCGTATGAAGTGGTATAGATTGGCGGCTGTACGAAGTGAGCCATTTTTTGGCCCAAAATAGTGCTCATATATTCAGTGGTCCTCTCAAGGGGATACGAACAAGTATGGCAACGCAGTTTTCCTTTTTTCAGCTCACACGAAGATATTACTATAAAGCAATATTAGAATTCTTCGCTTACCTTACATTTTCTAAAGAGAGTAAATTTTTATGTGGGAGACAAAAATAGAGGAAAAGCCATTATGGATAGAACGCTCTTTTAAAGGTTAAAGTAACAACCATAAAAAGGTAAATACGCAAAGTGGTGCGCACAATAAAACGAATCACAATTCATCAGCTAACGTTTAATGGATAAAGTGACTCATAATTCACGTTCGGTACATTTCCACCAACCAACAAAAGTGAATTATGTGAAATTGGAAATAAAGCTCATTAAAACAGTTGCAATAAGCAAATACAAACTACAAGCGATCTCAGAACTTCCGAATTTGCACGAATTAACTGTGGATTGATTACGAACTACGAAACTGCGAATGTCACGAAATAACAAATGAACCATACTGCGAGTCTGGCAAAGCGATTGTTTGCACATTCAGTGTTTACATTTTCGTGTTTGGTATTGCACAGAGACATAAAATATAAAAATTTAAAAAAAAAATGCTGTATCGATTGTGTCTATACCGCAAGGTAATGTTCCCTATCAATTTGCAGAAGTAATGCTGTTATAAGTGAACGCTTTTATACCAAATCCTATACCGACTGCGACATAAATGGTGAAGTTTTGGAAGTATAGTAAATGAAACTATGCACAGTTACACTCAAAATTGGTCAAGCATTAGCTGTGTCAACTAATTATAGAGACTTTCACTATTCTGGATAAGAGAATATGCCAAATAACAATACATCGTCTAAAGGCCAGTAGCCAACATTGAAAGAGCTGAAGCTCAGAACTGTCATAGTGTACACGATCAAGATATAAACTAACGAGTCCTGAAATCATTTCTCTACGTTTACCGTTTGCCTTACAAATCTTTCGTCCGATGAAATAAGGTGAAAAATAGACAATATATATTTATATGTACATGAATATATATTAGAAAAATAAATAGTAAATTAGAATCAAGAAATTTGCAATAAAACAGAAAGAACAAATGAAAAACGATCGCCGTTGGAATGGAAAAGAAACCATTTGTACAAATAAAGTACAGTCATCGATAAGTGTTGGGTATAAGAAGTATAGAATAAGAGCAGAAGAAGTATAGAATAAGAAATGAACAGAAGTATAGAATAAGAACAGAAGGAGTACAGAATAAGAACAGAAATAATGAACAGAATAAGCAGTATGTGCTTCGCAATAAACTCAGTTCGCTGTATCGAATGCAAGCACTAAAGAACATAAAACTAACTGTCTGCTGAAACTGTCATTTGATCTAATGATTAACAGCTTTTGAAGGGAAGGCAAAGCAATAGTGGACAAAAGTAGCATAAAAAGGCGAATGGTTTTTGTTAGTTGAAGTTCTGTGTAATGTAAAGATCAAATCAAACGAGATCAAACCACCAACGAAATATGAGCTCATCTGCAACTGTTATAGAATCGTTTGAGCAAGAAGATGATCTACCTCTTTTCCTCTCGTCGTCCCTCATCCCTTCTCAAAATTAGAATAAAACCAGCGATACGTCTAACAGATTAAATTATTCGAGATGAACTTAGTCCGAGGATAACCTGAAAAGATTTCTTGCCGAAAATCGTACTTTTAAGTAGAATTATATACTTTTTAGTAGAATTTCAAATATATAGAAAGGCGATGGTGATGGTTATATCATAATGGTCAGATGGGTGGCATTTTTCGAGCATTCCCCGCAAAAAAAATCTAAAATTAAACGTTTCAGCATCGGAATTGCAATTTTCGGTTATTCATTTTCTGAAGTATGAAAGTAACACCGATAAAAAAAATAAAATGTAACTTTCGAATACCCTACGGAACTGCAACGTTGTTCATTTGCCTAACAATTTCGATACTTAAACAATTTCAATTTTTATTGCGGAATGAGCGGCATAAATAGTAAAGAGTAACTCCAAAATGGTCAGTGGAATGATATTTGAATGGAAAAGTATAAGCAGCTAACCATTGTGAACACTATTACGAATTCTCAAAAGAAACGTATAGAAGAAGCTACAGATGCTAGGAGGAGGGCAACTGCTGTAGCACAGGGGCGAAGAAGGAGGAAAGGTTACGGAAAGGAAAGAAAGAGAGAAGGACAGAGAGAGAGGGATAGAGGGAGAGAGATGAGATGAATCGAGGAAACAACCGCTAGCAATAGTAGCAGCAGTAGCAAATATGATCGCAGATTGCTTAGCTTGTGAAACAAAGAAACGACGACTACGCAGCGGACATTCTAATAAATCATCAAATGTTGATCGTGCCAACGATTCGACCACTCATATTATATTTATTTAGTACTGCAGCATAAATGAAAAGAATATTGTAGTTTTGGGCGAAAAAATATTTCCATATTCCATTAGTTTTAGTACAACTTGATCATACAGATTTGCTTTGAACAGCTCAAACTCAAAGTAAGCTCAATTAGACGGGTAAGCTACTCCCTCAAAATGTTCCCACATCTAATGCTACAAGTGTCGCAGTCGAAATAAACCGTATATCCGTATTTTTAAGGAAAGTTACCAAAAACTTGTAAGCAGTACTGAAATGAAACATGCTGCGTGCATATCGTCGGTAATTCTTACTTAACCCAACTGACAAACAGATTTAACTTCCTTCCTTATAATCACTTTTGAAGACTATATGCTAATAATCGAGTAAGTAAAACAACATAAACGACCATATCAAAAATTTCGGTTTGGTAGTATAAGAAATTTCACGCATACAGTAAGTATGCCAAGAAACGTTCCAACATTTCAAAGAAAGGCTGGCTATATGGATTGAAAATATAAAATTAATTACATTTTGAAACTCAGAAGCACATGAAAAGCGCCCATTAGACTTCTCGAATAGCATTGGAGGAGGCAAAACTTCGAGAAAATGGGACAAAAAAGCGAATGATATGCCTGGTGGGATGTGTTAGTTGATCAGATTAAGTGCTGCTTAGCCAGCAAATTTAACAAACAAACTCATAAAACCGCTCACAATGTTCACCACATTATCGAATGCTGTATAGCTGCAATGCAACTCGTTTATCGCACGATCACCAATCGAGGCAAAACGAGTAATGTGTTGGTAACTGTTTGAATTGAGTAAGTAATAGGAACTTTTAATTACTTTACAATTCTCCAAGCGATTCCTTTAGAAGTTATTATTTCTCGTTTTCTTCTACTAATGTCCCAAAAATACCACCCGATCATATCAAAAATGGAGAGAGTGATTTCTAAAGAACAAGAACGGACAACGGTGATAGCCTTTGATAACATTGGACGGCGATAACGAACGGAACAGTTCCAGTTCGCTTCATAAGAGTACAAGTAAGTACTCATATCATAGTAGGAAATAAAGTTACTAAAAGCGTTTTTTAATACCTATTTGGGAAAGATGACACTTGCACATGTAGCATTTTCATGTTAGTCGACGAAGAGACACAGAGAGGGGAAGAAAGCAGGGATGAAGGAGGATTTTTGCCTTTCTAACATACCGCCCCATCTCGACTCCTTCTAATTTGACCCCTCCTGCCAGTCCCTTTCCGGCTAACTATCGACAAGTCGTTTGAGATGCATACGTCCAAGGTCTAAAAGGATACAAGCCACATCAATATCTACGATGTGCACAGATTGGTCCATCTACCAACAATTTGTGCGTGTTTATCCATTTCCACTTTTACAGCTTATCCCATCAATGTAGTACTTCAAGCACATGAAGTGATCAACGATCGGCAATACAGCATCATACGCTGATGCATTGCTATCGTCAGTACTTGCGAAATGAAAGCTAACAGTATAAGACGATCATTCTATACGATTAAAGCCGAACAATGAAAGCTAAACAAGTCATTACAAAGGAAATCAAATAGAATATGAGCAGAAAAGAGATGAAAAGTGCCCGATGAAAATAGTTGATGAAGCGAGTAAAGTGAACATTTTGGTTTGAAAACAGTGAAAAAATAGTTCGCAATATTTGGAGTGAATATTGATTTCGCTATGACCATTAAGCGAAAAGAAACGGGAAACCACACAGCTGTGGCAGCAGTTTGATGAGATTCTAAGAGAATACTTTACATTCGTCCGAATATTTTATGACTTCCGTCCCGAATTTATTCGCCCATTAGATTCGCTTTGCTATTATCATTATTCATTCGTTCGGGGGCAATATCTTTAGCGTTATTTTTCGTAAGCATTTCGGTATAAGCAGTCCCCTCTTCTCTCTCCTTGTATGCAAGGTGAGGCGGGGGAGGGGGATGAGGAGGGGGCAGATGGGGAGACGAGAAAGGAAAAGAAGTGAATCACCTCAGGATTTTCGTATTCAATTGGTCAGTACGATAAAATTGAAGGTTCCGGAAAATTTTTCGTAAAAAAAGAAGTAAATTTCATGTTCCTTTACGATCACTATTATTAAAAAGAAGTGAATTTCATGTTCCTTTACGATCATTATTATTAAAGTTGTTTTTCGCTTATCATTTCAATAATTTAGGATTGTTCAGCTCAGAAGCGATTATCCTTAGATTTTTTGGTCTAAAAATGATTCATAAAACTATCAAAAACTTAGACGGAAAAATTACATTCACCATATTTTTTAAACTTCATCATTAGTGATTACTGAATCGCAAAAGATTGAAAGAGATAAGTAAACGCTCAAAAAAAAAATATTCCAATATGACAACATCAAATTCGACAGTTTGTCATCAAGTGTAATGAAATGAAACGAAATAGAATGGAAATGAAATTATAAACGGAAATGAAATTATAACGAAATGAAATGATAAAATTAAATTCTTCATAATTTTACGCCCATATGTAATACGTATTTTTAACGCTCATGAATGCCTTAGAACAAACAGCAACGAAAAACGACGAGTAGCAAATTTCGAAAATGGCATGCAAAAAAAGCAACAAAATCAAAATATGCACGAAAAAATTTCAGCTTGAAATCAGAGGAAATCGTTTTAGAAATATTATATTTTTAAAGTTTAAAAAAATTTTTTAAATAAAAAATTTTCATTCAGAAAAGGTAGAGGAAAAGAGTTGATGAAAGGAGGAAACATAGTAACATTAAGACGCAAATCCGTTCACTGCCTGTATCCCAACAAATAGCTTCACATGAGTTCTTTCCCTCCTATTGATCTGTTCAGCATAAAAAGGGTTTTATTATTCACTAAACAACTTTACATTTAACAACCTATACGAAACACCACAAAATATTTTAATTGTAGTTGAAAACAAATAAACAAACAAACAAATAAATTCCGCCTCATAGTGCAATTCGGTCACAAAATTTGACGGTATTCAAAATATATAAAGCGCAGCTAAACGGTTCAAAATAATGCAGGGATAGAGTATATACGGTTATAATTGCCATATATAGTTGTTTAGTCCATATATATACATATATATACATATATACATATATATATATATATATACATATATATATACATATATATATACAGGAGATTGTAAGGAATTTTAAGCTTGTCATTACTCTAACTTTTGAACTAGTTGCTATAAATATAATTATAATTACCAGGCCATATATAATTGGTCAAAAAAACACAACCGTACGATGTAGTATCCACTTCTGTATATTCCGTTACTAAAAGGAAGTTTTCATCGTTTAGTCGAAGTATAAGCGAGCAGCAGTGACATTAGCAAAATATGAGGGACGAGTTGCGCAGCCGAATAGAAAGGGTCAACAAATAGGGCGAATGGAAGTGAGGCTGTTCGAGCAAGCAGCTAGACGGCCTCCCTGCTAGCTAGCTGACTTGTTTTGCTGGTAACAGTGCAACAATCAGAAATGACCGAGTGTGCGGTTGGTCGACCGGTAGGTCGGTTGGTTGGTTGGTGTTGTTGTGCGTTTAGTAGTATGTGTGAGAGAGAGAATTACAATTTTGATTATGAAGTCAATCGTTGTCCGCTGATTAGTTCTGTTTCGTCTAAGTCAAACTTTTATAACGAGCAATTCTTAGTCGCCTCTATTACACGTCATCATCGTTCGTATGATACATTTCCTCCGTGACTTCATTGCACACCAAATTTCTTATGACGATCTCGGCTGCCAAGTGAAAAACAAATAAGTGAGCATTCAGTAAACCATATAATACGTTTGGTTCACAAATTACCATCGGTAAACTACTTTGAGATTTTTTAACATTTTGCAATGGGTACGATATTACAGCGAACAACTCAGTTTTTGTTTCGATTTTATCATTCCCAGTTAGTTTCCTCGCATCAACTTTGCATCTATGTCATGACAGCAAACAAGTGAAAAGTAAAGAGCAGTATCATTCGGCCTATGCCATATAAAAGTCACTCTAGGCCAATGGATATGTTACTGCTTAACTATTACAGCTAAGTAACTGTAACTTAACTGTAACTGCTTAAAAAAACGAAAGATTATATAAGTGCACTTAAAAGAACGCTCATTAAAAGGTTAGCGAATGGACAGGAAAGGAGACCATAGAGACCATAAAATCTAACCAATGTATGTAATTTAAACTATAATGTGGTTTAATCAGCTATACGCTCACAACGCAGCAAATTGTGCGTTAGCAATTTGCATGTGCAAAGCGCATAATGGCAAATGTGGTGCCTCTGCGTGCGTAGAATGCATGTGCATTTGGTTTGGTGTTTGTCCCATTCGATAGTAGTAACTTGAAAACCGCTTAAACAATTTGATAGAAATAATCCGCATTTTAGAGAGTTGACCCCTCCCCCTCTAGGACTTCTAGAAATTTTATACTAGTTATACTCTACAATGAACGGGGAAACAAGTAAGCACAACTTGCATGCATTTCTCGAACCGGTTACGTTGCATAACTCACTAAAACAATCGTAAAAAAAAACGAATCTTTAGTGAACTAGTTGTTCGAGTGGTCGAGTCGGACAAAATCAAAATTTTGATCATTTACAAACGATTGATGAAACCGGCACAATTTGATGAGTGCGGTGTCAAAGCAAATATCATTCGAGCATCCCCTTCATCCTACATGCATTTCCATGTTCCCACTATCTCTTACAGGGGTCAAGAACATTTCATTATTCAACAAAGTCAATGAATCATCGTCCAGAATTCGACTGTTCCCGTTATTACGAAATGATGTGCCAAATATGCCGATCAGGAGGGACGGCAAGAAGTGAACATCTATATGTTTTTTATGATCACACAATGGAATACGTCTTCAAGTCGTATGAGGGCATGACGGTGACATATATTAAAGGTGGGTGGTCATAAGTATCCGGCGAAATACTTCCATAAGACGACGAAAGTTCATATGCATCCACGAAATTAACGCTGACGAAACGACATTTGTAGGGCTATGAAAGGAGAGGGTGATCTTTAAAAAATAGTGAAAAATACGAATACGAAGATTATACGAAGAGTCATAAATGTTCAAATCTGGAAAGATAGGTGAAGTTGAAGTTTGTGCAGTTATTTTCCCACCATCTGCGAGCTAGACATAAATTTTCGGTTAACGCCAACGGTGTATGTCGTTCCTTTTCTCTGTGTATCTTTGACTGGATTTCACGCATTTGTCCTTCTCCTCCACCCCTTCCGCTGGCTATGATGGTGAAGAGCACAGATGAACCCAGCAAGCCTTTTAGAGAGCAGAACTGGTATGATGCATAAGTTAAGGCAAAATTTAGATCAATAGCCCATAAGCAGATTCTGTCGAGTCAGCTAACGTCATCTCCGATGTGACAGCTTTTTCGTTCGTTGTACTGCTTCGTCTGATACGTCATGCTTTAAAGGCATGACACAGCACAGCACACCGTCTGAGTACTTTTGCCTTCCCAGGGTGTACCCTCTGCTCTCCCGGCTACGTCTACGGAGTTGGTGAGGAAAGGAGAGCGGAGGAGGGGAGGCTGATTGAAAGTAGCTGAGGAGTGGTTTGGCTTCATGGCGAATATATAAAGGAGTGGAGTGATGGGCACGCAATGTTCTAACTGAAATACAGTTGCATAAATCATTATAGCGAGCAGCCGTATATCTCGCCTCATAATGCCTCTCGCCTCAACGTACTGCTTATTGAGTCTCCGTTCCGCTGCAACACCCCGGCCCTCTCCGGCTGTTGGTGGTTTCATGTTGGGAACCAACATGAAACCACCAACAAATTTGATATGTATAACGTACATTCGACGGTCACATTATGCATCCAATTTCAAAGCTATCCTGAAATACAGTTGCATAAATCATTATAGCGAGCAGCCGTATATCTCGCCTCATAATGCCTCTCGCCTCAACGTACTGCTTATTGAGTCTCCGTTCCGCTGCAACACCCCGGCCCTCTCCGGCTGTTGGTGGTTTCATGTTGGGAACCAACATGAAACCACCAACAAATTTGATATGTATAACGTACATTCGACGGTCACATTATGCATCCAATTTCAAAGCTATCCTGAAATACAGTTGCATAAATCATTATAGCGAGCAGCCGTATATCTCGCCTCATAATGCCTCTCGCCTCAACGTACTGCTTATTGAGTCTCCGTTCCGCTGCAACACCCCGGCCCTCTCCGGCTACCGCCTCGCTCCTTAATCATCCTAACTACGGGTCCTGCAGCTGATTTTGACTCACTTTTTTTTGTATGTAGTTTTGCGCGTATCTGTTGGTGGTTTCATGTTGGGAACCAACATGAAACCACCAACAAATTTGATATGTATAACGTACATTCGACGGTCACATTATGCATCCAATTTCAAAGCTATCCATAGGTCGGGCGAAAAGTATAGACGCTTGAATGCGCCTAAAAATTTGCATACAACCTGTAAGGCTGCATTTTTTGACCGGCCAGATAGCCGAAAAACAAATCTTCATGGGAACACTTGTACCAGCAGCCGCAGCAACCAGAAGAAAAAACTATCTTGCACTATTGGCAGCCAGTTTATCAAACCGGCTGGTTCGATGAATGGAACTGCCAAGCGCATACAGTGCTGCACTTATGCGACCTCTTTGGCGCCCATTCCCACTCTTTTTTCGTTCAACGGATAAAGTTTTCGGCCGGACGAATTCGGTGAGATCCACCACATGTATAGGACCGTGTCACAGTCCATAGTGTCCGCTTAATATGACTTGCATAGAGAAGCACATTACATACAGCCTAGTTAGACACTCTGAGAAGTACTTCTTCACAGTGAGTTCATGCTTTCAGAAAAGCTCACAAAAACAGAAATGGATTGAAATGGTAAGGTAGATTTTGGTACGGTGTTAAAGAACAAGTAACAAAAAGTATATGGTGAATGGTACTAAAATCGAACTGGTTCCGTGCCAAATGTTTGTATCACAACCAATCCTTATTGTCATTTTACAACAAGCAATGGTTATTCGGCTTTCGAAACACACTCTTTAACTAAGCGATCAACC
>JPKZ01001315.1:145651-163302 GCA_000803305.1 Toxocara canis
TCACTTTCTCTGAGTTTGTCATTGGTGTGTATATTTTGAACTCGTATGCCCTATACGCGTGCCAGTTTAGTGTTAGAAAATCGTATTAGCGTAAGCTGACCAACTTTCACAACCATTTTAACTTGAAATCTTTGCGCAATAATATGCACCATTATCAAATATTATGCGCACATTCTTCATGCGAATAGCTCGGTCGTTCACTTAATTAGCACGGCTCACAACACATTCAAAAGAGTAGTCAAGTGGTAAAGTAATGCTGTATTTTGACGTGTTGTTATTTATAGTGGTTTTTAACAGCTGCATAAATTAATTAAGCTAAACAATACGATCAAGCGTATGCCAATATGAACGAGGCAAGCCGAATGATAACAATAACAACGCTAATTTTAAAAAACGTCGATAACATAAGCCAAACAAATAAACGACATTTGTACTGCAACTGAAAAATTTAATTATTCTTAACCGCAAAACGTAGCTTCACTACGTGAAAACAAGGACAAGGAAAGAAGGAATAATAGCAGTTTGCAGCTAACCAATAAATTTTAATAATATTCGTTTGCTTCTGGATCAACGAGGAAGCTGATGAACATCGTGAGGTTTAGCAGCAAAAAAAACAGAGGTTCTACCAAGACCAGCAAACTTTATTCTTCGTCGCACTTTCACTATATGTGTAACTCCTTTAGCTAGCTTATACTTATACACATGTTTGTGTGTATTCGAATTTCTGAACAAACTGATGGCGAAAAAGGAAAGCCTTTGCGTTTATAATGAATGCGTTAGAAACGAGGCTAAGAGTGGAAAAGAAATAGAGAGCAAAGGGATATGCAAACGGAAGCAAAATGAACGTAATTTGCATACTTAACGAGATCGACTATTTGGCGAAATTTTAAGTGAAGAAGACCATCGAAGAGGCAAATAAAATCGCTTACGACATATATGAAAACAATCGAAGCGATATCACTGAATTTACGGAACTAAAGCTGAAAAAGACGGCTGAAAAATTTCTCTTCGCAACATTACACATAATGTTTGAAGTAAACTTAGGCGACTTTCAGACAACAAAAATAAATAATAGTAAAGATTTATCGGGGCTGTCACATACACATCTAAAGATACCTCAGAAATTTAAGGATATCTCGGGGCTATTACACAGAAATTTAAGGATACCTCGGGACTATTACATTAGGAACTATATCGAATGTTCTAACATTAAGCAAAACACTTAAGCGCAATATAGGAACGAACAAAGACTGTACTGTCTCATTTTTGCATGTAACCTCTAATGATGTGCGCTAAGTGGTACAGGTGATAAAATAATGTTGTAAAATGTACTTATTCGAAGAATTTTGAATAGAAGCCAGCTTAAAAGGAACAAAAACACTACATATCCAATGGTAGTGGTGATCATGATCGCCGGCTTACCCTGTATATCTCATGAGGCAGTCTTCAAAAGAGTTGTCAAGTATGACACCAGTTCATAAAAGTATCTCCAAAGCGATAAACATTTTGCCTATAAACGATCAATGCATTGATTTTCTCTATAAAGTATTAGGTTACCAACCAATCGGGTCTTGTTTCATCCCATCTCTCGCAAACAATTCTTCGTTTTTGTCGCTTGCTTTACATCCTTCAAAAATCAACCATAGGTTTAATAAGCATCCACCAGCGATAATGAAAAGTCACTATGATTTTTCGCAGTTTACGCTTTCGAAATAAAAAAATACTTATATACTATATTGTTCCCCGATATATTCCATAATGAGAAATTTCTTCGCCCTCCCCCTTTTTCCATTTTTCTCGTATAACTTCACTATACTTTTTATGCTTCCCTTCGATCGAAAACGAAGTAAAAAATATACAGCTTATCAACAAACCCAAGGTCATCATCACTTTACGTATCATCCTTCAAAAAAAAAACAAAGGTGAAGCCGTTTAAGCATAGATGAAGCGCATATTGGCATTGGCTGATGGGCGAAACGATGTGTGCATGTGTGTGTATGTGTGTGTGTGTGTGTGTGTGGATTCATCGATTGGAGATGGGCATTTCAAAGTGCTCCAAAAGCATAATTTCGCCTTGTTGGCACAACTTCGCGCCGCATAAAATATACATATTTTCGTTACGATAACGAGCATTAGCGTTGCTGCACTGTTGTTAGCTTAAAGCATCAATGAGTTATATACAGCATGCTGCCATATCGCGTTGCTCGTATGTGATGATCAACGATTCATAGATAAATAAGGACTTGATCCTTCTTTTTTTTACTCTTTTGAACACGGTTGCACATATACAGATAGCACATGTGGAGGACCATAAGACAGCATGTGCAGTACGGAAAGGGTGAGGGTTCTACGGGGTTCACATACTTCCCAAGGATTACCCAAGATGTACTAGACAGAAGCGAAAATTGTTAGAGGAGGGGGCGAATTCTGGAGTGACAAAGTGAAAAAAAAAAACCAACGTAATTTGACCGTTCGGAAAATGAACGTTTCGAGAATCTAAAGCTATTAAGATAGAACATGAAAGATTGCAGCAATAAATACGAATATCCTTTCGGGATATTTTAATGCTTCCGATGAAAACTTTAAGCGTATGACTGCGAGCGAACAACTGTTAAAAACAGTCGAGCAGTCGTCCATTGTATATATGGTCAATTCTACGTAATGAATGAAAAACGAATGAGCCAAAACCAGACACCGACAAGTTGCCGTACAAATAGTTTACAAACTAGATCATTTTTGATCTGATCTCGGTTTTATAATCCGATTGCATCTACCGTCGCAATAGCAATCGTTTAAGAATAACGAATCAGCGAGAAGAGATACGAAAGAGATACACGCGTGGATCACTCACTAGAAAAGTTTTAAAAAAAAAGATGTCCTGAGGAGAGAAATAATAAAATTGAAGAAAAAATAGGCAGTATAAAGGCAACATAAATCAATCCGTTTGAACGTTATTGCCGCGAATGCATACACGAAGGTCCGTTACATATCGAAAACTTAAGACATGTGCCATACGTTTATGCAAATGGCAAGTGACTTACATGTGTCTTACGTTTCCGGACTTTTCCGGTCGAGTGGCTTAAACGTGTCTTATGTTTCCGGTCTTGCTAATGATGGTCTTAGATGGTAGTTAGCCTAATATAGGTTGACTATCTTAGTATTCAAGCGCATAGGTTGACGACGAAACGAGCGATTGATGCAAGAGGACGGGCAAAGACCACCATTCGAGAGAGCGTAATTATAAAAATGTCAGCTGTGCTAAGATCTTTGAAATGAGTGTTAATTAATTCAATTTCCCCGCACAAATTGATTTCGTACCACGAGCGCATTTCCACAAATGTGTGCTCTTAATAAAATTCTGAACAAATAGCAGCACCAACGCCATCATTCTCTTACATTACTGATTTTAGTGCTCGCATAAAATAAACTCGTTCAATACTAATTTTATAGGGTCTCTTCAAATAGTGCCATGAAAATGCAATTCTCTGAGCAGACAAAAAAACTAATTAGCAGCAAAACCAATTTGACTAATTAACATAGGCTTTTGCAAGTTATCGAATAGCGCTTAATATGCCTGCCATATAAGCATGCTGTATAATCACTCATACGAATATTTCACTAGAGGAGCAAACTAGACTGAAGTATGAAGCGGGGGAAATAAGTGCACATTCGCTGCTAAACAGATTTGTATTTTCTTCATTATAGGTGAAAAAAAAAAGCAACGGAAGCACATACGGAGCGGGTATAAATAGAACAGAAAGTACAATGTATATCTGCATGTGTGTAGGTGTGTGTATGTGTGTGTTCATCCGGTATTGTGGTTGAATACAGAGCACTGTTGTTGGCTAACCTTTGTGCTCTAGAGAGCATCTATGAAAAAGCATCGTCAACACAACGTGTGCATCGTCCATTTAGAGAGAGTCATTTGGTGTGCGGCATCGGTACCGTGTTCCGAAGAAAACAATTCAAAAACTTTCGTGCTTTGACAAGTTCAACTATTCGAAAGCATTTAAATGAAAATAAAACAACAACTTCCAACATGCCTAAAATTCCTTAGAGAACAACAACTACAAGCAATAGAGCTATTGTAGTGGCGTATTTTAAATTTTTAAATTTTCAAATTTTTAAATTTCCATCCAAAACAGAAAAAATTTTTAAATTAAATCTGATCGAAGCGATTGCCGCTTGCCAAATGCAATTTTAGCGACGTAGCTATATGTGAAATTAGTCACCTAGTAGGTCACCTAGTCATGTTCTTTGCCCGTCCTATAACTTCCAACGTATAGAATAATCCGTAAAGAAAGCAAAATTCCTATATTTTTTTCGGCCCTTCAAATTACCCGATCATCCATAGAGCTCAATCCTCCTCAGGGTTCAAGTGACACAAGAATAAAACAAATGTCTTACCGTTCCTTGGCATTTGTTTTAAAAACCAAGAAAGTATTCTTTTTGATCGTTCAAAGCTTTCATCCTCTTTTTTCATCCATACGAGAAATATTGCACAGCTAATGATAAGCTAACGGGAGTAGTGTTTAAGAAACGTCTACCGATTATACAACAACGTAATGTAGTGAGCAGCATTGCTACGAATGCTCTGTGAAGCGGAGATACATATTTACACTAAGCAAAACATATGTTTGTTTGTGCCATTGCAGCATCGTCCTACACCATTCGACCAAACGAAACGTATTTGCAGCAAAAATCGTTGTAAACGGAGCACCCGACCGCTTGCCTGAAATGTGCTCACATTAGAGATTGCCTCTATTAGCAAATATAAAACATTTCGCTAGCATTCCGATTCTCGATATTGCGACGAATATTTTGCGGTTCATCGATATATAAACGCTAACGATCAAATTAACCGAAACAGTAAGAGAGAGAGAGAGAGAGAGAGAGAGAGAGGGAGGGAGAGAGAGAGGGAGAGAGGGAGAGAGAGAGGTAAATATGGACCGGTTTAGTGAATGGGTAGAGGATAGCATAAGGAATGGGAGATAGTTTCTGCTACCAGAACAACGGACAATGTGAAGGTAAAGCTGAGTAACGACAGCCTCAAAATTTGTTATACACTCTAAGTATACGACATAAATTGTAAAAAACAACGATCACATAATACAAGTATATCGTTTCGCTTCTCCTTCGTCATTTCTGCATTTTTAAATTTTTTAATGAATTTAATTCTTTTTCTAAACCAAGGTTCTTATTAATTTATTTCGTTTGTTTTTCCAGCAAATAATATCGCTTTCTACCATGAACCTCTCAAAGGAAAGCTTATTATTGAAATTACTTCAATTTTTATTAACATCTATCGCAAAAAAACTCCTATAAAGCCTAACAATAAGGAGATTAGTAGGATCAGACGTGGTATAATATATCATAGTTTTTTTTTTTTTAAACAGACTGCCTAACTTAAAAAAATTAAACAAAAACTATATAACCGACACCTGCTTATTTTCATTAACCACATTGTTCGACCCGAACAAGATGTTTTCAGCAAACGTCTTAGAATATGTTCTATTAGAAATTCTGTTCCCACACAATCGGACAGACAAAACAAACGACTCTAAAGGCGGTCAAACCATATATTTATTAGATTCCATATGCATATTTTACAATCTTCCCAATAATATCACTCATATGTAAATTCAACCGCATAATCACATTGTGTTTAGCATGAGAGCGCAATGGAATGCGCATCGAATAAAAATGATCTTTTCCTTCTTTGGTAGTTCAGCTTAGAAAAAAAAAAGAGTTTCATTTCGCTGATACGCGTCTTTCAGTGTCTTGCCATTCCGTTAGGTACAGCGATAACTTACTATAGAAACCATAAAAGAACGAGTAAGTTGTATTCAGTCTTCCTGCGCGAAAAAAAACCCCAAACAGCACAATCAATCAACCTAATCTATTGGACCTTTGCTACGATGTGCACATATCTGCAAAGCTATCAGTCAAAATTGCAGACATGATTTTTTGCTGAGTACTAAAGACTTTACTTCATTATTTCTTCTTTACTGCGAAAACCTTTTTTGAATCCTTTGATTTTTTCATTTTAAATACGAAGAAAAAAAGTAAAGTTGTTACTCTCAAGAAGATCATTCCAGAACCGAAAAAAAAAAGTAGGCAACGTCAGAACATCACGCTTTCATATTTCTGCTATCATGATGGATCGTTTAAGATATAATATACATAACTAAAGAAGGTACAATGCTATTACGAAAGAAAGTAATAGACGATTAAAAGTCGAAAGAATCTCCGTGATACTAGGCATATCACTGACAGCACAACAATCATCGACAATGCAACGTTGTTTGTGGGCAAGCCTCAACGCACAACAAAATATACTTTACTCAGCGTTTCCATTACTGCTCTTCATCATGAGAAAAATGATGGCTTATAACGACGAAACGTTGACTAGAACTTTATGTGCTGCGTTGAAGCATATAAAGTTATTATTAACACAGCTTTCGAGTTATCAAGTTATCAAGTTATTAAGTTATTAAGTTATTAAGTTATTAACTGCCGCTTATTAACATAGCTTTGCTAGCAATTAACAACAAATATCTTCTAGTTTTTCGAGCACAACTCATGAACGACTTGTTCATATCCCAAAAACATATTGCTAATAATCAATAATTAATTGCATTGACATTACCAAAGTTATATATTTCGTTCATTGACGCTGAACTGAACTAAACTAAATTTATTAGTGCTCCACATGGGTTCTGCAATCGCCACGCGTGAAGATATAAGAAAACAGAATCCAACCTCAAATATGACGGTAGAGAATCACAAACATGCTATGATCAAAGCACGACGGTATGATAACAATCAACCGTATCACAGAGACCGTAGAGCGCACAATAACTATTTCGGGCAACATGAGCATATTTATAAAATTTTGTCCAAATGTGGCCAAAAATGTGGTGAGATGGTTGTCACGAATGGATCAAATATTTTGATCTTCATCATATCGCCTTATAACTGCTTCAACAAGATCAAAGTTGTCATCGAATTTGGTGATGGCCCACTTGTTTCATTTATATTAGAAGGCGTTGATATATGCATATATATATATATATATACATATATATACATATATATATAACGCCAATAAATAACTCTGCTCCACAGTGCAAAATACGAACGAACACCATTCTAACAGGGATTTTCTTTTAAGTCTGAATGACATATTAATAGGCATGTGGTGAAGTAGTTAATGGATGCGGTAAAGCTTTCGCGCATTCATCGAAATGTTCTTTTGAATTCATAATTTAGTTGCACTGTATTGCGATGCAGTTCTCCGCAGCAATGCACAAACCTATGAATAACTAAACGACTATTTCAGAGCATTTAAAATTGCTCAAGAATGCTGGCTGCATTCATTTCGAATCGATTTATCAAATAGCAATGAAGATATGACAATCGATGATCGAAGAATGATCAGCACCTATCCATCGCTATAGTCATGTTAAGCAGTTAAGGGAAAAAAGGAGCTAAAATGAGGCAGCATAGAAGGTTAAAATAGCGGGGAATCACCGAAGCAATTACCAAGTTCGAGACCATGCCGGAACGATTGTGATTCAGCGATGAAGCGACATAATTTTAAGAATAAAATTCGTTGAAGCTCTAATTCACTGAATTCTTCACGCTCTATCGCGACACGTTTTACCTACGATAGGCATATCGTTTATCTCATTGTTCACTTATACGTTAGTAGGACTATATATTCAGGATTACTTATACACCATGTATAAGTTACACAAATACAAGAACGTTTACAGGTATGCTTACATGTTCAGGTACGTCTATTACCTATACAACATAAGAATTTTAGACTAAAGAAGTAAGGATGAAATAAATTATGCAATATTACTTCAGTAGTAAGATAAGATTTTACTAAACGTCAAACAATAATCAGCTACGATGTGGTCGATAAGCATCATCTAAATAAATTTACAAATTACTTTACTTTAAGAAAATCAAAAACGGTAGCAATTCTTTTCTCGATTAATCAGTGCGAAATCTTATTTGTATTCTTTTTGGCACTCATAAAAGTTTTGCAAGTCAAAAACAAAAGTTCGTTGCCAATAATAAGAGAGCGCCACAAATGGACATAAGCGCATGCGTTGCATTCATTTTAGCTTGAAGTACTCTCGAAGGAGTTATTTCGATCGATCCGCTTTCTCATTCGCATATGACGGCGCCGATTTGCCCCTACAGCCATTACAGAGTGCACATCAAAATATTGCATCGTTCCACCTTAAACAATCAAATAAAAAGAGCTGAAATTTGCTTTTTAAGAAATCTTTTAAAAATCTGGTTGCAGTTTTTTTTTTCTGCCGCATTTCTTGTAGATACATCATATATTCGACAACTGCGGTTCACTTATGCTAATCATGGCTTCTGGGTTCAAGTAGCAATTGGAAAACCTTTGCTTTATATATATATATTTATATATATATCATGGATCAGTAAGAAAGTAGCACTAATTAGTGAAGCAATTAGCGACATATGAGCCACACCGTGACTTTAATGAATGAACGAGAGATTATAACTTTAAAAAAAAAAGAAATATAACCCCGTAAACAAGTTAATTCAACTCTTTCAGACTTCATCGGAATAACTCAACGATAAATTGCTTATTGTTAGCGCAAGATACTCAACATTAAACGCGTACAATTTGAGATCATAATCGTAATAAATTAATGATCTTTAGCTTTACAAAGTTCGCTATAGCCATTCAGCGTGATTATGGAATGTTATGCGAATTGCTGAAACGCGCTAATCGAATGCGATGTCAAGCTGATTGTTTACTTGTAACTTATAGCTTACTTGTAGCTTTCGATCGTTTACTTGTAACTTCTGATTACTTAACAAAAGGCGAATGAGTAAATTGTATACCACATTTAGTAAAAGTATGAAAGACGACAAGAGCGTTAAAAAACATGAATGAAGGTTAAAAAAAACTTAGTATGAGAGAGAAAAGATGGAATTTAAAACAACAACAACTCGTGCTTCAAAAAAATGTAACCGTATGCTGGGGATATGCAAAATTCATGGGGAGACTGTAATCTAGAAAATTATGCGACTGATGAAACAAACATCTTTCCGCAAACACGAAGCTTGACATGACCGAAAATAGACGCTTATTTTCTATTTGTTTTTCTGTAATCTTATCAATCATTTATAACTTCACCTATAACGTTTTATAGCAATTGAATGGTTCTTACTTGTTTCGACTACTTTTCCTTTAAACTAAAGGTTAAAATTGAAATATAACAACAATGATGTTTAAAACTGAAATATAACAACAATGATGTTTAAAACTGAAATATAATAGGAATATTGTTTAAAACTTACCCTTTATACTCTATGCCGAATAAAACTTGTCTCAAAAACCATCCATCATATAACCGTACGAAAATGGTTTATGGAAAATAAAGAATAACAGGCCTATGCTGAAAAAGCATTAGTGTTTTTATTGTGCCTAAAACTAACGTAATGTGATTCATAAAGCTTTCATTATTGACTGTTTATACATACACAGACCACCATATTGCATTTATATACACATATGCTAGCCACCTCGAAGCATTTAGGAAAGCCAAATGCCGACATATTTTACGATGCGCTACGGCTTCATGTAAACACTCAACAATATGCCCCCTGGCTATTACTCAGCTTACGAACTTATTCTTATCAACATGAACGGCTTATTTTCAAGCATAAGTTCAAACAATTCCTTTCATTCTCACTATGAACGGCGAATCTTGAAGTGATATTCTGGACATTACAAGATGAAAGTCACTCATGCATTTTGTAACATTAAATACGATTACCCAACTTTTGTAGTAACACAGATCTTGAATAACTTAAGGAATCGTTTTAATTGAAATCATTTCTTGCTATTTCAGTACTAATGAAGCAATGAAATGATATTTTACGGTTTCAAATAATCCAGCTAATCAAGCTAGGTGAAAATGTTGTGAGCCAGGGGCTCTATATGAGATCATATGGTAATCCTCATGTTTGGATCAGTCTTATTTATTACATATTTTTCGTAAAATGAGGTGATTTTTGCGTAATATCGCATCATTGCAAGTAGTATTTTATCGCCTGCCAATTCATTTATTTGCTCAGTGACGGTATCAAGCATCTGTATCACTGAGTGATAGCATTACTAATGGGCATATGAACGCCCTCTGTTAAGACAAACTGATAACAGACCAACGGTCAGTTTCGTAAAGCAAAACGCAAAATTGACCTACAAAAAATAAGAAGTTTCGCGCAGATTAACGACGTAAGATTTTAGCAGATAATTGCTAAATTATTTTCGCACCATATTTCATAAAATCATAGGAAGAAAGTGCTTCTTTTCTTAACGCGTTGAAACGATTTATAAACGCTAGCCAACAGTAAAACAATCGAAATAGAGCTGCATTTCGCAGGCATCTATTTTGTGAAATGCTCCTGCTGGCATATTCTCATAATCTAGAATATAAAAGAAATTGAAAAATTGCGACGACCCAAAAAGATATCGGAAATGGGCACTCCGTTGTTGACCGATACAACTGATGCAGATCGCTGTTTAAATTCGTTATAGAATATGTGCAATATAGAACCGAATAAAATCTCAAAGCTCATAACTTTTCCGCCTAAAATGAGGGACGAGAGGTGTATTGAGATGAACTTGTCGAAGAAACGCTCATAAACCTAGGCAACTCAATGCAATGGAATGTGATGAATTTGACATTTCCAAATCAGAAATCGGAGTACTTTTGCTGAAGAGTTTATGCAGGATTTTTTAAAACGCTTTTTAGCTTCGAATAAAGCTCCTCCTTCGACATAACTGAACAGAATACTACTCCCCCCCCTCTCCCCAACCCTCACTTCCCTCTAGAAAGTCGCTGATTTTGTAGCCTCTTCCCCCCCATTGACAAAGCTGCCTGTTTCAAAAATTCTAGAGAATACTTCGAACCTCCATACTAAAAACTATCCAGCAGAGGCAGGAAAATATCACTCCTCCTATCGTTCCTTCCCACATCCCTCCCCTTATACCATATGTTGTTAATGAGTTGCTTAGTTATACTGATCGCCTCCTACCTACCCCTTCACCTCGAATAAAGCCCCCATGCCGTAAAGTTCAACGCCAACACTACTACGAAGTTCAGCTATCAATTCGAAAATACGTACAAGAAGTTAGGGGCTATCCGATTAGCCCAAAACAGCCGTGGCATACGAGGGAACTCTCAGCGGCCATTCGAAGGCACCCTATCCTTTACCAGTCAGTCAGTGGATGGTACTTTTAAAAAAAGCGTTTGTGCGAAGATGTTCTGACGGCACAACATAAAAGGAGTTTTGGCTGTACGAAGGCAGAGCGACAATGTAATGAAATAGGACACATTTCGAGACAGACATACAAACATGTTTTCGTTGAGCAGTAATAAGCATCAATCTGCACAAATGTACTTTGTAGTATTGATGTTCTCTGCCAACACTATTTGACTCCATGGAGCTCTTCTCACGGTACATTCTCATCACATCACATTGATCATAAAGTCAATAAAATAAACTCTTTCAACATACATGGTCGAGAAACTGAATGAGAAAAAAAACGTTTACAGTAATATTTTCCAAAATTAATGAAAACAGAGTAGACACTGACAAAATGAAAGGACCAAATTTATTAGGGGCCCAGCACCGTAACGTGTGAACATTTTCAACTTCGCAATCTGATCATACTGTAGTAATTAAGCGGGAAAAGAAGTGGTGGCGCATGTCATATTCCTTCCATCAGTACAAATGATGACCATAACGGGAATTTTGTTTCGAAAATCGCTTCAAATTTCTTTTTCTTAAACTACGAAATTCGGTGAGAGATAACAACTTTATGATAACGAAACAGCGTATTTTATTTCATCGCCAAAATCCCAATTCTCACAACAACAAAAAAATATACAAAATTCACCCTTCCCTCCTTCCCTCCCCCTTTCCCATCTTCCGGTTACTGGGAAGTCTAATTGATCTACATCACCATTTGGCATATTGGAAATATGCGAGCGCTTCGTAACAATTAAACATAATATAGGATATGAGATATATGGAGTTGGTCAACAAATACAGCAAATTTTGAACGGTTGTTGAACTGTATATTGCGATGCGGAAAACATCGAAGCAAGGAGCCAGCCAGCTCGAGGTAAGCTTAATGAACAACCAAAACATGTAGAGAAGTTCGCTGTTTTGAATAAGAGTACTTTTTTTCCACGATGAAATCCTTATTTTTTAAAAAATCTGTACCCTCTCAAAAGAAACAAAAAGAAACCAGATAGAAATTTTAAAGTAAAAATAAAGTGGAATTCGCAAAATTCCAGTTTTGATTTCAACTAGTTCAACAATCAATTTAGAGTCAAATTGACCTACCCAACATTGACCTATCTTGCACTTGAGACGGGTAATGAATGCATGGATTCGATAAAACGAAAGAAGATTTATTAGTTTATTTGCAGATGTGTTATTTATTGCTGCATTACGAAATGCGCTTGTGACTTCAGTATCATAAGAGCGCAATCATAAATCAAATCGACGATTGACAGATATCGATCGAGGTTTGTTGTATGTCTGTGTGTGTGTGTGTGTGTGAGAGAGAGAGAGAGAGGGAGAGAGGGAGGGATATGATGAAATATTATTACAATTTATTAAGTGTAGAAAAATAAAATCTCATAAGCCATAAAGAATGAACGAAACTTTTGAAATGAAATACTTTGAAGCTGAAAATGTTCCACACTCAAAAAAAATAAAAAGTTGAAAAACGTCAACGTTGAACACCGAAATAGCACACATCGCATCCAATAGGAGCTAGTTCGCATTTAAAACTCTCACAATGCAAACACGGGTTACGACCATTAAAATCGATAAAACACACTGAATTAATTGCAAGGACTTGCCGAAAAAAAAAGAATTGGTACCGCTATAAATCGTGACTGATCGCTGATGAACTCGAGAATTCGTCGAGACAAGCCATGATGCAAAGGGATACAAAAACTTCCAAAATACTAGACTTGTATGGAATCGAAAATATTTCACATATCGTCCACAGGAATGCGCGCTTTCGTAAGTTCTATCATTTACGATGGTTATTTGGTGTAAAGTCGATGATATATGCGTACCACAAAGACGGATAAAAATAACAAATAAGAATCTTATCTTAGGCTAGCCCCTATTGACAAAGTATATTAGAGTAGTACTTTCAACGAAAATCTAATTTATTACTACGATCCAAAACCATGACCATAGAATGAACAACGTTGACGATAAACCTAAAACCTCGTAGAGATATCACAACGCCATACGACTCATGACTTCTACTGGAAATTAGCGTTACTTGTTTCAAATTGATGACGTTCGATCAAATCTGCAGATGAAAACTCACTGCGGAGAAATGACTCGCACGAAATGCCACTGATAGCCAATGAACTATGATGACTGCCGGAGAGGCGGACAACCAAGCACGCCAATAAACATCAAATGCCATATCAAATAACGGCATTTAATAAACGCCAAATATAGATAACATTATCGATTTATAAACATTCTACACATCCACCGAGAATATATTCACACCTATATTGATATGTGCGTTCGGAAATGAATCACCCTTCTAATGGAAATTTGACCACAAAAAAAAAGCGCTCCTATGAAAGCTCTATCGCTTCATCGCCCCTACGAAGATTGTAATACGAGCTTCCAATCTGGTATGCCCGTATGTATCGGCGGTACCTATATCTCAATAGCCCTATCCTCTGAACATTGAAACTCGCGTAAGCCGTGAACGAGGAGTTAGCTATAATCGACTCCGGGTACGGTTACAGGAAAAAAAACGCAATTTAAGTTGATAAGCATTTCACTTTAAAAAAATAAAAATAAAACAAAACAAAAAAGAACGTTTTCAAAGCGATTATTTTAGGTGGGAGAAGGAGAAAGGATTTAATACATCTATAGCAAATCGTTCTCAATATTTGCTGTGAACAATGAAATCTGATCTCTTTGGTCGTTTATCAAATGATAACATCACTATGATGGAAATGCTTGATCAAATATGAACCTACTGGCCCAGTATGTATGCTTCCGATCAAAACATACAAGCACATAAATACGAACCGACCATGATATAAACCTCTCTCATCCTCCTAGCTCATCATAACAACAAAACCAAAATTGAGTGAAACAAGATTAGCCTAAATTCGACGCCAGATTATGTGAATAGTTCTCGATTTGTTTGGCGATAATTCCTAACTGCAAGCGGAGAGACATCACAAAGAACTTTACGAATAAAATTATAAACGAAATTGAAAAGCCGAAATTCCCATGTTCATTCAAATAAAAAAAACTTACTCCACCGTATGTAAGTAAGTACTGCAATGAATCTGCTTTCAAAACAACAAAAAGCGATGTAAACCGCTCATTTTCTCTACAATTACTTTACTGTAACATATTATGTTAGGAGTCTTTATTATTCTGCTATAAGAATTGTCAAAAATCACTTTATGCGAAAAAGCTATGAGGACGATCAAAATTCCCACTATCGATATCCGAAAAATACCCAATCGAACGTCACTCCCACCTTATGGTGACCCCTGGTATAGTCGATAAGTCCAATACGAAAAAAAAAAAAGAATAACAGCTGGAGCGAGCCATGATTGTGATGAAGCGTTCCTATTCCAACCTAAAACGACTCAGATCGCATTTATATATAATGCAAGAGTAAGCTTATTAATCTCACTGAATGGTGCAAAACAAGCATCTAGTTTATTTTCCTCATCTAGCGTTTTCAGGCTGTTCGAAAAACGCATCAGGAGGATTGCCGCAAATGTGCTCATCGAAACGAGAGAGACTAACAAAATCTCGCCGAAGAATAAAAAAATTTGTAAGAAGAATATAGATGAATAGATAATAGCAGCAACAAATTTTAAAAAAATCCTAACGAAACAAGATGAAAGAGGACGGCGACAACAAAGAAAATGAATGCGCCATCGTTTCGATTTAAATGAACGATACAGTTCTTTAAAAAGGAAATGAGGCAATTTATGCGAATCGTTTATGAACGCTTTGTAAGGTTACCGCATTGTGGCCAATTATAGATGAAATATAACACAATAGAAAAAACATTATGTAATGTTAGGAATATAAAATGCTATGAAGATTAATATAACATAAATCGTCTTTATAAACATTGTGTAATGTTATGAATATAAAATGCTATGAAGATATCGTATAAAAATGTAATATAACATAAATCGTTTTAATATACATTATGTAATGTTAGGAATATAAAATGCTATGAAGATTAATATAACATAAATCGTCTTTATAAACATTATGTAATGTTAGGAATATAAAATGCTATGAAGATTAATATAACATAAATCGTCTTTATAAACACTGTTTAATGTTATGAATATAAAATGCTATGAAGATATCGTATAAGAATGTAATATAACATAAATCGTCTTTATTTGTTGCGCTCAACGTTCATTCAACCAATACAGAGAGTCCACGTTGATTAAAGCTGAAGCTAAAATGAATATTTTTAGCAAAAAAAATATTGCTAGAGAAAGTACGTGTCAGAGGCAATATTGCTGGAACATTACAATGTGAAGATGAATGAGGTCTTCAACGTGATAGGTTAGTGGAGTGATTGCAACACTCAAACAGACAAAGATCTTTTACTCTGCAAAACCACTTGTAATTATTAGACAATTCGTAAATTCGCCATCAAAAGAACCGATGATCGCCGAGAAGGAAGGAAAATTTTTTACAAAATAAGTAACAATGTGTTTAGAAATCTGTATGGAGTCAAAGAAATTCATAAAACATGCCAAATTCAACAAAACCTTAAATGGGCAATTATCCTAAGATCACAGAGGTAATGTTCGATAAGATAGTGCATAAAGCGTTTAGTGATCGGATAGTTTCTCATTTCAACAATTTGCTTACCTTTTCAGACAGCAATCGAACTTGATGGTGGATCCATACTTGTTGAACAGGTGATGGTGAATCTATACTTATAGAACAGACGATGGTGAATCTATACTTATGGAACAGATGATGGTGAATCTACACTTATGGAACAGATGATGGTGAACCTGTACTTATGGAACAGATGATGGTGAATCTGTACTTATGGAACAGATGATGGTGAATACTAAAATTTATGCACATTACCTAGCAAGCCATACCGAAGTGATTACGAAAATGTAAGATTTCAAAATGCACCCTAGCATGATAATTCTTTTAAAAAATTGAATTGAACATTGCTGCGAGTCTGTCCGCTAAACAGCGATATCATGTGATGATGTGAAAAGAATGCTATTGCAAAATAAAAAGTAGTGGCTGTCTTTCAAAAGCTCAAACCCAACAACGTATGATGTCAACAAAAACCGCAAAATATTTGGGTTGATATAGATTACGAATCCATTCAAGCGAAGAACGATTCAACAAAGATAATACAGTAACTAGAACGGTAACTCAGATAAGAATATAAGAATATAAATCAGATAATACAGTAACTCAGATAAGAAAATTCGAAAATAACAGGTAAGTACACATAAAGCACATTTCGGTGACAACTAAAAGTCAATCCAAACAAACAAATGCAAACAGGAAGCCAAGAAACGAATAGGAAACAACGGAGGTAAATCCGTTGCTTAACAGTGTTGTTAGAATCTATGTAACGTACCTACTTTCTCTAACAAAGCATGAACTGTAGCGCGAGTTGAAAAAAAGTATAGCACTCACGAGTATTATCCAATGGGAAGTGGTATTTTAAGGGGATCGGGGTGGACGGAAGGGGGGAGAGAAATGTGGGTTGGAGTTAAGCGGATGAAGTAAACATTCATAGCAAAAATATTCTCAGCGAATAAGGGGGGAAATTTCGTTGCAAACAGATGACGATTGGTTGTTGTGACGAAATCGAAAGAAACCTGTGGGAAGGAAAACTCATCTAAACAAATCGTTTTGTGAACCTCTAGAAATTCGCTTTAAAGAAAACAAATGAGAATCCGTGCCAAGGGATTCAACGATATGCGCTTTAGCCACTCATCCAGTCTATTCCACAAACAATTCGCAAATGATCAATACCCAAATTCTTTTCGACCCTATCGTTCTCAGAAATCAACTATTAAATACGTTTTTTTTGGGACGCACTGATGAGGCCTACAACCAGGCCGATGGAAATGCATGCCAATTTACTTAATTTAGCGAGTTCCATCTTTTGTAATTGTGGGCGAGTGGATATGAAATGGGGAGTAGTGAATCACATAGGGCATTACAGGCAAAATTTCATTATAACTTTAGTTTGAACAGTTCCGTGATTGAAATTACCTGACGAAGAGACAAACGGTATATGCATATGCATGAATGCGTACGCGCAGACACCTTGTCGCTAGTGCGCTTATTTTTATCACTGCATAAAAACCCTGTGCTGTTTTAGCAACCGTTTATAGAGAACTTCGACTGCTTCCTCGCCCCACTGTACTATTAGCCAGCTGTTCAAAAGTTGATTCGTACCTAATAATAACACTCATATGAGACAGATAAATCAGTTAGTTCTCTAGTGTCGGGTACTGACAGCGTTGAGAGATGGTGAGGAGAGGGGG
>JPKZ01001315.1:169881-185794 GCA_000803305.1 Toxocara canis
GTAGATAAATTAAGAAAATTGCAAAATTGACAAATTCATTCTTAAGTAAATTTGGCATAAACTGAAAAGAACTATGATAAATTCTAACTGCTTCAATTACAATACACTTGTATATACATTAAATAAATGTATATTTAATATAGATATATATATAATATATATGTATATATATATATATATATATATATATTGCAAAGTAGTACGTCCGTTTATCGAACCTGAAGCTAACATTTTTATCGTTTCGTTGCAACAGTAACTTGCAAAGTGAATGGCTACTCGAATCGATGTACGATACAATTGAGGGCGATGAATGACAAAAATTGCAGATCGCTTTTGTTGTGTGTAGGTGTGTGCACGGCGCACCACGCCGTGATGACCACGCGGTGCCAGCGCATACTTCACCCAACCGATCCTCTGCCATCACCAACCCCACCATCAATACAATACGCAAGCCCTCCACAATATAGACATCACAGACTATGCGTCGTCAAATGACAACCAACTTTTCACTCAAATATTTCCAAACAATACTTATAAATCCAAACAGAATTATTTTAGGAAGTAAAACATTTCTTAACAATATTATATTGAAGAAGCAGTAATAATTAGTTGAACAACAAACAGTCATTCGTACTAGTTCGTAAGACGACTACTGGAATGAAAATACCACCTTGTTGCAGCTTTACACTTTCTTGATGCCAGGATTTCTACATTGTCCATTTTGGCTGGGGACGAATAGGTGAGGGGATTAACGAGGCATTGAGTATAAGTCGGGCACCGAACATGTGAATTTATGTATGGTATCATTCTTGCGAAAGCACAGTAGACAGTGAAGTAAAACACCGTGCATATATTTCCAAGAATAATTTTAGAATGGTCACATTCCGCTACAACAAATGTGCCAGTTATAACGCGATCCAGCCAAACTAAATTCATCACGAAGGTATCATATCACCTCAAACAAAGTCTCCTCAGTTGCCTCGAATAAACTCCTCCTCACCTGAGTGGAGATATGCGTTTTGGATGCGGAAATCAGACTTAACAGACGCATGAACAATCACGAATGACTTCAAATGTCATTATGGTTTTTTTTATTAAAATTTGGCCTCAGCAAAAAGTTTGTAAGGGTATTTAAATAATTTCAAAGTTGTTTCAACAACAACAAAAAAAAAACCGGCATAAAGAGATTCGTCGACATGAAGCCGAATGCTATCCAATCATAGACGTTTCGAGTCGTCTGTGTCTATTCGAATCAACACTGCATATACGTTTCGCGGAAACAGTTTGCAACGATAAATACAAGACACACATCAAGAGCTATCAACGGGAGTGCAGATGTAACCGATCCCAAGTAGAGAAAACCGATCCATGTAACCGATCTGAGCCAAAATGCACTTACCATGAAGCAATTATGCAAATGAAAAATCCTTCATCATTATGGAACTCTTTTTTTTCTTCGATTTGCCTTTCAATAATGTCTCACGTGCAACGATGGGCGAAAAAAAGAGAAGCATAGAAATGGCCGCATCTGATATTTAAGCGACTTACAGCGATATTATTCATTTCTTAAAATTTCTGATAATGATAATGAAAAGACAGCTGATTACGTAACGTCCTAGAAGCTCGTTGATCGAGTACAATTTTTCCGTCCACTTTGCCCGCAGAGAGAAGATTAGCGCACGAGTGTCGGTGAAGACAAACTAACAGAACAAATGCAGAAAGAGAAAAAGAAAAACGAAAAAATTTTGAAAAATGATCCAAAACTGACTAGAAATGCTATTGGTAATTGATATTTGCCTTCTCTATCGTACTGGAAACGAGCAAACGTATATGACTGAGGCAATAATAAACTCATGCAAAATAAAAGAAGAGGTAAGATGAAATCTGAAAGGAAAAAAAATGCAACCAGCACCTCCAAGGTTAAAATTGGTCAAAGTTCCGTAGCTGCCATCGTCTTCCCTAATGAAGCTAACATTTTTATCGTTTCGTTGCAACAGTAACTTGCAAAGTGAATGGCTACTCGAATCGATGTACGATACAATTGAGGGCGATGAATGACAAAAATTGCAGATCGCTTTTGTTGTGTGTAGGTGTGTGCACGGCGCACCACGCCGTGATGACCACGCGGTGCCAGCGCATACTTCACCCAACCGATCCTCTGCCATCACCAACCCCACCATCAATACAATACGCAAGCCCTCCACAATATAGACATCACAGACTATGCGTCGTCAAATGACAACCAACTTTTCACTCAAATATTTCCAAACAATACTTATAAATCCAAACAGAATTATTTTAGGAAGTAAAACATTTCTTAACAATATTATATTGATGAAGCAGTAATAATTAGTTGAACACCAAACAGTCATTCGTACTAGTTCGTAAGACGACTACTGGAATGAAAATACCACCTTGTTGCAGCTTTACACTTTCTTGATGCCAGGATTTCTACATTGTCCATTTTGGCTGGGGACGAATAGGTGAGGGGATTAACGAGGCAGTGAGTATAAGTCGGGCACCGAACATGTGAATTTATGTATGGTATCATTCTTGCGAAAGCACAGTAGACAGTGAAGTAAAACACCGTGCATATATTTCCAAGAATAATTTTAGAATGGTCACATTCCGCTACAACAAATGTGCCAGTTATAACGCGATCCAGCCAAAAGTTGCCTCGAATAAACTCCTCCTCACCTGAGTGGAGATATGCGTTTTGGATGCGGAAATCAGACTTAACAGACGCATGAACAATCACGAATGACTTCAAATGTCATTATGGTTTTTTTTATTAAAATTTGGCCTCAGCAAAAAGTTTGTAAGGGTATTTAAATATTTTCAAAGTTGTTTCAACAACAACAAAAAAAAACCGGCATAAAGAGATTCGTCGACATGAAGCCGAATGCTATCCAATCATAGACGTTTCGAGTCGTCTGTGTCTATTCGAATCAACACTGCATATACGTTTCGCGGAAACAGTTTGCAACGATAAATACAAGACACACATCAAGAGCTATCAACGGGAGTGCAGATGTAACCGATCCCAAGTAGAGAAAACCGATCCATGTAACCGATCTGAGCCAAAATGCACTTACCATGAAGCAATTATGCAAATGAAAAATCCTTCATCATTATGGAACTCTTTTTTTTCTTCGATTTGCCTTTCAATAATGTCTCACGTGCAACGATGGGCGAAAAAAAGAGAAGCATAGAAATGGCCGCATCTGATATTTAAGCGACTTACAGCGATATTATTCATTTCTTAAAATTTCTGATAATGATAATGAAAAGACAGCTGATTACGTAACGTCCTAGAAGCTCGTTGATCGAGTACAATTTTTCCGTCCACTTTGCCCGCAGAGAGAAGATTAGCGCACGAGTGTCGGTGAAGACAAACTAACAGAACAAATGCAGAAAGAGAAAAAGAAAAACGAAAAAATTTTGAAAAATGATCCAAAACTGACTAGAAATGCTATTGGTAATTGATATTTGCCTTCTCTATCGTACTGGAAACGAGCAAACGTATATGACTGAGGCAATAATAAACTCATGCAAAATAAAAGAAGAGGTAAGATGAAATCTGAAAGGAAAAAAAAAATGCAACCAGCCAATCTCTGAAACACGTTAACAAATCATACGGAGATAATACTGAGTGAGAACTGTCGGGCAGTGACTCTTTTCACGATCAGGTTTCTTAAGAAAGGAACAGGTTTCAATATGAACCTATTATATCGCCAAATCGAAATGCCCATTCTGTTTCTCCAAGCTAATATAATTGACGTGATTCAGGTATTCACTAAATACTACGTCTCCGACACAGTTATCATTTAAAATCATTATTAAATATTAGTGCGGGCAATAGCTCAGTGGTAGAGCTCCCGCCTCATATGCGGGAAGACTTCGGTTCGATTCCCGGTTGCTTACGCGACGGATCAGCCAGAAAGCTGACACCAGGCATTCCGAAATTGGTCAAAACAATCATGGGTGGGCATGGTTGTCAGCTGCATCGATACGGGGATCGATGAAATTACAGATGCCCTTGAATCCCTTTGCATTAGTATGAAATTATTTTCGCGCTTATTGCTGTTGTTATTTCTAAAAGCTTACGGCAAACGATGATGATTGGCCATAACACAGAAAGCAGTTAATTGTTTCTTAAAATTTACTTATTGTGTATGCTACTTCAAGCCAAATCTCTATAGTGCAACAAGTAATTCGTTAAACCGCTGGAATGACCGCTTTTTATTAACGTTAATATTTGCAATGTGTCCCGAGGCGAAATTGTTTTTATCACTGTTGGGTAAGTGAACTTCCGCAAAGTTTCCCTCACATGTGGCACTAAAATTTTCCTAAATTTTTCCAATTTTTCCAATTTTTCCAGTTTAAAATTTTATTCCATTTAAAATATTCAGAGTTTCTGCTTTCCCTGACAAATGATCACTTCCAAATGTTGCCAACAAAACTGTTATGAAAAAATTTTGAAGCTCGAAACGTTAAGAGTAATTCAATCATCTCGTCAACCATAAGCACTAGAACCTGTTCAATTTGTGATCTTGGAACTACCCTAAAACATACACACCTGCACTTTGAAACGCAAAGACGTTATATAAGTTGGATGTGATACCGAGAACTTTTTCTAGAGAAATTATAAAAATTTCCGAATTTTTTCTTGGAAATTTACGCTGGGCCTCTCGTTCACCATAATAGTTGCCCCCAAGATATTGCTTCATTTACTCTTAATGAAAACACTCGAGAGCGTTTTATGAAAAATTTTATGAAAAAAAAATTTTTTTAAACACACAAATCGAATGTTGAGTTATGGTGATCGTTTGTCGCTAACAAACAATGGTGATCGTTTGAGCGGTGTTCACGTATTGATTGCGATTCGTTGACGCCATTAAAAATTAGCGAACGCGAAAAGGAACTGCTGCATATCGATGGCCAATTTAATCACTCATCGGCATTTTAAACCACATTTTAGTGCAAGCACATACAACCAGAATGTCTATCATTTGTGCAAAAATTCCCTTGATAATATTAAGCTTTCACGAAAACGAATAAGCTTTCATAACTTCAATTAGCTTTTGCAAATAGCGTATTCGATAAGAAGTTCAACTTATTTCACAGATCGCTTTCAAAGATCATGTATGCTATTAGGCACAAGATTTCATTCTTTGCTAAAATGAAACGGTGGTCATTTCGGATTTAACCATATTCAGCCCGAAATGTCAGCAAATAATCCACCTAACTGATGCGGTATTCTCGCTGCTTACAATACGTAAAATAGTAGCAAAGTAGTAGCATAACTACGCCTTATGCTACTTTACTACGATTTCAAAAGCAGTTAACATACCAAACAACAAGACTGCTTTAGATGTGGAAACGATATTGAGGTGGTCCTTATCAATTCAGTGATTTGTGATGAACAATTTATCAATCAATACTGATCGCTAGCGCATATCCCAAATGTGCTAGCGATCAATAAAAAGGGGTACTAGATCTAAATAATAATGTTGGATTGAATCGTAGTTTATGAAATAGTGTAAGATAAGAAAAGTGAAAATTGCTATCCTATTTGTTGTGCATCCGAATTTGGTGTGCAATATTTTTCACCATCAAAGCCCCATCTGTCTTGCTATCACTCATGGAGCATTACCATTTCAAAATGCGCTAAACAACAAATATTTTGTCTTTACATCTGCGATTCGCTAAAACAGTTTACAAAATGGTGAAGGGCGTCGAACTTTGGCCTTGCATGCTAGAATAAACTTTAACGAAGTGGTCATATATTTTTGCTCACCGCTTAGAGCACGTAAAGCGCATATTGTTCAAGTGGTGTTGCCCGTCGACAGATGCTAATCGAGATGAGACAACACTTCAAGTACAAAGATCAGAGGCGAGACGAGAAGCGTTATGTGTGTCTGTGTGTGTACGTGTGTGTGTGTGTGTGAAGCCAACAAGAGATGAACCGTCGGTGATTCTTATTACTACAGCAATAGAAGCTTCACATTCCACAACTCACGTTGTGGTCACATCGCTTTTTTTGCAACGCAACACAACATCCACGACCGTGTAGGACTCTACTAATCGAGATGAGACAACACTTCAAGTACAAAGATCAGAGGCGAGACGAGAAGCGTTATGTGTGTCTGTGTGTGTACGTGTGTGTGCGTGTGTGTGTGAAGCCAACAAGAGATGAACCGTCGGTGATTCTTATTACTACAGCAATAGAAGCTTCACATTCCACAACTCACGTTGTGGTCACATCGCTTTTTTTGCAACGCAACACAACATCCACGACCGTGTAGGACTCTAGCAACAACATAAAGCATCCGTGAAATAATCTACTTTACTGAAAATCTGGCATTCCTTTCTGATAACACAATTCTTTACAGATCAGCGATGGTTGTAAGATAAAGAACTATTTAGCTTTAAAACTGATGCAACACGATTTCCTTCATATAAAAAACGAATCACCATAAAGGGGTTAATCATGGCTTAATGTTCTATTCAATGAGGCCAATACTTCTGTAAATGTTGAAAAGAATTTTAAAAAAAGTTATTTTCACAATATAAATTTAGGAATTCGCTATTGTTTGCCATCTTAAAAAAACTTGATAACTGACCTGCAAATGAGGGAGACACCTAAGCAATGAAAAGTTCTTCATACACTTTGCATATATATACATATATATACATGTATTACAATTGAAAACAATTTTAAAAAAAGTTATTTTCACAATATAAATTTAGGAATTCGCTATTGTTTGCCATCTTAAAAAAACTTGATAACTGACCTGCAAATGAGGGAGACACCTAAGCAATGAAAAGTTCTTCATACACTTTGCATATATATACATATATATACATGTATTACAATTATACATACATATATATGTGTATGCATATATACGGACGTTGTGATATATCACAATGTCCCTAAAAATTTTAATGAAATCGTCTTTGAGAACTACATTTTAGAAATATTTAGAGGAGGTTAGATGAGCACAACAGTCTACTGCAAATGGTTTCGCATAAATGTGAGTGATTTTAAAGAAGAACCAATATTCGCTTCATAAGTGGCTTTCATGCACTTTTCATTGTAGCGAAAGCAAACTGTTCATGCGTATGCTTATATATGCATACATATACGCATTTGTCTGTCTATCTGTGCAATACTTTCAGATTGTAAGCCAATAAGGCTCCCATGATAAAACTTGGCAAAAATAATTGGTGACATTGCAAAGGATGCCGAATAAAAAATGACCACCACTTAGCGGTTCGCATCAGAAGTAATAAAGTTTGATCGCTACAAACAATATCGTTTTCCACTTTACTTCAGCGCATTCATGATGCTTTAAGCGCGACTGGGGAAAGCATATTTTATATCACTCCTTTGGCACTCTTTACAAGTTCAAGCATTATAAGCGTTTCTCGAATGTTCTACGCCAGGTGCACGTAAATCGAATGTTTAAATACAACGACCAATTCCAATAAACGTCATCCAATGTAGGACAAGTCTCATAATTTTTTGAATACGCCTATTTCATAACCGAGTACCTCCCACCATTCTAGTCGATAACGAATTCCGAAATTCAATATTTTGATGTCATATTCTTCTTATAAATTCTTACAATTTAAAACAAAGCTCTTATGAACCAGATGCTGTGTAGCGTAGATTTTCGCTGTGGGACCTTCCAGATTTGAAACCCGGCAAAACTATTAAAATATCATGAGTGATCCGTAAGTGAAAAATGCGTTATTATTGGATGAAAAACTCGATGATGTTGTTGAGATATTTAAAAAAAGCACTTTTCAATTGAGCGTGCGGATAGCGATTCGTCGCGTTGGCGGTCGTTTTTCTTAAGGCATATTTAAAAACTACTTTTTGTTTAAAAACTTCGGTACGCCTCATACGTTACTAAAATCATCACTCTTGTGAACGCAACCCGATTTGGTATAGGCCAGCAACCAGTGAAGTGATCTACGCTCTATGTTCTACCACGCTGATGGTTGTAGCAGGACGAGCAAAACCAATGCACTCGTAGCACTCAGTGCTGCCCAACTATGTTCGATTACGTCTCACAAAATGGTCAACATTAGAAACATGAAAACGAAGTACCGTCATGAGTGCACGTCTATCTATCTATAAAGACATAAAATAAACCGAAGAAAAAACAAACGATAATAAATACGAATAATTAATTACGCATAATAATAACAGTTTCCATTTCATATCCGATACTGAATCAAGCAAGTGTGTATATCCTTTCAAACCATGGCCATAAATATCTTCAGCATTATATTTCGCCAATTTGTTATGTTACAAAACTTGCTATCCAAAAAAATAAACCGATTAAAGACTGGATTTATTCGATTTCGTTGATCGCAATTTATTTAATTTCCACACAATTATTGCTTAAATTTTGCTTAGTTTATTTTTTTAACAAAATTTTACGCTTATATAAAATCATCTTAAACGCTAGAGAAATTTGATCACAAAAATGCGAAGCGCTATAAACAAAAGTGCACCTGAGTAAATCATCAGTATGCCAGTAGTTTGAACGAATCGATTTTGGGACCATGTTTATAAGTATTGCTGATTATCATGGCAGAAAGTCAAAAACACCATGAAAAACAAAATTGAGAAATATTAGCAAGTTTTTCAAAGATTTTAATTCGCAGGCTAGTATTTACTTCGGGATATACAAAGTGCTATTTCTAGAATATTAGGATACACACGTTCTTATTCATAAATATAAAGCCTTTTTTCTGTGTGCCATCCGTATAGACTACGTGCTTTATAGGCATGACTATACCAAGTACATTTCATACAAAAGTATCCTTCTATCTTCATAAGTTTACCAGCAGCCAAAATATTGCACGATAAAAAACGATAGTACGGATCTGTTTGGTGTACTTGACTTTACTGCATGTATTCTTTAAAGCATTTTGAAACCGCGTACACTTATGCCTGATAATCGTTTCGAGGCAAGGCGGTTGAACATTTAGTTTGGCGAACAAAAATATCCGAGCGGTGTTAGCCGTGAAATACTGATAAAATTACCTTTGTGGAAGCTGACGGGTAGTTTAACCTAAATAAGAGGGGAAGTTTCGGCACACCAAACCAGCTTCAGCGATAGAACGAACTTTATGGCATATTTCTTCCAAACGTCGTATCACACTTAACATCAGACGTGCATCAAAGATTACAGAGATAATTTTTGACATCCCTCTCATAATTAACACTTTTAGTGCTTCTGTTTACTTATCAATGTTATCAGTAAGAAGCAGCGCATCGCTACTCTAATTTGCAACCACTAACCACTCATAACTCGATTATAAGAACCGCACCACTTATCACGATTTATCGTATGCTGCACACTTACGCATCTTCGGCATTCTAAAACATCAAACAATATATTATACAAGTGCCGTTTGCAAAGGAAAGCGTATTTCGAAGGAGCTTTGCTGGACGAATGAATGTGGGTAACACCGGCATGAAAAATGGTTATTGGAAGTTTGCTTGCGCAGGGAAGAAGAATGAGTGAAAGAAGACGAAGAGACGCATAAACGAGGGGCGGATTACGGGAGCGTGACCCTTGGTTAGTTGGTATATATGTGTGTGTTTGTGTGTGTATGTGTATGTGTGGCGTATGTGTGTATGTCTGTGATGCATCTCTGCATATGTTTGTCTCTCTGCAACTTATACATCATCCGTATTGGTTGTATGACCGGCTGCCTTCTCACTTTATTTTGAAGGACACAACACCCGTTGAAGGTCTTCGTCTCGTCCCGGTTCTTATGTGTATGTCGTCTATGAGGACCGGTGGATTATTCATCTACGATGCATACATAAAACTTCATGGCCGCAAATCTAACAAACAATGCAGCACAACCCTTCTCTCCACTCTCAAACTTTCAATGATATTATCGCATTGAAATCGGCACAAATATAACTGCAAGTTGAAATTAGACGTTATCCACAGCATTATACACCTACCACCTCATACAAATCTGCGCAGAAATATTCTCAAAGTATTTAGACGATTTGGATATAAATTTAACCTTGTACGAATCATGTTAAGTTATGTGGGGACTAGTGAAGGCCATTTACGAATGGAATCACATAACGCCGAATAAATATTGCATTTTTGTATTAGTCCATCTACAATGATTCTTATAAAAGATACCATAAGCGTGCAATCCGATTGATAATTTTCAACTAAGCAACCTTTAACTGCAAGTTGCAAGTTGTCTCTTCGAATCGAATCGAATCGAATCGAATCGAATCGAATCGAATCGAATCGAATCGAATCGAATCGAATCGAATCGAATCGAATCGAATCGAATCGAATCCTCTACTCTAGAATCGAATCGAATAGAATCGAATCGAATCGAATCGAATCGAATAGAATCGAATCGAATCGAATCGAATCGAATAGAATCGAATCGAATCGAATCGAATCGAATAGAATCGAATCGAATCGAATCGAATCGAATAGAATCGAATCGAATCGAATCGAATCGAATAGAATCGAATCGAATCGAATCGAATCGAATAGAATCGAATCGAATCGAATCGAATCGAATAGAATCGAATCGAATCGAATCGAATCGAATAGAATCGAATCGAATCGAATCGAATCGAATAGAATCGAATCGAATCGAATCGAATCGAATAGAATCGAATCGAATCGAATCGAATCGAATAGAATCGAATCGAATCGAATCGAATCGAATAGAATCGAATCGAATCGAATCGAATCGAATAGAATCGAATCGAATCGAATCGAATCGAATAGAATCGAATCGAATCGAATCGAATCGAATAGAATCGAATCGAATCGAATCGAATCGAATAGAATCGAATCGAATCGAATCGAATCGAATAGAATCGAATCGAATCGAATCGAATCGAATAGAATCGAATCGAATCGAATCGAATCGAATAGAATCGAATCGAATCGAATCGAATCGAATAGAATCGAATCGAATCGAATCGAATCGAATAGAATCGAATCGAATCGAATCGAATCGAATAGAATCGAATCGAATCGAATCGAATCGAATAGAATCGAATCGAATCGAATCGAATCGAATAGAATCGAATCGAATCGAATCGAATCGAATAGAATCGAATCGAATCGAATCGAATCGAATAGAATCGAATCGAATCGAATCGAATCGAATAGAATCGAATCGAATCGAATCGAATCGAATAGAATCGAATCGAATCGAATCGAATCGAATAGAATCGAATCGAATCGAATCGAATCGAATAGAATCGAATCGAATCGAATCGAATCGAATAGAATCGAATCGAATCGAATCGAATCGAATAGAATCGAATCGAATCGAATCGAATCGAATAGAATCGAATCGAATCGAATCGAATCGAATAGAATCGAATCGAATCGAATCGAATCGAATAGAATCGAATCGAATCGAATCGAATCGAATAGAATCGAATCGAATCGAATCGAATCGAATAGAATCGAATCGAATCGAATCGAATCGAATAGAATCGAATCGAATCGAATCGAATCGAATAGAATCGAATCGAATCGAATCGAATCGAATAGAATCGAATCGAATCGAATCGAATCGAATAGAATCGAATCGAATCGAATCGAATCGAATAGAATCGAATCGAATCGAATCGAATCGAATAGAATCGAATCGAATCGAATCGAATCGAATAGAATCGAATCGAATCGAATCGAATCGAATAGAATCGAATCGAATCGAATCGAATCGAATAGAATCGAATCGAATCGAATCGAATCGAATAGAATCGAATCGAATCGAATCGAATCGAATAGAATCGAATCGAATCGAATCGAATCGAATAGAATCGAATCGAATCGAATCGAATCGAATAGAATCGAATCGAATCGAATCGAATCGAATAGAATCGAATCGAATCGAATCGAATCGAATAGAATCGAATCGAATCGAATCGAATCGAATAGAATCGAATCGAATCGAATCGAATCGAATAGAATCGAATCGAATCGAATCGAATCGAATAGAATCGAATCGAATCGAATCGAATCGAATAGAATCGAATCGAATCGAATCGAATCGAATAGAATCGAATCGAATCGAATCGAATCGAATAGAATCGAATCGAATCGAATCGAATCGAATAGAATCGAATCGAATCGAATCGAATCGAATAGAATCGAATCGAATCGAATCGAATCGAATAGAATCGAATCGAATCGAATCGAATCGAATAGAATCGAATCGAATCGAATCGAATCGAATAGAATCGAATCGAATCGAATCGAATCGAATAGAATCGAATCGAATCGAATCGAATCGAATAGAATCGAATCGAATCGAATCGAATCGAATAGAATCGAATCGAATCGAATCGAATCGAATAGAATCGAATCGAATCGAATCGAATCGAATAGAATCGAATCGAATCGAATCGAATCGAATAGAATCGAATCGAATCGAATCGAATCGAATAGAATCGAATCGAATCGAATCGAATCGAATAGAATCGAATCGAATCGAATCGAATCGAATAGAATCGAATCGAATCGAATCGAATCGAATAGAATCGAATCGAATCGAATCGAATCGAATAGAATCGAATCGAATCGAATCGAATCGAATAGAATCGAATCGAATCGAATCGAATCGAATAGAATCGAATCGAATCGAATCGAATCGAATAGAATCGAATCGAATCGAATCGAATCGAATAGAATCGAATCGAATCGAATCGAATCGAATAGAATCGAATCGAATCGAATCGAATCGAATAGAATCGAATCGAATCGAATCGAATCGAATAGAATCGAATCGAATCGAATCGAATCGAATAGAATCGAATCGAATCGAATCGAATCGAATAGAATCGAATCGAATCGAATCGAATCGAATAGAATCGAATCGAATCGAATCGAATCGAATAGAATCGAATCGAATCGAATCGAATCGAATAGAATCGAATCGAATCGAATCGAATCGAATAGAATCGAATCGAATCGAATCGAATCGAATAGAATCGAATCGAATCGAATCGAATCGAATAGAATCGAATCGAATCGAATCGAATCGAATAGAATCGAATCGAATCGAATCGAATCGAATAGAATCGAATCGAATCGAATCGAATCGAATAGAATCGAATCGAATCGAATCGAATCGAATAGAATCGAATCGAATCGAATCGAATCGAATAGAATCGAATCGAATCGAATCGAATCGAATAGAATCGAATCGAATCGAATCGAATCGAATAGAATCGAATCGAATCGAATCGAATCGAATAGAATCGAATCGAATCGAATCGAATCGAATAGAATCGAATCGAATCGAATCGAATCGAATAGAATCGAATCGAATCGAATCGAATCGAATAGAATCGAATCGAATCGAATCGAATCGAATAGAATCGAATCGAATCGAATCGAATCGAATAGAATCGAATCGAATCGAATCGAATCGAATAGAATCGAATCGAATCGAATCGAATCGAATAGAATCGAATCGAATCGAATCGAATCGAATAGAATCGAATCGAATCGAATCGAATCGAATAGAATCGAATCGAATCGAATCGAATCGAATAGAATCGAATCGAATCGAATCGAATCGAATAGAATCGAATCGAATCGAATCGAATCGAATAGAATCGAATCGAATCGAATCGAATCGAATAGAATCGAATCGAATCGAATCGAATCGAATAGAATCGAATCGAATCGAATCGAATCGAATAGAATCGAATCGAATCGAATCGAATCGAATAGAATCGAATCGAATCGAATCGAATCGAATAGAATCGAATCGAATCGAATCGAATCGAATAGAATCGAATCGAATCGAATCGAATCGAATAGAATCGAATCGAATCGAATCGAATCGAATAGAATCGAATCGAATCGAATCGAATCGAATAGAATCGAATCGAATCGAATCGAATCGAATAGAATCGAATCGAATCGAATCGAATCGAATAGAATCGAATCGAATCGAATCGAATCGAATAGAATCGAATCGAATCGAATCGAATCGAATAGAATCGAATCGAATCGAATCGAATCGAATAGAATCGAATCGAATCGAATCGAATCGAATAGAATCGAATCGAATCGAATCGAATCGAATAGAATCGAATCGAATCGAATCGAATCGAATAGAATCGAATCGAATCGAATCGAATCGAATAGAATCGAATCGAATCGAATCGAATCGAATAGAATCGAATCGAATCGAATCGAATCGAATAGAATCGAATCGAATCGAATCGAATCGAATAGAATCGAATCGAATCGAATCGAATCGAATAGAATCGAATCGAATCGAATCGAATCGAATAGAATCGAATCGAATCGAATCGAATCGAATAGAATCGAATCGAATCGAATCGAATCGAATAGAATCGAATCGAATCGAATCGAATCGAATAGAATCGAATCGAATCGAATCGAATCGAATAGAATCGAATCGAATCGAATCGAATCGAATAGAATCGAATCGAATCGAATCGAATCGAATAGAATCGAATCGAATCGAATCGAATCGAATAGAATCGAATCGAATCGAATCGAATCGAATAGAATCGAATCGAATCGAATCGAATCGAATAGAATCGAATCGAATCGAATCGAATCGAATAGAATCGAATCGAATCGAATCGAATCGAATAGAATCGAATCGAATCGAATCGAATCGAATAGAATCGAATCGAATCGAATCGAATCGAATAGAATCGAATCGAATCGAATCGAATCGAATAGAATCGAATCGAATCGAATCGAATCGAATAGAATCGAATCGAATCGAATCGAATCGAATAGAATCGAATCGAATCGAATCGAATCGAATAGAATCGAATCGAATCGAATCGAATCGAATAGAATCGAATCGAATCGAATCGAATCGAATAGAATCGAATCGAATCGAATCGAATCGAATAGAATCGAATCGAATCGAATCGAATCGAATAGAATCGAATCGAATCGAATCGAATCGAATAGAATCGAATCGAATCGAATCGAATCGAATAGAATCGAATCGAATCGAATCGAATCGAATAGAATCGAATCGAATCGAATCGAATCGAATAGAATCGAATCGAATCGAATCGATTTAGTCGATAGACAAGAACTACCTTTTCGACAATACAAAGATGACACAGATATGATCCGAAGGGATATAATATTCTCTTCAAAGGGTAAGGGGTATAAAGGGCGTAACGATATTCTCTTTAGTTGTACGAAAGTAAATTAACAATGCAGTGAAGACTTTACGATTGTTGGTAAACCGTTGCTGTGATCCACTGTGAAGTAGAGTTCGTTATCTTCAAAATATCATTTTGAAGATAATTTGATTTTTTTTTTGATAATTTTGACAATCGATTTTTGATAATCAAAATATCATTTTGATAAATATCATTTTGAAGAAAATGTCGAATGAATCAGAAGAAAAAAATTACTAAAACGGAACCGATTCGGTTCGTTTTTGAATCATTTCGAGAGTATTCGAGAGTATGCTATACTCTAGTAGTTACTCGACTGGATAGATTCTATTTTAAAGAAACGATCAGCGACATGGTCGCAAAAGTGAAAACCAAAAAAAGAAAAAAGTTCGGAAGAACTTTCCACATTTCGCTATTTGACACTAATATTTCTTGGGAAAAAAAAAGGACATTGTGAGTGCAACTCGTTCCACTTTTTCGTTTCCATTGATCGAGTCCATATGGCAATTTTAAAATCGGGATTGGCACTTTTTCGATTGCAAAAGCGCTCAACAATACAATTCAATTTTGCATTGCCTCTGATTTATTTAAGGTATGAATCCGCGTTTGAAAAAAAAACGCATATGCAACGGGTTTCCTTTTTTTTCTTGTTGTCTTACGTTTTACGTTACTAAAACAAGAAAATAT
>JPKZ01001315.1:205368-218027 GCA_000803305.1 Toxocara canis
GAGTCCTTAATTTTATGCCTCAGATTTTACGTGTTTCTTCATTAGTGACCTTCAGACTTTTCGCAAATATAAAGAAGCATTGTTGGCTCCAAAGGACATATAAAGCACTCCTCCGCTAGGCACACAACTTAAAATGGACGACTTTTAGACGCATACCTTCAAGAAAAAAATCTTTCTTTAATAGGGAATAGTCCTTAGTTTAATTAAGTCCTTAATTAACTTTAGTATGAACCAAGTCATACTCACGATAATTTCTAATAAGAATTAGGTCAAATAATAAGAACAAAGTCCGACACGAGAAAACAGTAATAATCGGGTCTAACCCAATGTAACTTAATAAGAGCCAGGTTAAACCCAACATAATTTCTAATGAATGTCAGGTAAACTCAAGGTAAATTATAATAAGAACCTGGTCAAATTTTAATAAGAAACAAATCAGACGCGCCACAACTTATAACTAAGAACTAGCACGAACTTAAAATAAGTTATATTTAAAGGGTTAAGTTCATGATATAACTTTGTGTTATGGTACAACAAATATTGAAAACGAACGAAACGAGCAATAAAGGAAGAAAGAGTAGAGAGTACAAATGATGCCTAATAAGCTTTTGAAATTGAAATTGCTTTTGTTCATCGAATTGAAAAAAAAAATAATCGAGTTATCTCGAACCTCGAAACTGGTTACTTTTTCCTACGAAATTATCGTTTCCATTAAACCAGTTCCAACTATATATCACTTTTGTCTTTAAATTGCGAAATGTTGAAATTAATTTTGTTATAAAAAATGATCGCATCGTTCCCGGACAATCATTTATCGAAGTCTCTTTTCCAACACAACAACAAAAAGCTCTTTACTCGCGTATCGTTTTACTAGTTTTAAAAAGTATCGCGCTAAAGTTGAATTTTTGTTTTCTGCGTTCAAAACTTGACATTCTTTCAACGCTTCATATTGAACTAGTCTCAAACATATAGTACTACAATAATAGGAAATTTCGATAATACAGCAAGTTATCGATTAATTAATTTCTTAATTATTTTTTCAACTAATTTTCGATCAATTTCAATCAATTTAGACATTCGATTAATAGTTTTAAAGTTATATCACATAGACAAACTAACACAATCGAACAAAACGCTTATCACCGCAGCGATATATTATACATATATACATATATACATATATACATATAAAATATATATATAGAGTATATAAAATATATATAGAGTATATAGCTCACATGTGCAGAGTTTTGTTTATATAACGGAGGCTATTCTCTATTGTACAGATATAGCTAGTAAGAATAGAATTGCAACTGACCGAAATATTTTTTTTAAAAACGATAGAATACTGGAGAGCATAGAGGAATGCAGAGGAGAACTGGTTAAAATACAGTACTCATAGTACAACATTCGAAACAGTCAACACAATCTCAAAAGATGGAATTCAAAAGAATGTCACCATCTTCCCATGCCTTCGATCGTATTCGCTGGGTCAGTGTAAGAATAATCTCAACAGTTGTTGAGGTGGAAAAGCAAACAAAACGATTATCACTAGAGTTATCATAGGTGGAAAAGCAAACAAAACGATTATCACGAGAGTTATCATTAGACGCATTTTGCTCTTAATTAATTAATTAGAGGAGTTGATCGCTAAATTTCAATCAAATACCTTAATTGATGATCGTATGTAAGACGATAGTTTTTAGCCCAAGAAACCAAAAAAACAAAAACAGCTATTTGAAACAGTCAGTGAAACAAACGACTAGCAAGACAATCGATCAAAAATTATTCGGCTCATAAATGAAGAAAAATCATCCGCTCATAAATGAAGAAAAATCAATGTGTTTTCTTTTTTCACGACAGTACTATTTAAAAATGAACTTTGCTAACAGCATTCATTAATTAATTGCACTCCAAACTTTGACCTCTATGAACAAGAATTTTTCCACTGACAATTTCTGAAATTATTCGTTTTATTGATTTGAAAATATTTGAAGTAAAAAATTTGAATTTTTGAAAAAAAAAAATCTGCAACAGAGCGGATCTCATATGATCGTTACTCACGTTGGAAAAAAATCCCTCAGAAGTTTTCTATTGCTATTGCAAGCTAACGGCTAATTACAGTGCCGTGCTATGAAGCATGTTTTAGAGAACTGAAAGATAGATAGGTAGGAGAGAAAGACCATTTGCACAACGGTAACCAGAATTAGATAATTCAGCTTCAAGGATTTCTGAGTTGAAACTATCACACTGAATTACACACATTTGGCTACATGCTCACAGATAAGACGTCGTTACAACATACCTTGCAAATGCAGATTTAGAAACGCGCATAAAATTGATCATAATATCGTTGAAATCGTATTTAACTAACTCTTGGATGAATGTTGATAGCTTTGACTGAGGTTATAATATTTCCGATATTACATGCGCCGGTTTGTAATTTCAGTATCGAAATTCAAAGCCATCTTCAGTACCGAAATTCAAAGCCATCTCGATGATGGTTCTGTGAACCGAAACGCTCCGGAGCATAATTGTTTGAGCATCTCTCATGTGATCCATGTAAGGTTTCGAACTATGTAATCCATCCTAATCCAGTGCGTTTGCTTCTCTCTTGCGTTATTGCACCCACCATTTTAAGCCCTTTTTTTCAGGCATAATTCAGCAACGTACTTCGTTCATATTTTTGCGGCAATCTCTTTGTTCTCAAAGATGCTGTCATTTTGTTTTTAGCTACTACACGTTCGCTTCAGCAGCATACGTTCGTTTGCAACATTCATTCAATTAGGACGTCAGACGGACGCATCGCAAATGATACGACAGTTTTCTCTCTCTCTCTCTCTTCCTCTCTCTCCCTCTCTCTCTCTCCTTCTCTCTATGTCGTTCAAACTTAGTTGTCACTGTCGAAATAAATGATAAATTTGATGTGAATGCCGCCATTCTTTTTTGACAAATTGATGGAACGAAATGACCGTTAAAGAAAAAAGAGATCATTGCAAAGAGTGGAAAAACGTTTTACCGAATATGCTTCTTTCATTGTTACGAAAGTGTAAAAAGCAATGAAACCGGTTATTGTTAAGTACACATACACAAGAAAATATCAAGACGCATTTCATGTCCTCTTACCATCTCTTAAGACGAAAACCTGAGTTCGAGCTTATGTTCTGTAGCTTCAGCTAGACGATCAAATTTTCAACGATTTCGGCAATAAGTTAAAAGAGCAAAAAAAAAGATGAGTGGTTTCACACATTCACACAAAATAAGTAACCAAATTGTAATATTGAGCATATGAGTTTTTTTTCTAAAGTTCATTAGAACTCGCACAAAAAGGCGCACCTATATCGCAAATTTTAAACAATCTTTTCTTTGAACTGACTTGAAGTGAACAGTATTTATTGACGCAAATATAGAAGACTACCAATGGTATATGACCAATGGTATAGATCAGCGATATCAACGATAGCAATGATAACAATACCAATGATAGCAATGATGGTATATACCAATGTAACATCAACATATATGTGCAAATACATATGTAAATGCTTTACGCATATCTAGATAAAAGAATGCAAAAGCGAACAGCTGGAACGCTTAAAACAATGAGCACCAAAGCATCAATTCACTGAAATCGTATAAGTATAGAAACTGTATTTGTCGATAAATGGTATATTGTATAATAGAGTACAAAAAAACTACAAACGAAAAAAAGTAAACAAATTTTTGAAAGTGAGACAAGAAAAAATGAAGAGCGTTTGGGATATAAGATAGCAAACGGAAGGGGGTTGCGCATGATGTACATCACACTAAATCAAAACGAGCTTTCAAGTTGAGCAAGCTAAGATGACGCTAAATTATCGGAACGTTTCGTGCTTCAACTGTATCTTGAGGACGATTGTTCGAAATTTAGACGACGTTAAGTTAGAAGCTGTAAAAGATGCTGCTTGTAGAGCATGTTTTAAGCTTCAAGTGTAAGTTACGATGTTCACGCTCTCGTTCCTCAGCGAACAAGAAAATGCTTTCAAAAGATATGTGGGAAAACTCGTTTAGAATTTTACAATAGAGAATCAAATTAAATTTTATCCGGCGATACTCTAAGGTTTCAGAATTGAAAATTTTTTTTATCGGGCATGGTAGACGGATGAGTCATATAAGCAAAATATTTTGAATTGTAGCAACAGTACTCGCGTCCCTAAAAAGATAAGAGGATCATACTTATGTGTGCAACTTTTTAAATAACCTCGACAGATGCAGGATACCTGAATGGGTCGTATAGCACTGACTACGAAACGGATACCAGCATGACCACTAGTTGGAAGTTTTTAACAATCCTAACTTTGTCGGCGCAAAACGACCACGTTTGTTATATCAAGATCAAGGTCATGTTCTTGCCACAGGTTACCTTACTAGCTAAACTGGCCAGGCTGCATATTTTAACAAACACCTCAAGAAGACTCACTGAGCGTACCCAGTCATTCGTTGGTGAACTAGGAAGACTGAAATCACCAGCCACAATTGATGGATAATCTTCGCCGCACATTTAAGAAATACATTTAACGAATTCCCTCTTCTCAGAAGTCAAATAGTCAAGGGGCTTGTAGAGGGCAATTAAAGGAATTCCACATCAAAAATAAAATCATCATAAAGTAACTCTTTCTTTATTTCCCAGTTTCAACGTTGTTTACATGTCTACGCTCTATGACCGTGCTATACAGCATTTTCGCCATTCTCATCGGAAACCTTTTATATGAAAATAAGCGAAAAGTTGTTGACAAAGAGACATCATTTCGATCGGATTTGATGACTTATTATGCAAATTTTTTGATTGCATAAAATGAAATTTCCCTTGCATACAACCAAAAGTTACATGAAATGAATTGCTGAAAGCGACTGAAATCGTTAATTACTATTTGTCGATTTGGCAGTAATTATCTCTCGCTTACTTTATGCTATATGTTTTTAATGGAAATGTCGATCGATGTTCAGCACTTCGTCTAAACCAAAACGTAAACAAGCATCTCGATCTGATTCACTAAATAATCGCTGAGAGGACATTCACATTTGCATTCACGACGAACGAAGAGGGCTGATTCTTGGTTGAAATGACCTACCGACGGGAATCATTCATTTCAAAAATGATTTCGAATAAATTAACGCTTTTAACAGAAAGGCTTTTACTATTACTATTACTAGTAAGCTATTACTAATAAGCTCTTACTTAATACATTTATTTGTCTCGTAACCGAATAGAAATTAACTAGATGATTGGAAATTGTTGAAAATTAAAATGTGTAAAAGTAAAACAAAGTATTTTTTTGCGTATAATTTTAAAAAGACTAGAAGGACAATAAAGGACTTCTCGAATAAGTAAAAGAAGAAATTAAAAACAGATTTTTTTTTATTTTTAAAAATAAGGAAACAAAAACAAATTACTCTTCATTTAACCGCTGGAGAGGATTAGTAATCACAAAGACAGCCAAGAGTTTATCATTTTTCTGTTTCAAAAAAAACTTGCCATTTCGGTATTTTCTACGATAAATACAATCGAACAAATATGCAAATTCTATTTTACTTTCCATACATTTGTTAATTAACACGTTTCACGCTAATGAACCTGTGAAGCGGTGGCTTAAACGACTCGAAACGACTAAAACTGAATGTATTTTTGGTTTGATTTATAACAATTTCGCTTCCTATGTGATCGCTTTCGTTGACACGAGATAATGCTTACTGTTCAATGGTTTATTCAAATGATAATTTGCACCTGGATATATCGTCCAATTGGTTGCGTAATAGAACACTGACCGGGTATTATTGAGAGATGAAATCTATGAACGGAAGAAACGGTAAAGTGTAAATGCGTTTGATAATTAAGAGATGGGAAATTAAAGAAATTTTAAAAAACAAAAGAACCAATTATAGAACCGAAATGAAATTATTGCAGTGTTAAAAATGACGACGCTAAGAATGTCGTCTTATAAGAAAACTCATGTCCTATACATTTTGTACGACATAAATTCGTATTCCATTTGGTGCAAGGCGAATAACTTTTAAGATCGGTGCAAATGCAAACGACAAAAACAAAGGCAGAAAAAAAAAGATATGAAGGAACAAATAAGGTGGAATGCAGATGGGGATTTAGGCGGATGCAATTTAAAACCAGTTGTAGTCTACTCTCTAAGAGATAATCGAACGAAATTACGCTCCCTCCCCATCGTCCTCCTCCCTCTCCCCCTTTCCCTTTTCCTCCTTCTAACACATCATAGAATATCCATTAGATGGCAACCGATGGATGTCAGAACACCACAACAGAGCGTCCATCACTCAAACGCTCATTAAGACAACGCTGTAGAAGCTTGTAATTATTGGAAAAATGGATGTAATCAGTTTTTACTCGAAACTTGCAGTATGATTTTCTACTTCATTCACAAGCACAAGCGTACCGTCCAAGTAGTGCTACTCCGAATGCGAATGTGCTCTCAGGATTTCGAAGTATAAAGGCTGTTGTTTAAACTTAGAAGCACTGCAGTTCCAAACGATCCTAGACCTGATTCTTTAGAGGGTCTGATGCAACATCATCATGCAGCACCCCTCCCCCTCCCCCTCCCTACTCGCTCCTCTTAAAAAACATTATGTCTCGTCCATGAAACTTGACAAGACGACGATTGGAAAGAGTGGATGGGAATGTGGGATGATTTGATGCACAAAAAATATTTTATAGCACGCAAAAAATCGAAGAAAAACTATTTAATAAATCACAATCCTAGAAGCAACAAGATTCAATGAGCGTTACGGCTTCTGCCTGATCGGTGAATTACGGTAACGGTTTTCCCTTTGAGAGTTCGCAATTGGTTTAAGATTCGTTGAATGGCTTGAACAAACCTCACAAATCAGCCGCAATTGAGTGCCCACCATCACACAATAAGTGCACCGAATATCCTTTTGGCAATTGCGATGGGCCGTAATTTGGTGGTCATTGTGTGTGTGTCTGCGTGTGTGTGTGTGTCTGTATGTATCTACCTCACCATTATCTCTCTTCAACATAGTCAAGCTGCAGAAATTACTTTAAAATTTTGTCGGAAACATACAATTCCACAGAATCAGTGCGGTCTCGTGCCACGGCGAACGACGAACGCAAAGCACATGCCATACTTGGTGAAGTAGGTTTTCACGAAGTAATATAACACGTGATTTACGAAAAACGAGCATTGTAGATCATACTCATATTGCATCTCGCTATACAACAGCGACAGAGATCAGTTTAATCTAAAATAATGTTGGCGGATAGGGTGGCCGTACCCTTCCCTCCGTTTTTGAATTTTAAGGACGCTGCTAGGGAAAAAGAAATAGCGACAATGATCAGAAAAGTTCAAAGATGAATCGACGAGGGCTCCAAATTATGTGGATGTCCAATACGATAATCATGACGCCAGTTCTCCGTTGTCTAGCTCGGTATAATCACCGAACGTATGCTCAGAGTGTCACTAATGCAGCTGCGTTTTTATATAAAAAATGACCATTTCATATTGCTAACCACTTTTACCTTACAAAGCATTTTGGCATACTATGCATACGTTAGCATATTTTCTTTATTCCTGTTGCGTCTGAGTTTGAAAACTGGTCAACCGCGCGAAAAATGGGGAAGTAGAACACTTTAGGAACAGCGACACTTTAGGAACATTGTCGCTTCATATATCGAAAGCATCACTGTAGCAGCTTTTTATTAGCTTTCCGGTCACAATCGAACATTATTGAACGCGCAGATCTTCACACATGCCTATATGAATCAAACACGCTAGAATCGTACTAATAATCGCGACGATAGACATAGTGAGGTCATGCATGCAACCATGCTAATATAAAGATATTTATTAAAATTCGGAAAAAAAAGCATAATAATGGCCGTAGATAATTCAGATACAAGGGAAAATTAAGGCTTTCTTGAGTCCTGCAATAATTTCGACCAAAAATCCCGTTACGAAATGAAAATGAAATCGATCAGCTTTGAACTGTTCAAATTTGAGATGTACAACAACTCATGCATTTTCATTTTTATATGGCGACCACATTGTTTAAATCGCTCAAAAAAAAGCAATCATAAATAATCTCATAAATCAAAAACAACGATTATATTTACATTATTATTCAGAAATATGAAAAATCCGGAGCTAAGAAATCGCTCAATTTCTATTATTCATACATTCTCATTGAAATTGAAGAGATTAGGACGGGAGGCATGCTAAGCGATTTTAAAACGATTTATAAATTTTTAATGTTGAAAACAAATAAGACGCTTTCACAAATTCGAATTACCTAGTAAATTAAACTGTAAACTTAGCAAAAATTAGTGAGGAAAAAGTGCTAAGAAGAACAGGTCCGCGCTTGGACGTATCTTTGTGAAATGTACATATGAATTTTCAACGATGGAATCTTTGCCAAAATTCGCTTACCATTAGCTACAATTCGTAGCCTTTCACAGCCAGCTTATGCAGTGCAGCACCTAACGCAAACACTAAGCGAAAAACAAAACATGCTAGCAGTTACAATTGTAAGCTAGTTACCAAAAAAAATGCACAGCATTAATATAACTTTCAGTGCAGTTCGTTTGAAAATAGATAAATAGAACAACAAAGAGTACTAAATCATTTTCAGTTCCGGGAAAAAAAATAACCTAAAAGGAGATGATATCCACCGAGAAAAAAATAATAAATGTCTAAAATGTCTGAAAGTATTTCATTTAAAATAACAAAAGAGACCATTAAGATTATTTGGAAAATTCCAACTGGATTCTGGAAAATGTTATAATTGCGTGAACGAAGAAGCTATCCGGATATGGCAAACATTTTTAGTGATGTTCAGGATGATGACGAAGACATGTTATCAAATTGGCCGGTTCCATCTCTCCACTGCAAATTTTATGCACCGCACAGAACACTGGAAATCTGAAAACAAAAATCGGACATTATTCGGTCTCCACAATCAATCACCACGCTGGCTGAAAACACGCTCAACGTGAACGTTGAAAGCGTAAAAGAAATATTCGCGTAAAGAAATCACCTAGACTTGAGAACTTCTCGAACTCTATGCACTGCTCAAAAATCTTTCCCAAAAAAAGCTCACGAAATCCAGGAAAACCTAGCTCAGGCATTTGAGTTGTTGCGATAAGATGCTACACTTTTTGCAAGCTATCTGATTATTATTATGATTATCAGCTATCTGATTATTATCAACTGATAAGTTCTATCAGCCACTAATTTCGTATCTTAGTTTTTCTTTTCATAATTTCTTAAATTCTGATCAGCTATCTGGTGTTCGGCTCGCGGTCTGGAGTACCCAAACTGTTACTGCAAAAAGAGGATTTTCCGTAACGCCTGTAAAAACATTATAGGGCACAGAACTGACCGCTAACAATTACATTTTTACAGCTTCTCTTCCCCATGAAACCATCAGCTGATAGTATTTTTAGTTTACGAGAGGGCAGGGGGATGGGAGGAGGAAGACGTGCCATGGCCGAACAGTCCAAATGTCTTCAGCTCCAAGAAAGCGTAATGAGGTAATCAAAACATAGAAACCTGCTTCAACTACATCAAAAAACAATGCGGCAATAACCTCCCCCCCCCCCTGTCATCGCCTTTAAGATAGCACAAGTCATGACACGCTGGACCTCGAAGATTTTCAGCATTATATTCTCTTCTTTTAGAAGAAATTCATCGTCTTCCTTAAGAATAAGCGAATGCCAATGGCTGGCAAATCATCCTGATTAGAAGACCCTTCAGAATATCCTGACGGCGGCAAATGAAACGAACTGAGAGAGGTATGAGAAAACTTACTCTGAGGTATAAGAAAACTTACTTTGATTCCATTTTGAAATGCTTGAGCATGCCATAGACCTCTTCTGCACAGAGCGGTCCTTGTGCACTTTGTCCTTTGAGCAACTCCTCTTCGACTACTTTCAACGGCTGCAATTGCAACGAAATCAACCATACTTACTTCCACATCCGCCAACTTCCCAAAAAACTTGTATGCCATTATCGTATTTTGATGCCATATGCAACCATTAACACATCCTAAGCTTTCCGCTTCAAACTGCTCAAGAACTGTAGGGTGGCAAAATAAAATATGGCGTGATACAGAAGGAGGCACTTTCTGTTGTAGTGACGTAAAATAATATAACTCCGGAAAGGTTAACTGCTTGCTTACCTTCCCCGTCCTGACGAACGCTTCACAAACTTTACGGTTGCGGCCACCGTAGCATGTGGTAATAAGATCAGCAATGCCACAGCTCTCGAAGAACGTCTCCAGATTGGAACCCGGATAGAAATGCTCCACAAACTGCAACCCCAAGAAACTCATTTCCATACTTCTTATTTCTAAGTGAATGTAAGACATTTGAGCCTAATTAAGCCTTTATGGAAAAGCAATAAAGATGAAAATTTCATCAGCATGTCCAGAGGAGTCAGACATTTGCGAAGAAAGCATTCAGAAAAACTGTACGCTTCTATCGGAAACCGTAAGTAAGCAAACCTCCAAGACCTCATGTTTTCCCTTCATATTCAAATCTTCATGAGTCAATATCGATCACAAATTTTGATCTCCAGTTTTCGAAATTTTTAAGTTAGTTTCTCAGCGCTAAAGTCAATGTGTCCATAGAAGCGGATACCTTCGTAATCTCCATAAGGCCCAATCGAATGACCGCCGCCTTCGTGTTATCACCATAACCAAGACCATCGGTTATACCAGCCGCACACGCAACGATATTCTATAATCGTTATATTAAGCATTTTTTAATTATAAGAGGCATTCTATATCATTGAGCCGTGTGTTCTATAGAAAACTATTTTTGGCCACAGCAGGCAAGAAGAACATCAAAGAACTTCCGGTCACCACGGAAACCGATTTAGCCAACGAATGGCAAATATCGATAAATCGTCGAAGAACAAATACAGTTGCAAGGTTGCGCGATGCCGAGATTTGGTAGTGATATGGCTAGGAAGGGAAGTGGGAGGAGAAGAAAGATAAGGAAGCAGAAGAGAAAAACTTTGTCAAAAAATCAGGAAGCGAACAGCTGCGAGGGAGAAAGAAGAAAGACTCTGCGCGAAAAACTTTCTTTGCAGAAAACTGTCATTAACACTATGACATGCACCAGGACTACTGATTTTTTAGCCATATAACTGCATATTACGTCATGAAGTTTATATGTTAGCGAGTGAAAATTCTGCCCGCAAGCCCGAGGGCTTCAAAGTAAATACCAACTATCTACTCTGACAGAACAGTCAGGCGAACCATAACTATTGCTGGGCTGGGGAAAAAGGAAGGACATTATCGAAGAATTTTTGGTAAACTAAGAAATTTTTTAAAAAGAATTCCTTATGTCTAAGCCTAGCCGAACGACTTCAATAACGTCACTGAGTTGGTAAATTCACTTTCTTTGATTCGATACAGGTGAAGGGTGGGCAGGCGAGGGAACGAACGAATCTTACGAATGGCATCGCCCGAAAGTTTGCAAAATCACTTTTATGAGGTGAAGGAAAAGGGAAGGTTGGAAAGAGTAAGGAAGCAAGAGAGGGGAAGCAAATCGCGAAGATACAGGAGAAAGATGGCGAAATGTTTCAGGACTATTTAAAGAGCTTCGCATAATCTTCTAGAGGAACTAGAACGGAATCTTTCAAGGGTTGTCGTATTAGAAAGCTCGCACAAACAGTACTTCGATGTGTGCATGTATAGGCCTTATATATGTAAAGGTATATAAAGTAACATCTGAGCTCAAACAGTAAGCATTATCAGTTTCGACCAATTCTGGCCAGTGGAAGTGAATGGGAAAGAGCTTAACGCCTCATACCTTTAGAGCACCGCACAATTCAACAGTATGAGCATCTTTGACCACATTTATACGGAAGTTTTCTGTTTGGAACAACTTCTTCAGTAATGCTCTCGTTTCTGCACTACCTTGATAACCTGTAATATTTCTGCGTTAGTAACACAACCATAGCCTTTGATTGAGGCTTATGGATAACATGTATTAACTAATTACCTTACTAATAACATGTACTTACTAATTCAATGTTTTACTTACTAATTACCTCGCCAAGTCATGCTAAGAGATGCACTTAATGCCAACATTTGCCAAGTTTGCGCATAATAAAATAAAAACCGATTTAATATACTTGGCGAGGTAATTAGTAAGTAAAACGTTAAAAATGCTCAACCTAACCGCTACGCCATCAATCAAATAGAAAATTTTCGTCGTGTACGCAATAAAGCGTGATAAGTTCCAAGAAAACACTACATCTTATTGTACTGGCCGAAGCTTCCCGTTAACCACTGTTAAAGCGTCATACTAAGAATCATGAAGTGTACCGTAAACGTCGATAAGGTCTAAAAGAAGAGCTGCTTGGCCAATGATTTGAAGGAGGTTGAGGTAATATTACCTCAGAATTACTGAAAAGCGGCTTTAAAAATGACTTCAGCTCTAGAACACAACAAAAGCATTACAATCTGTGATTGCGTTCGAAAAAACGTACAAATTATGCTTTGGCATTCCAGATCTGTTGAAAACGTACAGGATCACAAGCAAGCAAAATTCTGAACTGTGCTCAGAAATCAAATCATTCGTCTCACCATCACATCCGATAATTTTGCCAATTTGAAATACTTGGGGT
>JPKZ01001315.1:239496-261248 GCA_000803305.1 Toxocara canis
TTTCCTGAGGGCAGATTAAGGATGGAAACTTCCGGGTTTAATTTTTAGGATTATTAAATTCAGATAGATAGATGATTAAGTGTATTTAAAAAACTGGAGCGAAAAAAAAATGGCCAAAGAGGGGATTTTTTGTTCCGCTTACGATCCAACGAAAATTTTTGCCACATGAATCTTTTCTTGTGCGATACAGAACCCTCATGATTTATAATTACAAAATCAACTAAACGGACTCGATAAGCTTCACAGCTGCCCGGTCGTTGGACTCAACCAAAAACCTAGTGTAGACTATGAAATACGACATAAAGTATGAATAACTGTTCAATTAATGCTCACACGATAAAGGAAATTAGCTCGAGTTCAAGCTAGTATTTGCAAGCAGTTTCAAAGTTAGCTCAAGATCAAGTAACATCTGCAAGCAGCTTCAAAGTTAGCTCAAGATCAAGTTAAATTTGCAAGCAGTTTCAAAATTTCTTTAATTAAGCAAACAATGTCATCGTTGCTTATCTTGAAGTCTTCGCACACACCGTGAGCACAGATAACGTATAATCGATATTCCAGTTCTCTATACGCTCCATCTGTTGATGAACTTTGCGCTTTGCGTTGGATTAAGATGAAATTATTTCACCGTGCAAGCGCAACGAACCATAAATGAATATAAAACAACCAGGAAAACACAAACGGTTTGGCGCACAGACTGACAAAATTCCTTCACAGCGTAAAGAGCCGGTCATTTATTGTTTCATTAGGTGCCTTGGGTGTTTTTTTCATTTTTTCTTTTTTATAAATATCCCCAGCATCATTTTATGGGGTACAAGAGCAAACTTCACTTAATAAAGTAAATTAATTGTGGGGCAAGTTTTGAGAGAGGTGAAAAGAAAGTGAACAAAATTGTGAACAAAACAGTAAAAAAAAGAAGCGTTAAATATTTTTAAAAATTTTAACGAGCACTCTGTCGAGATCCCTTTCAGCCGCGTCGAGCAACTTCGAAACACTTCAGTCGAAGTGCTTGGTGAAAATGCTCCTTGGCAGAGCTCACTTGGCTCTGTTCGACTTTTTGGCCAAGGTCTCACCCGCGTCAGAGAGCTGCTACGATCACCGTTCCGACTTCCGCGTCTCATAAACTCTCGAAAACAACCGCTTTCTAGCGATCCACAGGATTCTTGTCATTTCCCAGCAAGACTGCTACCTCTCTCCCCTTCATCTCCTTCCCAACAAATCGCATGCCAGGGAGCCTTCTTCAGCCAATCGCTCCATAACTTTTCAGTAAATCCTCCACCAACGCTCTCTCCTCAACGTGGTTCCTCTGTCGGTGTATTGCTCTCCAAAGCTGTCCTTAGGTTGATAATAGCTTTCAAGAACGTTATCTCGAACGGCTGAATTTGAATTACTCTGTAAATCTATCTCAAAGACGCCTGACTAGACATGTTCAGATAAGCCGATGGGATCTGCTGTGCTATCTATATGCATGGGTCACTAATGTCTTCTTGATGACTAATCGAATTTGTTACCTTATTAAGTATTCTGTGTACGCAATCAGAATAAACATCCCATTAGAAAATTTATTTTCCTAAATTTTTTCTAAACTTTTTTTACTCTATAAAAATATCCATTCCACTTACCATCTGGTTGAACGAACAATTGAGAAAACAATGGTGCAAAAGTGCGTCGAAGAGAAATCGATGTTTGCAATAGCACTGATAGGTAAAAGGTCGAAAACATCACAATAAATCAGTGGCATGAAGCTCCGTCGAAAACCAACGCGCTATTGACATTAGAATTCATCGAATATTCATAGCAAACAAATTAGTTGTGTGCATTCAAAACAGAAGAAAAAACCGAAGTGTGAAAAAGTTCAGAAAAAATTCTTAAAAAATGAAAAAGAAAATTGTAAGAATACGAGAGAAAAAAAGAAAGACTGGAAAGTGAGCTTTAGGAATATTTAAAAAAATTTTTAAAAAATTGTATGGCAAATTTTGCGAAAAGTGGAGAAAGAAAAGCCAAAAATAAAGTTTAAGTTTGAGGACATATTGAAACGAAGTTAACATGAATCTTATCCGCTTCATGAGCAATGGGTTCGTATCGCAAATAATAAATTTGTATATTGATGACAAAATTTTTTCGCTAACTGTAAAAAATTCTGAAATTTTATTAAGGAATAATTAGTTACTAATTAGTTGCTAAATTAATACAAGCAAAGCGTCGAATGCAAACTCGAATCTCACATTAGTACTCATCTGGTACCCATCTTTTCGATCTCGAATTTTCACTATTTCGGCTTATACGGTTCATTCCATTCGATATTTCCGATTTGTTTGTTCAGTCTTTCGAATTAGATCCAATATTATATATTACTTAGTTTAAGCTTTTAACATTACGTTTTATGCGCATATAAGAATTTCTAAAAAAAATTAGACGCAAAAAAAAACAGATATAGCTCGAGGCCGTTCGCTGCGGCCGCGTAGTGAGGAAATCGATTGGGAATAGATGGCAGCCAGCTTGCTGATGAGACAACATTCTCGAGAATATGTGCTCGACGTTGACTTGTTTTCGTTCCCCTGCTTTCGCCGATGTGCTAGTAGACTTTTTAATCGGAAGCCTTGACGATCGCCAACGGACAAATTCACACGAAAAGTATTCAGATTCCCTATGCTATTTGTACATTGCGTCAAGCACTAATTAGGTGCAAAATCACAGTCTTGCAGGTTTTGCGCATTGCCATGTGCACGTTGCCTTTTCTTTTACCCCGATATTGCACTGTTCGTTTTGCTTCTATGGCCAATGTGAATTGAACATATGCTAGAAGTGTTTGCTGTTGGAGGCACTTGCTCTGCGTACCGTGCAGGTGCTTACTTAATAATTTTAAATTTATTTTATAAATTTTGCATTTTACACATGATATTTTTTGTCGGTCTTATATTTTAAGGATAAATGCCCACAGGAAGAAAAGTATTTCCCTCATAAAGTGAATTCCGTAGAGGTCTTTTATTCGCAATTCCCGGAGATGGAGCTTCTATTCAGTGAGCGTTTTTTGGAGATGGTATGGGAGAGGTTGGAGGGGAGTTCCATTTTTTGCAGTTGGTAAGCAAAAAAACTGTTCTCTGTTAAAGTTTACTTAGGCGCATAATTTATATCCGTAAGCGATTTATTGTTACGGCATATACTGTGTTACTTTAAGCGTTAACAGCATTGACATCGGTTATTGATACTGAGATTGACATGTTTAATGTACGCTAACCTGCGATGTGTTTTTGTTTTGTTATTGTTCTTTTTAGTTTTTGCGCTGCTTGACACTGAGAAATGGCTACAAAAGTTTTTATTCTGTCTTGGATGGCCTATAATCGGATATGTTTATCGGCAAGTTTTGGGGACAGCCTTCCACCTCCCTCTAACCCCACACCGCCGTTGTTTCTTGTTAACATTTCCGATTTTTCGAAAAAGAAAATTAAAAGGAAAAGACGGAATCCAGTGCTGTGCTCATTTTATAGGCTTCTTTTTTTGTTGGCGGCACTTTTGTCATAATTCAATGAATGAAGATTTGGTGAAGGGGACACTGGAAAAAACATTCAGAGTGATCCATGGATCCGGAGCGTTTATTTGCTATAGAATCTCCATTGATGGCGGAGTCAATAAAACACAGGCGGCTCTCTGATGACGACGTTGTAGTGACGTCAGAGATATGCAAGATGATCATTCTATGCACTCAAGCATGGCTTTGCAATGAAGCTAATGGTAGGGGAAACTGGGTGTAAGGAAGGCGACTGTGGCAGGTGTAATGGCTGACATTTGAACTCATAGAATTCGCTGCTGTTTGAGGTAAGAAGCTAAATGTTTTGGGCGAAATAAGCTGACTGGTCCCTGCTTTTTTATTAGCGTTTGTGAATTCACTTCTCATCCTTTCATGATTTCGTTTCTCACTTGCCGCCACCGTTAAGTCGTCGACATGCATTCTCTTGAAAACGATGGATCGGAGAGAGGGACCGGAAGGAATGAGCAACGAAGGCATAGGACAATATAGGTAGTCAGTTGGTGGACTACCGCCAACTTACAAATGTATTCTGTCCTTTTTTGCTATTACCATGAGACGAAAAAAAAACGAATACGAAGTCCGTAGTCTTGCTGGAAAGTTATAGTGATATTCGCAAAACATTTCTGCCGTTAACTTCCTCATTTTTTTCCGTTACATGAAAGGTTACAGGTAGAATTGTTTGGCTGCACTCTTGATGGGGAAAGTTGTTGACTAACAGAAGAAGTAAACTGCTCGTTTATTCATTCATTTCTTAGACAGGCCACTTAGCACGAGTCAATCGAACGCACCATCTCATGCGACCCATGGGATCCCTCTCATTTGTATATTCCCATCTACCAAATAGCCCCCATTGAAACTTCAAAAGAATAATTAATTTTGAAGGTTTTTGATGGTGGTTCGTTTGCCGGAAATTTTGAACTCAACCATGGAAATTTTGAAAACACATCTTTTGTTTAAGCGGTGTTGAAAATGTTCAACGCACTGATCATGTTCGCTCAATTCCAATCCACATCACGCCACCCTTTATTGCTGTCCACAGTAGCTTGCATACAAAATGAATTCTATCAACATCTGTGTTTGCGTTATTCGACCGCAGTATGTGCGAAGTCCGCCAATCCTCTTATCGTTAATCGCTGAATTGTTGTGAGGTTCGTTCTGATATCGAAAACCGAGGACCAGGGTTCGAGAAGTACGGATGATGGGTGAACGGTGTAGTAGTAATTTAGTGGAGTATGTGTGATGCACATGAATTTTGGGGGATCCTTATTAGTGTGTCATGAAGTTTATACGTGTCGCATTTTTGCTTTTAATTGATGGCTATATAAGCTGTTCTGATTGTGATGCGACTCGTATAAAAATATGTTGCGGCACGGATATATGATGTCTTAATTGGTGCTTTCTTATTGTTGAATTCTATGCAAAATTATGTCCGCTGCTATAAGCATCCGCTTCTCAATTTTAGAGATTTGTGTACGTTGATTTTTTTTTTAAATTAAGGGTCAAAGTTATTACCAATTAATCTTGGGTCATTGTCTAATTCCTCTTCCAGATCTTCTTGTTCTCTGTATCGCTACTTTTTTCCAGGTGATTTCCATATCCCGCCGTCGAATTCAGTTGCACGATGTAAATGTTGCGCCCAGCTTCGCTGAGGGAGAGGTATTTTCGCCTATGAAATCGATGTACCAGCCTTACGTCCACCTCTTCTTGTCAAGCGCTCCCTCACTCCTCACTTTTCATTTTCTTTTATCATTTTTACGATAGATACGAACAGTTCTTCCCGTTTTATAGCTGCAATCCACGGTTGTTCTGCTCATAATCGTCTCGAGGGAATTCATTGGAAGAAAAGATGTATTGCAATTACAGCTTCATATCGTTTTTATAAGCATTCATAAGCATTGTTTATGCTGTGGTATTTCGATACAAATGTTTAGCTTTATGGAATGTGTAGCGCTCTTGTGTGATCGTTGCTGTGATATAAATATAATATGAAAGGTTTGTCGTAATAGTGGTCGTTTAGAAACAGATCCTTTTTTTCGATTTCGACCGATAGCATCCGTGATGATCGTTACATGAGTCATGATGAGTCATGATGCGCATGAGCGTCTCATCTTCTGCGGTCAGTCAGTCTTACCTTAGTGCTTTTGAGCTGTAATCCTCACCCCCAAATGTGTCCCGCTATCAATTGCCTTCGAAATTGTGCACTTAGAAGTCCGTTTCCAGTGCGGCATACTTAAGCCATTGCTCATTAAGGACACAGACCAGGTTCGAATTTTGCAAGCTGGTTTATGGCTGCAGGATCCTATATAACTAGCGCAGCAATTAGCTGCAGTAGATTTTGAAAGCTCGCTCATAAGATGTTGTGAAAAGTAAGGTCGTGGAGGCAGTATTCAAGGTAATATGGTAACTTGTTGAACGACGATGAAACATATAGATTTGACGACCGAGGTTCGCCAAATTCGACGTGAGACGGATGAGAATCTTAAACTGGTACATATGACAGGATTTTAGTCAATCAGAGTGGAAGGATATTTTTGTAACTAATCTTCATATAAGCCATAAACAGAAATGCCGTTAATCCTAAAATGAAGAACCTTTTAGCGCAGTGCTAATCTATCTAAGTGACAGTCGTGTGGCTCACAGAGCGTCTATTCACACTCAGATGGTATTCTTTAGCAAGCAGTCACCCATAGCTAAATAGTAATGGTTGGTTGCCACTCTTCAAAATAGTAGTGAGCACAAAATTGGCTCGTAGAGAAATATAGCATTCTTTTCGATAACTGGTCACAACTAGAATCTCTCCTGAATAAAATCCCCCTTTCGAACATCATCGTCGTAAATTTTTCTTCTTTATCTTTTTTTTCCTTATCATGATAAGGATATGATATCTGATATCCGATAAAGAATTTTTCTTCTTTGTCAACGGCCTCCATACGTTTAATGTTGTGTATGCGTTTTGTCTTCGAACGCTATGATGAATAGAATGGTTGCCTCGAATAGGGCCTCTCTTTAGAGATTTCATCGGAAATAGACCCCATAGGCTTTGTCGAGAAAGACCTCCTGGCATTGATGAAAATTTAGCAGCAATAGGATGGTACCTAAAGGCAGGCCTGAAGGTAATAGTCAGCGAGATGAGCGTGAGGTTGCAGAGCGTTGTTTATCGATGGATGCAAGTGGCTGCTTAATGGGCGAGCATGATGTTGGAAACTAACAACGTTTGTTGCAGTAATGCTTAAATAGTGAAGCTAAATCGACGAAGATTACTACGAAGTGAAGATGTGAACACTCCTCTGCCACCGCTTCATCATCAGTTGGAAGTAATTGGAAGAATGCTTTAAAATGCAATGTGGCAGTTTTGCAACGTTCCTTTGGTAATGGCAATATTAGTTATCCCCAGAATTGGAGGGTCTTCAAAGCAGAAAAAATTTTGTTCGGCTGACCTCCTTTTTTTCACTCTTTGTGTCGTCAACAACGCCAATTTTATGACAGAACATGAAAGCATAAGATTGGAAAACTGTTCATAGCAGAGAAATACTTCATTGTAACAAAATCCTTTATTACGGTTGTGTTGTATGCTACGTAATGAAGAAATGTGTTATAACAGTGCATTTCTTTGTTATTTTCTGCCGATCGCAACGTGGCAGAGTAATGCATGACTGCGGATTGGGTCTGCGGATATGAAATTGAAGCACAGCTAAAACTAACTTTCTCTGCTAACGAAGGGGAAGGTGTTCGTCATGGCAACGGAAAGCCTCTTTGATGGCATATTGTTATGTTGCACCAGCAGCTCCTCTTCGAATGTATCTGGAAGTAGAATTTTTAGAGCTTTGTTGAATGAAGTTCCCTCATGATTTTTCCTTTCACTTTTGGCGACTTCCCTTTTCGAGTTTCGACCAGCCGGATGCGAGTTTCATCTCGTTTAAAATGCCCCTCACATATTTTTCAGCTCATTCAAACGAGTGATGTCTCAGCAATAACTCCATGGAGTGAGTATTTTTTATAATTCCAGTCATGGATTCATTGTCTCCTGTCAAAGACCACCTCTCACTGCCATATAAAACTGCTAAGAGAACGGCTTGGCTAAACGTGTTGGCGTATTTTCCCGAGTCATATGAACCTTCAGAACATCCTTTACTTCGTCGTTTTTGACCTATCACACGGGGGAGGGGAAGACCTCTCCTTTCAGATCGTTTCATGTGTTTTGACAAATGCGCTATTCGCAAAAAGTAACATGACAAAATTATTTCCACGATTATGTGTGTGTATATTTCTGTTTGCTTGTTTGGTAGTCCCAAGTGACTAGCAGCTAAGATTAAGTCATCTCTTATTCTACAGCTCATAGCAATTTGCGAACACCGATAGGAGCTATACTTCATCAACGGGAGTAAAAAAACTGTACGCATTTTTGACTGCAAGGATCGTAGAGGAATGAACTTTTTAGTAATAGGAGCAGTCAAGTTGAAAAAAAAAAACGTTGAAATTTTTGTCATTTGCGATTTTTTTACGAAATGTGCAGGTTTGATAGGTGGGTCGTCAAAACGTATCGTGATTCGCACTTCAATTTCTCAATTTTTACTTGTTGGTCAAGATACACTTACTGGTCGACTTCGCTGAGAGATCGCGTTTGCAAATGAGGAAATCAAATGTGAACGTCTAACTTCGTTCGGTTAACTACAAGTAAAAGTGTTTATTGCATATATGAGGATGGTTGATCATTTGATGTATCTAAGGAAGTCTAATAGATCGTTCAGACTTCGTTCATAAACTGGAGTAGAACGACCTAAAGAAGATAGCTGGCCGTAGTCGAAGCTGCTAAGGTTCTGCAATAACGCTGATATTCAATCGTCAAACGTAAACCAAGGAAAGTTTAAAAGGCATAAGATGTCTCGAGGTCGATAAACTGGTTTGAAATTGAGTGTAGATGGTGATTCTAGGATGGAGGCTATGTTTTAGCAATTTCACAGCTCGATATTCCGTGGTTCATGAATTCAAAGTGCCAAAGAAATAGATCGACAGCCGGCGTACACATACGACTAAACAGAAACAATGTCACTATGCTGTTGTGCTTTGTGGATCACAAACCTTGCCGAAACGCAGAAAGTTTTATTTCATAAACTTTTTTGTTTGCTTTTTTTCAGTTCAATTTTGCGATGATCGAAATACCCGCAAAGATTGGCTTTCGGGAGGTAATTGATCGCTAACTCGCCTCTATTCTGAAATGGTGATCGAACTGATCAGTAAACGCAGCAATATCAACATTGATGAAAGGGCATAGAATTATTGGAAATTGAGATATCGCCAATTAGAGATTCAATTAGAGATTCGATTAATTAGAGATTCAGTCTCTACAATTAGAGATTCATTTCAGCAAGGGTCACTTCCATAGCTCGTAACGATGCGATTTTGCACTTAACAAATGCTAAACTCTGCTAATGCGACTGACTATCATACTTCACATTGTATTTCACACCTATCGTTTACAAATAAAATCAATAAGCCAACGTCAAAACTCGATATGTAAAGACGGAAGGGAATCGTCCCAACAAATATGATGAGGTGAATACGAAAAAATAAACTCACATATTATGGAAAAGTTGTGCAGTGGGGTAAACTCGGTTGACCTGAGGCAGTAAAAGAGATATAAAGTAAGCTAAAATAGAAAGACGCTAAAGAGGAGATGCTAGCTGAATAGATTAAGAAGGTACGGAGCGAGATGGTGACACTAAACAGGTTGAACTAGATAGACCAATTAAGTGAAGTATGGCGTATGGTGGAGATAATAAATTGAATTTGGTGCAGAAATGGTAAGCGAATAAGTTAAAGCATGTGCTAAAGCTGAACTTGGTAAGCGAAGCATGTGCAGGTGCTAAAGCTGAACTTAGGATATTTTAGCTAGAATCTGTTGAATTTTGAGAAGTTGCTGGTCCCCCATCCCTCCCATCTCATCCCAATAGCTCCACAGTTTGACCATTTGCGCATGTGCCGAATTCGGGGAAAATTTTTCAGGCCATCCTTGAACTCTCTTTTGGGTCGCCAGTCTCTGCTGCTCCCAACCANCGGGTGGAAGAAGCGCAGTGAGAGACTCAGTTGGCAGTGCATCGTCTAGAGACTAGATGCATTGTCTAGAGACTAAGTACATGACCCAACCGCTGTTGTTTTTGGCTGTATGTAAATGTACTGTTGTGGCTCTTTTATGATTTTGTATGCTGCTATATGGCGAATTAACATTTATATAGGTACCAAGACTAGTGTTGCCGAAGAAGTGATTTTTAGTCCGAGATGTGAGGTAGCCGCGAGGGCGAGTCAGATCAAGGTGATCAAGGTAATCAAGGTGATCTAGGTGATGTGAGGTGGCTAAGAAGGAAATATGGGTGGGGAGGTGCTCGATCCTTCAGTGTTTGAACGCAGCGAAACGACACCGTAAATGCCGTTGCAGTGCTGTTCGTGTTTGTTTGTTGCTGATTCATTGTTGCGTAAATAGCTTCTTAAATAAATTTCTTTCGATTCACGCGTCCAGTTTAAGCTAATATCCTCACGTTCCTTTAAAAGATAAGGAAAGTTCGTTCACCGTGTTACCGTGAATAAACCCCCCCCCCCTTGTCGAACTAACCCCGCTCTGAAACAGCTTGACGTCACTAAACATATGTCGAAAAAAAGTAACTCTATCGCGGCACAAATTTTATCTAGTTTAAATTGCACCCTGGGAAGCTGTGGATTTTATAACTCTCAAGGGTGTTTATTTGAGGTGATACGGTAAGCGTATTAAACACAAATCATCCGTTGCCTATGCAGCTGGCAGGGCTTATCATTTCTTCTTGCTATGTAAACGTTCATTTCATAAACGATAACGTGTTTCGGTATACCAACTAACTAGATATATAAATGTTTCCGGAGCAACGGAGTCAAATTCTTTCTGAAGCGAGCATAAACAAACATTGGCTAACAATGACGTCGATACGACAGAGAAAAAGTGCACAATTAGAGTGCGTTAGCAGAGAGAAGAGGGAAAGCGTTAGAGTAGCGTAACTGTGAGGGCACAACGCAAAAAGCAATCGTCGTTCGCACATGTGAGCCCAGTCAGCTGACTGTGTCGTACGGAACGATCGGGTCGTATGTGTTGTTTTGTATGGTCGTGATCGTGGTCGATTTGGTGTGATGGTGGTGGTGGTGGTGGTGGTGGGGGTGGTGGTGAGGAGATAGATGTTCGCCTCATCGTACAACCAACGTTTGCCCCGTTCTACACTAGGCGATCATCAGTCATTTTAACCTCACCTACCTCTCCAGTAATCCAAATTTCAAATCATTCGTTGATGATCCCCTACTAGATCTTTCTTACTGCATACTTTGTCGAGTTACGATATAGACTCCATAAGATTTTACAAGAAAACTTTGGTATCAGTGTGCTGCTCACTCCACCCTTCTATTTCGTTATCACTGAATTCAAAAATTGTTCGTTGATCGAAGTGCGCAAATATAGGGCGTAATTGTTGTTGGTGATAATTGTCTTAATGGGCACTTAAGACGACTTTTTGTTGTTTTATCTTGCAACATTATTTTATCTTCTTAGTTTTCTTTTTTCTTTTTCTTTTTCAGCTTTATGCCATGCATTGGTAATCGATGTTTGCTACACATGCGAGTGATCAATTGAAAAATTCGCAAATAAACTTTTTTAAAAATTTTGAAAAATAATTTTCAAAAGTTTAAGAAATAAAAAATTCTTTTGTAAATTTCCTTTTAAAAAGATGGAGAAATAGAATGGAAAAATACAAACTATTATCGTTTTCGAATTTTTTTTCGTTTTTTTGCGTAATGTTCCGTGCGTTCATTTTTATTGTTCGATCATCTTTTTAATCTGTTCATGAGTTTTCTTATCTGAAGCTTTCGATTAGCCGTTAAGCATCGGATTCCGTTTCTTTTGCACCTTCTATCAACCAGGTGATTCTCATCGTCGATTCACGTCCATTCACGTCCATTCACGTCGATTTTTGGACGAAAAACGCTGAAATGGTTGCGAAGAGAAAATGTCTATAGCGTACGCAAACGATGCATCGTTCATAATAGGTGATTTCGAAACGATTGGTGACTGCATTCGGGGATTTACAAAAAAGAAAAAACGAACAACGATGAGAAGAGTAATGGAGAGAACGGAAAAAAAAAGCAATATTGTTTAGTAATAGTTCATGAAAACGGAGTAAAATGATCGATCACATTATTGATTCATCGATTTGTGCATGTAACGATCATGTGCACTCATCACTCAAAAATAACATTACTTCAGTTGACCTTTGCTCATTGAAAATGTACTTTGGGGAAACTGACATCATTTTTGTTAATTTTTAAAATAATCTTCTTTCGATGTTTTTTTCCGATATCATGCCCATTAAATTTAGGTCACTTTGGTCCATTAATTCCAGTCAATCGGCCAACCGAAAATAGCGGTGTTGCCCACCCACCGATTATAACTGTAGTTATTTTTCGCGTAATTGGACGACATAATTGCGTCGTCAATTCGAGTTGAACAATTCGGAACGTTAGCAGTTATAAACCGTTCGAATTTCATTCACTCATTGTGTTTCTTTGTGAGATTCGTACACTTTTTCATGCAGTCCTTGAACTGCATGTGCTCAATCTGTTTCACATGAGTGAATGATCTTATTATGGCAGTAGCTCAATGGTAGAGCCCCCGCTTCGCATGCGGGGGACCTGGGTTCGATTCCCGGCTGCTTCCCACCATACCACTGACAGCCGAGCTAGCGGCTGGGACTTAACAACAAGCTAAAACAGCCAAAGGGATGGCTGTTGTTCGGCGTTCGATTGCCTCAATAACATCGAGACATCGCACTGATGGCCCGATCCGTAAGAATGAGAATAAGAAAAGAATGAGTTTAATTGCGTACCTTTTGGAATGTTTCGTTTTGCTTTTTGAAAATTATTCCCCATATGTAATGTTTTATCTATGTTCGGAAATTAAATGATTGACTGAAAAGAAGCTTCTAATGATTTCTATGATCGGCGAATACTGTTGTTGAAACAATGTAGCACGGAGAAGTGAATGGGTGTGCGGGGTACGCTAACAGTGCAGGTAACAATCGAAATATTTCTCGATTATTTAGGTTCTTTTTTGATCTCTAATTATCGTTGTACGCTTCATACAAGATTATTAAGTTTAGCATAAATGTCATCATAGTGTTTATGTGCTGTACAAGCTGAACTTGTTTTTTTAAAGTCTTGTAAGTTTTTAAGTCTTTTAAGTTTTTAAGTCTTCTCTTCTTGTAAGTTTTTAAGTCTTTTAAGTTTTAAAGTCTTTTTTAAGTCTGAATTTTTAAGTTATATGTGTCTCATTGTTGTTTTCGTCGTTTCGATCATTGCGAACGGCTATAGCTCATTGAGGAATATTCCATTTCGATTGACTTAACCAAATCGATTTCACAATTTTTGCCAACTAAAATATCGTTGAGTAGTTCGGGGGGCTTCATTTTTACAATTTAGAAAATCGTTCATGCTTGTGTTCGTTTTATCGGACATTTTGCAATTTTATGACCGTCTATTATGCCGCATTTATGACTGACAAAATAACGCATCATTTTTGGACTATGGAATGCCGTCAATCGAATGGGCACTTTACCCTCCCAGAGAGAAACTTCCTTCACACGTTGCTTTTCTCTCGATATTTTTCATATTTATGATGAAAAAAACAATTATAAAACGAATTAGGGAAGTGATTTGTTTCAATGCAATAAATATTAAGGAACTAGAAAATCGGTTTTTTTCTTACAATCGTATAAAAATTTTGACTATTTGTGAGAAAAATTTTTTTTCATTTTGATATTCAAAAATGAAAAATCGGAATGATTTTTTATCACAATTTTTCGCTCCTATTATTCCATACGAATGCGAATTGTGTCGTTAATCTCTTCCGTGATTGATCATTAATCGGTGGCCGTGAGGCCATACGCCAAATAAAGTTTTATTGCACCAGCGATACTGCAAGGTTTTATGATCGCCGTACTCCATGCCTACGAGCTTTCTAATTGTCTGTGTATGTATGCAAGAGTCGGAGGGATAGAGGTGGGTGAGGGAGGGGAGTGGGGGGGGATTGGAGAGGGGGGAGGTAGCTTTAGTTAGTGACAGATTTGTATTTTTGTAAGAAAGAAGTACCTCAGAACTTACAGTTGTTAATAAGTATTAATAAAGCAAAAAAGGTTCACCTTCAATAACGGGTTATTTTCCGATTTTTTTCGCTCAAAATCTCAACTGTACAAATCGGAGCAATAAACTTTCTTTTCTTATATTTCCTTAGCGTGTTATATCAGTACCAATTAATTCACCATATTCCATCTCCTCAGTTGGCTATGACTCCTGTAGAACTTGTTTCCCTTTTGTGATCTGAGCTCGAAACAGCATAGGTTTATCAAATTTATATTTCCGACCTATCGCTCTCTCTCGAGTTGATGATTTGAAGACATTTAAGGAGTGCCTGCATGGGAATGAAATCCACATCGATGAGTTGGCATTAATTTTGCCTGTTATTATAAGAGTAGGCCATCGGTGGTGTGACATACATGTGAAGAGGTGCTATAACAAAGTAACTGGTCAATTAAATTCGATTCTATTGAAGAACTAAAAAAGCGTTGAAATATTTCAGTTGTTGAAATTTTCTGAAACTACATCGCCATTTTACTAGATGCCAAAACCACTAAATCTGTCCCTTACTGCCAGACTTAGTTAGACGTCAGATAACTTTTCTGGAGACACACCACGTCCAGTAACTTTTCTGGACACACACCACGTCCGATAACTTTTCTGGACACACACCACGTCCGATAACTTTTCTGGACACACACACCACCTCGTCTTATACATGATAACATCCTGATGCTAAAGAAATACTCATTCGGATTGCGGATGATTTTTAGTTATTAATACCACACAAATCGGTGGTAGTTTAGTCGGAAACGCTCAGTGCTAAAAGGCTCCAATGACTGGCGACGTACCTTCAAGATAGTTCAAAATCGGCTTTTACAACTATCGATTAAAAAGTACTTTTTGAGTGCCGTCTCAAATCGCCTGGCAACGTTATTGCGTCTCATAGCTGCGCCCGTCCATCGTGCGTGTGTATCGTTGTCTCGCCATGCGATGCACATGTTGTATCGCCGTGCCAACAAGTGACTCCGAACTGTCTCCGGCACTAACACTGTTGTTGTTCGCCCCGAAAAACGCGGCTTTTTGTTATATAACTCCACTGAGTCATCTGTTTCTACGCGCCATTCTAGCATTCCTCAGCTAACGAAACTAGCGACCAGCTAACATATTGCCAGCTTTGAGACTACGTCTGCTTCAAGTTTTAAATCAAAAAAATTGCTGTCGTTTTTTGATTTAAAAAAATACGCTATAGCTGAGTCGAACATAAATGATGTCATTTTTCGACTCCAATCGTCCATAGTATCCCTCCTTAACGCTTTGATGAACTGAATAGTCCTCGGTGAGTTTCGTCTAGAGTTGTGATCTAATTGACTGAAAAACGTAATAATTTTTGTTCTACAGTTTTCAGGGTTTTCTGTTTGAGCGAAGAAATCACCTATCTTTTTTACTGCAGCGAAATGCTTCATTAGTTTTATTTTTGCTTCCATTAAGCTATGCATTTTTGAGTCACCGTATTTTTCTCCATTAAACCCCTTCGTATTATGCGACAGCTCATTCGAAACCTCCCTGCATGAAAAGATATTCCTGGAGAGTTGAAAAAATTTTCAAGTTTCTGAGCCGTACTCAAAAGAAAATGTCGGAGAAGAATTGAAAATTATTGCAAGGTTGAAGGAAAATTACCGGAATATTGAGAGGCATCAGTCGGTAGTTTTGATGTCGTTTTATGCAAATTTATTATACGAATGTTTGGTTGCACAAAATGAAATATTTTCTAGCGACAATCGAAAGTTACGTATGCGGTTGAGAAGTGCAACACCACAATTGAGTGATGCATTGTACGTTTTTTAAGAATTTTACAGAGTCATTTATTGTTGGGATGACTATGCCCAACAATAGGTATTCGTTTAGAAGTAGTTTTATAGGTCAAAAAATCAAAAGAATAGGTTTAGGTAAACAAACGAAAGGAACAGCTGCTCCCGAACTGCAGTTCTATTCATCGAACTGGTCACTAAAATAGACTTGAGCACAAGAACGAAAAAATGAAAGCTGCCCACTTGGTGGGCAGTCACTTAATGGGGGGACTGCCGAAAGTGGAGTGAAAAGATGGATAAGACTGGCATATGAATGGGATAGGTGGTTACTGAATGAAGTATATAGCAGAGTATGCATAGTGCGTGCAGCTGTCATTTGAATTATGTCGCCCATTTGCTTTGTTTTCCTTTTTTTTCGGTTCGATGGCCTCTTGTTTTATCGATGAAACGCTCAGATCGGGCTATCGAGAATGAGAAAAGGTTGAAAAAAAATCATTTTTCTGAATAAATCACTGGAGACGTTGAATTTTTTTTTCCACAGTAATTTCACTTGTGGCCGGGCAGTAGCTCAGTGGTAGAGCTCCTGCTTCGTGTGCGGGAAGACCTGGGTTCGATTCCTGGCTGCTCACCCGACGGATCGCCAGCAGGCTGACCACCAGGCGTTCCAAAATTGGTCAAAACAATCATGCGTGGTCATGAGGTTGTCAGCTGCATCGATACGGGAATCGATGAAATTACGGCTGCCTTTGCATCCTTTGCATCCAATTTCACTTATACGTCGGCACATCCTAACACAGTAAATAACGTTTAGTCTTTCGTATATGCCCTAAAATCGTTACTTAATCCAAAATTTCTCTAAGTCGGTTGCTCGCCTCTTCAGTTTTTTCCGGATATCCGCATAATTTTTTTCCCAGAAATCTTCCGAACGAGAATCGTCATAGATGGTTGTGAGAGTCAGAATCATACATGTTACGTCATTCTGATCGCTCATGGTGTATTCTCACTTATTCGTGACGGCTCCGTTGAGAAATCGAAACGGAAACAGCACACGTTGATGGTGCTCGTTCCATGCTCGTTTCGCTGCACTCCGTGCAATCGTTAAGAGAGATTTCTCTCTCTCTCTGCTTCTATTAACATCTCTCTCTTCTCTGTCTACCTACTTCAGTCTCCCCCCTCATGCACTTCAATCAGTCTCTTTTTTTTTGGCCTCCAACATGTTTGTTTACGCATCTGTCGATGCTTCTCAACGCGTTTTCATAAAGGTATTTGTGATGTGTTCCGTTGTGTGTTCACGTCTCATTGAACTGTCTGCTCTAGTTTGTATCCGCCCGTTCCAACGGTACTGCGCATGCATGGGTCAACAACCATTTAATCGCTGACAGGTCTTTGGCGGATAACCACTTGATTTGTGTAATCGGCTTATATATAGCAAAATAAATGGCCGAGTTTCGAAGAGCAGATAAGTCTTGTTTGCTTCCCACCTGGTTACTGAATGAAGTATATAGCAGAGTATGCATAGTGCGTGCAGCTGTCATTTGAATTATGTCGCCCATTTGCTTTGTTTTCCTTTTTTTTCGGTTCGATGGCCTCTTGTTTTATCGATGAAACGCTCAGATCGGGCTATCGAGAATGAGAAAAGGTTGAAAAAAAATCATTTTTCTGAATAAATCACTGGAGACGTTGAATTTTTTTTTCCACAGTAATTTCACTTGTGGCCGGGCAGTAGCTCAGTGGTAGAGCTCCTGCTTCGTGTGCGGGAAGACCTGGGTTCGATTCCTGGCTGCTCACCCGACGGATCGCCAGCAGGCTGACCACCAGGCGTTCCAAAATTGGTCAAAACAATCATGCGTGGTCATGAGGTTGTCAGCTGCATCGATACGGGAATCGATGAAATTACGGCTGCCTTTGCATCCTTTGCATCCAATTTCACTTATACGTCGGCACATCCTAACACAGTAAATAACGTTTAGTCTTTCGTATATGGCCTAAAATCGTTACTTAATCCAAAATTTCTCTAAGTCGGTTGCTCGCCTCTTCAATTTTTTCCGGATATCCGCATAATTTTTTTCCCAGAAATCTTCCGAACGAGAATCGTCATAGATGGTTGTGAGAGTCAGAATCATACATGTTACGTCATTCTGATCGCTCATGGTGTATTCTCACTTATTCGTGACGGCTCCGTTGAGAAATCGAAACGGAAACAGCACACGTTGATGGTGCTCGTTCCATGCTCGTTTCGCTGCACTCCGTGCAATCGTTAAGAGAGATTTCTCTCTCTCTCTGCTTCTATTAACATCTCTCTCTTCTCTGTCTACCTACTTCAGTCTCCCCCCTCATGCACTTCAATCAGTCTCTTTTTTTTTGGCCTCCAACATGTTTGTTTACGCATCTGTCGATGCTTCTCAACGCGTTTTCATAAAGGTATTTGTGATGTGTTCCGTTGTGTGTTCACGTCTCATTGAACTGTCTGCTCTAGTTTGTATCCGCCCGTTCCAGCGGTACTGCCCATGCATGGGTCAACAACCATTTAATCGCTGACAGGTCTTTGGCGGATAACCACTTGATTTGTGTAATCGGCTTATATATAGCAAAATAAATGGCCGAGTTTCGAAGAGCAGATAAGTCTTGTTTGCTTCCCNNNCGTTCAAGGAGGGGTTTTTTTTTTCACTTAGGAATGACTTGAGGTGATTAAAGGTAACGCGTTGAAATGCACGTGAATATTATCCAACATTTTAGTGACTTAAAGTTAATATTACAAATTTTGATTGCGCAAGCTACTAGTGAATTTTGCAGCTCACCCAGCTCTACCGCAAAACTCCGAAATACCTCAATTCAGGCGTAGACCTTTCAATCGTGAACCATCTTTAGTTCGCCTCAAATACCAAAATATCATTTTCCCAGTAGCGCTACACTCTCTTTCTCTCTTTAGCTGCTTATTTTCTCAACTAAAAATTTTTGGAAAAATTTTGAAAATTCCTTTGAAAAATTTTAAAGAAAAATAAAATTTCAGTTGACAGTGATAACTTTGCTATCATTTACGCGATAAAAGTGATCACAAAATTCAATCATTAACTGCTCGATTCTCTCGTTCGTTCAACCATATTTAACTTTTGGTGCATTTGCTCGAATTGTTTTCACTCTTAGCGATGTGTCATTTTACTTTTTTTTTTCGTATTTTCTCGTTATTTATTTTGCCACGTAAGATTGCATTTTATTTAGAATTTCGTAATCTGCTGCTTCAATCAAACATTAAAGTACTTTTATGCTTTTTTTAAAACTGTTTTATCGATCAACAAGACAGATCATCAAATGGTAGATGGCAGATCATCGATTCGATTTATCATCATTATGAAATCGGCAATATACACCACCCAAACGCTTGCATGCCTACATCCTCTTGTGATTTCTTTTTTCGGTTTACGATTTCCAGTTGAGTATTGCACACATATCACTACTACGGGTAAACAAGTTGAAAATATTTGCAGCTGCAAACAACTAAATCAACCTAACTTCCGTTTATGTGCAGCACTCGAAAATATTTACTCTTTGAATATAAACGCTTTACTGGATCTTTTTCGTTATTTTATGCCTTCCAACATATTTAAGCGATACGTATGTTAGGCGATTACCATATCGTGATATGATTGTAAGGAAAATATATATTTTGTGATGCTTGAAAAAGAATTTTTCGAAAATATTTGATTGAAATTTCTTGGAGAAATTTAGAGGGAATGAACAGATTATAATGGTTTAATTTTTTTTCCCCAATTCTCTGCTTTCTTCAAAGTTTTTCGTCAGAAGCGGAAAGTTGTTGAGAAGGTTAATGGTAGTTTGGTAATGTAAGTATTGGAAAACTTCTTATTGTATTGAATAGCGAATAGGGAAAATATTATACATCTCTAGATTTGAACTACATATTTATTGTTTATGGCAGTAAATGGTAATGTATTTTTCAATTAGTAGTTGGGAGGAACCTTTCCCGAATCATCGGTTTCACAGAAGAGTCGTTGGATACGTTAGGATTAGGAAGATGGAAAAGGTGCAAAGAAATCGTGAAAATAAATATTTTCATTAAATTAAATGCAAGCAAGAATGTTTTTTCTGCTTTTTAGTAAAAAAGTATTCCTTTCGGAGTTAGTACTTACTACTTTATGTTCAAGATTAGGTCATCGTATTTGGTCATTATTATAAAGTCTCCCAGGTGGATCGCTTAGCTTATCCGATTCACCATTTTGATAAATTTGTTATTGAAGTGGAGAATGGCTTGTAAATTTGTGCACCTGCCGGAAGAGAGACTATTGTTGAGGGGGTTATATTGAAGAGGATGGCATAAATTGCTATTACTCTTTGTGAGCGGCCCGTTTGCGTACCATTTATTTGCAATTCAAGGACAGTGTCATGTATAATTCATTCACTGATGATGCATTAGCACTCCTTTTCTCTTTCGTAACAACGCTACTGATGTCTCGGCAAAATAATTTATAAGCTAATCAACATTAGCTGAATGTGTAGTTTATAGCATATATACTGTACAATTAGTACCGTTAGTACAGTTGAACCGATGGAACATTCTCTCTTTAATAGTAACCGTATATTGTTCCCGCATAGATTACTGTGATTCCTCATATTCGGAACCATCACTGTAGTAGGATTTGTCGAGCACGAGCGAATATCTCGAAAACGATGTTTTTGTGACATTTTAAGTTTCTGACCGCGGTTGCACTATCACGATCGCGATAAGAAAGAAGGATAAGAGCACCTGTCAGGTTTTTCACTTTTCAAAAATATCACTTTCGATATTGCGTCCTTAGAAATCTACAAGTTTGTTGGCCACCGTAGCACTCCGGTAAAGTGCATTGTTCCCAATGGTAGCATTGAAAATTTAAAACGCAAAAAAAAACGCCGTTTTTGGTTGGGCATCTCAGTGCTTAGAAATCCTGATATGCAATTCCCAAGCAGATTGGTACCTTCTTTAATTATTTTATATTCATTTTGGTAATAATCAGCTGGTAGACATGCTAATTTATTTAAGCGCTCATGTATTATGTATAATCCATGAGCATTGTTGATGTGGATCGTCTAGGAGTAGTTGATGACGATTGTCGGCGAGAAAATTGCGCACGATTTGGAGCGCATAAAAGCCGTCAACTTAACTAACGATTGTCAGTAGACTCATGTACGCTCATAAAAACGCCAAAGAGATGCGATTAAAACTGAACGCAAATTTCGTTTCACGAAATAATTTCCACATTTGTTTTTGGAATATTCAATTTTACTCATCTTAGACAATTCGCAAGCAATACGCAATGTGAGTACGCAGTATTTAATAGTTGATTATTTATGTTAGCACGTTACCGCTTGGGCCTTCAATGCGATGTCACGATGTTAGCTGAGGCAATCGCACGTCGAGCACAGCCATCCCTTTGGCTATTTTAGCCTATTGTTAACGACCCGTTGGCTGGGCTGTCAATGGTATGGTGGGAAGCAACCGGGAATCGAGCCCAGGTCTCCTCGCACGTGAAGCGGGGTTCTACCACTGAGCTATTGCAGCCCTAGTTGATTATTATATCTTTTAAAAAACAATCAATTGAGATTGATGCATCCTTGCTAATTGTTTATGAAATGAACCAAAAAGAAAACGATTTTCAACAAAACGTTTCAATTAAGAAAATTTTTTTGACCCTAATATTACCACGCAATTAATGCGCAAAGAGAGTAACGTGACGGTGAAAATACTCAAATCGGCGGTTTTATTAGGTCTTATTGAGAAGAAATTCGTGAAATTTTCATAATTTTCCCTTAGAAGAAATTGTTTTTCCGATCATAGAATGTGAAAAAATTAGATTTTTAGGCAAAATTTCACATTTGTTCGTAAATTTCCTCTCTTCTTTTCATAATTCTTTTTTCCTCCTTCCTTAATTTATCTAAATGCACTGTACTATTTCTTAATTACAATTACTAATTAGACTACGGTAAGTGTTAGTCCCAAGAGAAATGTGCTGTACATTGTGTATATAATTGCGTTCTAGACGAATGCACTTTTTTTGTGCGTCAATTTAGTTGTATAAAAATTAGAAATGTCTCCTCGAATTAATTCTCAGCTGTGTTGAAACGGAAACCACGTTTTGCTCTCATATGATAGACTCCGATTACCGAACGTGTAAACATTCTGTTGAAAATGTTTTGGGACAATTTTTTTCAGTCAGTTGAGAACTATTTTTTCTTTCCAGTGCAATGAAGTGAAACGGTAAGAAGTTGTCATGTTTTGTCGGCTG
>JPKZ01001315.1:261254-281964 GCA_000803305.1 Toxocara canis
GTAAAGTTTACGGCTTTCTAGAGTGGGCTTATCTGGAATGAGGAGGCGGTGACTACACTGTTTAACTTATGCTACCCGTGTTAGGGAGTCGTAGACGATGTTTATGACGAAGTTGATGTGATTCCTTGCCATAGACGAGCTTACTAGCGCACTGAGGAATACCCGAATGGGCAGGTTAGGGGAGGGGGTCGATAAGAATGGCCCAAATATCCGCAATTCGGCGAACGTGGAAAGAATGATGCTGGTGTAAGTTGATTTTATTAATGATCTGCTAATAATTACAAGTTTTAGGCATTTTCTTGGTGTGCAAAAGAGCACTATGAAAAAGCAAATTCCAGATTAGGACATTGGGAAGTTTTTTCATAATCAGAGGCAAATGGGAATGTCGTGATCACAAACCCCCTCCTCTACCTCCTATGACCACTCTTCCGGCAGTCCATTGGATAACCGCACTTTCGACACCGGCGGGTTAAGCTTGTTGTTGGAGAGGAGAGTACGCTATAAAATTCCTGGCTCTGTGGATAGGGAAGACTCATCTAGAATGGTGGTAACGGGGAGGGGAGGGGGGGAGAGGGAAGGAGTTTTTGTCTAGGAGGGCATTTATCGATATAAAACGAAATTTTTTCGAACTTCTCTCTGAACCTACAAAAAATGGAAGCGGTTTTGTATTATTCAGTGAAATTTTGTTTTCTCTTATGGCTCGACTTTTTTCATTCATTGTAACTGAGAAGGAAGTGTCAGCATCTTTTAATTTCACTTTACTGACACGTTTAAGTGACGGCCATCTCGTCCAACTGGAAAAAAAAGCAATGCTTTTTCAGGTTCAAAGAAATTTCTCTTTCCATAAACAGAGATATTTCTCTTATATTTCTCTCAAATATCCCATAAACACCCCGGGGGGCAATTAGTAAAACTGGTAATTTGTGTTTATCGACGGTTACTGTTGTCAAATTAATTGAACCGTAACTAGCATGATATCGGTTCGACGACTGATACGTTCGAGTTATGGATCCTATAATCGACGGTGTGTCGACGGGGAGTAATTTGAGGGGTTAAACCATGCAAAAAGTACCATACAATACCTCAGTTTTGGCATTTAATAGCTCAAAGAATGATACAAGACTTCTTGTGCCATCGATGCAAGTGCTTCGAGGATTTATTTCTTTTATGGTAGCCTGTCGTTTTGACACAAGTACTTACTTTATTGACGGTAATAACTGAAAGGGAATACGTTGGAATAAACTCGCAAGTTCGAGGGACAGCAACAGACATAACTAATGAATGTAAGGAAGTTAACTAACAATCAGTCTAATTTGCGTCCATTTTTGTGGTAGAAAATAGAGTTTCTGAAAAGAGCACTAAAACCGAAATTTTCCTATTCAGGTCGAATTAGGTGATTTTTAACCTTTATAAAACGTTTTTTCGTTGCACCAATGCGACTAACTGTTATTGCACATGAAGCAATTTTTCCTTACTGCATTGTTTTTGCTTCCAGGGTGGTGGGTGTAAGGGAGGGGGGAGAGGGCGGGGAGGCAAGGGCAAAGGAGTTTTCCAGCAGCGGCAAAATTGGAGGAGGCTGAGCCGTGGGTTGGTCGGGTAAGGGGTGTGCGATGTGCGGTTGCGCTCTGCTCCTCCTGCTGATGCTGGCTGATGTGCTTTCCGTTCACGTATCGATCTGTGGAGTGCATGCTGCACACTCTGTCTCACAACACACCATCCTTCTTTCCCTTCTTCAGCTGCTTTCGTTTCTACTTGTAACTAACTGGATTTGTTTTTAACTTCCCTATTTTCACTTAATAAGCCAATTGCAAAATAAAAATTCAGTATTTATTTCTGCAGCTGTTTCCCAAACACCGAGCAATTTTTATGCGCTTTCAAGAATTTACATATGCAAATCACCTAATGATCGCATCTTATCCATGCTTGCATACACATCATCTGTGTTATTTATATTGTTCTTTTAATGGCCGCAGGCGAATTTGACGATCATTTGTCGTTGAGAACATCACGGGAACGGGTCTCTGATTTGGAAGCGGGCCTCTACGATTCAAAAGCATTCAAAAAAAAGGAACACTCCCCTTCCTTCGCCCTCTTCTTTAATGTGAAAAAGGTGAAGTGACTATGACAAAACGTTGCCGTCACGTGTATCGAAAGCTGTTAATTAACCCTGGAGGAGATCATAGCGCATAAAAGGGGCAAAGAACATGCTTGCGTTTGGGCCCTGTCGGGGTGTGTGCTCCATTGGTGCCAGATTTGTACAAGAGACACGGAGGGGTCAGGTAAAATTTGAGTTTTAATCGCTTGCGAAACGCTTGTACAATCGGCTGGATTGATGACTGAGTCATCAGAGAGCACATATTCGTGCCATGAATCTGCCGTATATTCTCACTCGTTCGGAGTTGATGGTAGGCCAGGTCTGGACCACTCGTACCTCAATGACAATACGAGTTTTTCGTTCCCGATTTGCCCTCGCATTTAATTTGTTTTTTCCACTCACGATCCTTAAAATATTTCCCAGGTAGCAGTAAAATGAAATGATTCGAAGTCTTTTGAAGAGAAGAGGGAAAGAATTTGCTCTCTACGATTGCCGAAACGTTACAGTCCCTCGGACACTGCTGTGTCTAGCAAACACCTTAGCACCTTCAAGACAAAGTGCTAAGAGAAAAGGAACATTTCGGAGGGTCCCCTCCCTCCAAGGAAGCGTCTGCTTCAGCCACCTTGTTCGCTAATGTTTCATCGTCGCTGTTGCACCTTTCGCCGCGTTCATGGTACTCACCGTTAGCAGATGCGAGCAACGCGTGGATTAGTTCTGCGTGCCGCGTTTTGAATTTTTTTAAAATAAAATATGGCCCGGTATGGTAAAATACGGCTAGTGGGGCAGTGAAAGGTGGATGTTATTGCGTTAAAACCAGCTATGGAAGTAGCAGTGCTCCGAGAGAAGGAAATAGTGGAATCACCTGTTTTCTCTAGAAGTCACAAAAAGTTATGAAGTGAAATTAGCACCGCGTGATCTGCTGTTACTCCTTCCCCTCCCCCACCCCCCGCCCTCTCGCCAATGCACCACTCCGCAATCGATTCAGATTTCAAACATGCATCTTAATAATATTCTTTCGATTCGTACGCCTTGTTAATCCTCAAAATATTTTTTAAATATTTGTTACCAGTCGAGTTTCTATCCATCTTTGGCCAAATCATTATCTAGCTGATCTTCGATCCTACCAGAAATCGTTTGCTGCACTGAACGACTGCAGATGTCGATTGCCGATTGCGATTCGTTCGTATCGTGCAGGTGTCGTCGTCTCGTTCTTTATTCATAAATGTAAGGCGTCCTAGTGAATTTTTCCTACTATTATCAAATGCTAATTAAGTTTATTTGCAGCAGGAGCTCGTATGAATGCACGAAATCAGCAATTTCAGCTGGTAAGTTCAATTTTTAGAAATGCTTCTTTAAAGAGAAATTTGTAACAAAATCGCAGTATTTGTATTAGCCACAAATCGGCGGAAGCGAGGGGGGAGGTGGTGGTTTTGGAAAGTGAACGTGATGTTAGCAGTTGTCGTAAAATATCAAATTTCAAAACGATGCACGCTTAGTGAGACAAACTGGTTCGCGTCAATAACAAACTGCTTGCCATATTATTTCAAAAAAAGAAAAAAGAAAAGAAAACAATTTGGTGCTAAGCCGTTATGGGAACACAGATTCCAAAAAGTTTGTCACTTACTATATATTGTGACGGGTTGATTGGTTAGCGTTAAAAAGTCTGAGTTCAACCGCGTTTTTAAATCGTTTTTAGAAAAGTAAAAAAGCTTAAGATCAACCGCGCGTCTTCATCGGGCTTTTATATTTTAAAAAAACGAAGTTGGTCAGTGGGAGAAATTCTGTTTGCTTTCACTCGCTGTTTTACCCGTCTTCTTTCAATTATTTCTAGTGTTCACGCAAATCATACGAGTTGGATAACGTTTGCGTGATAGTTCTCAGTATATATATATATACATACATATATATATATATATGTCCCTAGACAGGTACAGTTGAGTATGGTTGGACTGCTTTTTTTGAGAACATACTGAAGATTCTCAATCTTTTTCTCATTTCGCTTGACTCTTTTGTTAGTTGGTGAGAGAAATGAGCGTCCTTTCTTCTTCTTCTTCTCCTTCTTCGTTTTTTTTTCCTTTTTTTGCTTACCTCTCATTTTTTACGTTATCTTTTACTCTTGTTTTTTTTTTAAACTAATTCTCAGCTGCGCTCAAAATGCGTATGCCATTTTTACAATTCGTACTGCTTCCTGTCTCCCCTCAATTGGCGAATTTTTAAAGAGGGGTAAGTGCATTCAGGCTCGCTAGTATTTCGTAATACCACTTATCATTTATCGATGAACTGGACGGTCGATAGCGCTTTTATATATCGCATATTTCTGAGGTTGTTGCGTGAGTTTATCGTTGTGAACGCCAAATAGAGCTCATTGCGAAGTCCTTACAGCTGTCCGTTTAATTTTTTTTTTAAATCGAACTTTCTGGACTCGTTCATTTCTAAGTTAGTTTTCGTAATGACTAAAAGTAAGTGATTGTAAGGATTTAAATCGGGCAAATAGGTGGATAGAAAGCAAGTGACCGACTCGTTGAGGCGTTTAAATATCATCAAAACTGATCATTGTTCGTTCCGTCGTTTAGGGCACGTTCATTTTTTTTCCTCATTTGCACATTTACCTAAATTAACATCCTATATTTTATAACTTCAGTTATCAGTTATCACAGATGTTTTTTCAGTTGTTGAAATGGAGTTTTCGAGATGATTTTTTCGATTTTATTCCTTCTTTTTGTTTTTCTTTAATTTTTCTTTCCCGAAAACATTAATTAAAGTGCAGACATTCACTGCGAAATGAATGATTGATCGTTTATGAAAGAGGTGATTTTTCATTTGATTTGATTCACCATTAATGGTAGGCAGTAGTGATACCGGTTTGTGATGTGCACCGTTTTCTGTGCTCTCCAAAAATTTTGTTTTTTTTTGCAGTAAGGAAATGGGTGCTTTTTAAGTTTTTAAAGGTAATTGTGCCGTTATGCTCCGTCCATCATAGAACGCTTTTAATTCAGTGCACTATTTCGATCAGTGATCACAAATCAAATATTGAAAACTGTGATAGCGTTGAATCTTGAACGGAAGGTTCGTTTTGTTTTGAGAAAATTAGAAGACCAAAATCTTAGGCAACGGTCTAGGGGTTTTTCTTTCTTTTTATGGTTCATTTTCTGATCACATGTGGTTAATCGGTTTCATCGAATCAGTGATTAGCTTTTGGTTAGCGCTGTTTGAATATAACGACTGAGAACGTGCTCATAACCGTGAATAACTTTGTGGCTTTCTGATGACAGTTGCGGAGGTGCTTGCTACTTGTAATGAGTGATATTTTTGAAGATCGATCACATATTCGATGTGGTAATCATGCCCAAAGTGTCTAGCATGTTTTACGGGTTAAATTCTTAGGCTTAGTTTTTTCTTTTCATCATCTCGGAAATTCATCAAGAATATTCCATCTACTATCACGAGTGCACTTCCACTATATCGTAGAACTTTATTTAAAGAGGCGCTTCGCTCCATATTTATATCCTTCATTATTTGCGGATGAAGGATATAAATATGGAGCGCACCTTTGAAGCGTTAAGGATTTGACGTGGAAAAGACATCTGTGATAACTGAAGTCATAAAATATAGGATGTTAATTTACGTTTCCAACTAATAAGGACGTTCGATAAGTGTGTAAATGGGGAAAAAAGGAACGTGCCCTAAACGACGGAACGAACAATGATTAGTTTTGATGATATTTAAACCCCTCAACGAGTCGGCTGTTGATTGCGGAATTTTCCCATATATTTGGTTGGACTGTTGATTGAATAGCATCTGGTGCGGTTCAATGCTGTATCGAATAATACGTCCAGCGATTCTGAATCCTCTTTGAGGCAATCCGAACACCGTTGATTTCGGTGCTGTATAGTAAGTAGCCTATGCTGAGGAACACCTTAATATGCCGTATGGTCAGAAATACTAAAGAGCGAGAGAATGGGCTCTAAATGAGTGACCTTTGATTTTATAAAGGGCATAGATGATGCCTATTATATTAGATGCATCCGTTGCTGCACGTCCCATTCGTATGACATTCGGAAGATTAATGGTGAACGTTTGCAGTTTTTAGGCCATAAATTTTAATCTTTTTTTTCTCTGATAGTTGTAAAAACATGAAATAATAGTCTGATAGATGATGGTGGTTGAACTTGGGCAATTAGTCAACAAATAATGTTCGATGGACGCAAAGAAGATTGCGGAAGAATAGTGCAAATGCTTTCGATATATATTTAGCACTTCCGCAAGGGAATTCCGTTTCTCGTTCGGAGGACCTTTGAATGCTCTAGCGAGAGCTTAGAATATTTTTTTGCATGTCGATTTTTCAGCTTTAAAGCATCATATCATTTGCACGTTTCTTTCACGTGCCTCGATTTTCCGACGATGCATCGAGAATTGTACTTTTCTATAATCACCGGAAATTTATTGTACTGTATTGTTTTCACCGAAAGTGTACTGAGGTGGAATTTAGCTGAAACAAGTACTCAGGGCAATTCTTCGTGGAGGAATTGTTCTTTGCTTTACGAATAGATTGCCTAATCGAATACTAGCGCTTTTTAATTGTTATCGGAAGTATTCATATTTGTTTCTCATGTATATCAGTTTCGGGGTGACTTGGACAGCAGTGGGAAGGGTGAGGGGGGAGGGGGGTCTAACAGGTCACCTATTCATGTAGAGGCTCTGTTTTAGAAACTCGCGGTGAAATTATGTTTAAATTTGGTTTTTTTTTTGTGAAGGATATGTATCCCTTGAATTTTCTTCCAAGCAAAATGTTTTACTCGTATGTGAAGACATCTTATTTTTGTATGATGTTGTATCTGTCATCCTACAAAACGATTTTCTGTTCATTGCAGACTGTTGATTTACGACAAGTGAGGGATGCGGTGTCGGCGGTCTTCCACACTCTATTACTTCATAGAAGTGTTGGCAAGGTTAGCGACCTAACTTTCATTTACTACTTCTTATCGGTTCATTTTATCAAAGGGAGAGGGAGTTTGTTTTTTTGAAACTGTTAGTATGTTTCTTCAAATATTCCTCTTTACGAAAACATTTTGTCGAATAAGTTAAGTGTTGTGTGGTATTGTTGTTCTTAGTAAAATTGAAAAGCGATGATCATTGGCCATCAAAGCCATTAGATGGTATCGTTTCAGTAGTCTTTCTTTGATGGGTCTCAGTTTGAGCGTCATACCCTCAAGCCCAATATTATTTCTTATCGGCTTGTTGGTGATTTTCAAATATGCGAGCACATATTGAAATCGCTGTGAATTTTTTAAAAGAAGCTAACGACTTTAAGCGTTCAAACTTTATGATAGAAGCTTATAACGCCATAAAAATAATAAACTTTTAATTAGTTCCGAGGAACGATAGCCTATTCAGGTATTGATGAGTTCCTTAATAAATCATTTGTAGAGTCATGCCTTCTTTTTTTTTTTTTAAGAAACGAATTTTTGTTCAAAAAGCGCAGATTTCGCTATATAGGTACAGCGCTTTACTTGTTTAAAAAAAGTTGTTGGCCAAAAAGCTGGCAGGGCGTTGCAGAGGAAACTTCGATCACAGCGTAGCTATTTGGAAATTCATTTTTTTTGCTGGCAGTTCATTTTCTACGGTTTCTGTCTGAATAATCTCGATGCAGCATATATGTATGTACATACTTGGGCGGGCAGTAGCTCAGTGGTAGAGCTCCCGCTTCGTATGCGGGAAGGCCTGGGTTCGGTTCCCGGCTGCTTACCCGACGGATCGCCAGCAGGCTGACCACCAAGCGTTCTGAAAGTGGTCAAAACAATCGTGCGTGGGCAAGATTGTCAGCTGTATCGATACGGGAATTGATGAAATTACAGCTGCCTTTGTATCCCTTTGCATACATACTTACTTATTTTTACATGTTTTTCTCTCGAGCTTTTTTTTGTTAATGACTATACGTTCACAGCGAAGTAGTTTTGAGAGAGATCGATATTTTTTGCATTCCCTGTGCTTGTTTCATGGCCAAGTTCTTTTATAGAATTGTCGTCTCGACTGTTTTCGTATTGCCTTCATCACAAAGTATTTTAATCGATTTACCAGCATTCGTTTTTTCACCAGCTGCAGTTGCATAGTTTTTAAAATAATTCTAATTAGTTTATCTCGCGATTCTTTCGAAATTTTTAAATTTCTCTTTGTGTTCATATTCCGTTTTTTAAAAAAAAAATGCCTGCGTTCAAAAACAACGACGTCGCTGATGAAAAACTAATGGAAGGCTAAGGGAACAAGAAAAGAACTGGTTTTCAAAAAGAAAAATTTTGAAACAATCAAACTTCTCTTCGACGAAACGCGAATTCGCTTTTCCCTTCAAAGTGGCATTAAGATTTTTGAGGCAGCAAAATGATCTTCTGGATTACTTACTGTTATAAGTTTTTCTCGTCTCTACTCGACTTTCATGCCAGTTTTTAGAAATGGATAATTTGAGTGCATGAGGCCATGAAAGCATCGATAATTTCCGGTTGCTTAAAATTTTCCTCCAAAAACGCCTTACTTTACTAGTCTGGGGTCCGCGTATTGAAAGAGAACTTCACACAGCGAGAGTACTTTTCGAAACGTTTTGTGGCTCAAAAATTTATCGTTCATTTCAGTAGACCGATTGCGTCTGATTGGGATCGTTATTGAACGAGCACACACTTCACTTGTTGTACTTTGCCCAGTTTATTTACTTTCACAATTGCCATTATGGCATTGGGTGCAGCATTTAAAAAGACGGAAGTCTATGAAGAGAGAACGAATGAATACATATTGCGCACCGAAGTCTATCGGTTTTGTATTGGATGTTCAAGTGACGAGGGCATACGCTATGCGGGGTCTGAAAAGAGATATTGGTGAACTTACAGGCTTTTGACTGTTCGTTTTTATGGTGTGTTTTAATGTTGGCCTAATGCAGTAAACTCCTGAATTCAAAATTGGGAGACAGAGTATTTAAGGTTGTCATAAAAGGGAAAATAGTAAAAGGGTATCTCTGAACGAACGCTTAACTAGAAGAGGAGTTGTATGTATTTAAGTGAACTTTGTATGATACGTTGCTCAAAGAGCCCTAAATTGGAGGGAGAGAATGGGGGTGGATGCGAAGTTCCATCTCGGCGGTATTCACTTCGGGGAGGAAACTGTATTGAAGGAGGAGCTGAATTCGAATGCTTACTGTAGCAGTGGTAGTATAGTGATAAGTATAGTGATAAATCTTTAATTTTATTCATGCAGTTTTTTGCTTCTGTCTTATCGGTCGTTGCAAGTATAACGCTTTTCAGTGCATTAGCGATAGCGATGGTTTTAGAGAGTTCAAACCCCAAATGATATGTGGATTAGCAGAGTTTTTCAAATTATAGGGACTTGCCGCATATTCGAACTTTTTTTACTACCCACTAGGTTTAGGCGACGAGACATCGAAATCCTTTGTCATAAGCTGGTTAAACAAAGCTCCTGGAGTGCTGAAGGCGCTGGCCGACTTCACCTCTCAGTTTTGATTCTCAACTGGATCGATTCGTCTGCAAAAAAAAAAAACAGTACTCCTTAAGTCCCCTTTTGAACTTATATATCCGCTTTGGTGTTGTGAGTGATTAAAAACATGTTTTAGAAATCAAGGATGCTGAACACGTGAAAGTTTATGGCATGATGCTATGCTCACGTGATCGTTGAGAATGATAGAATTGAGCGTTCACGTGACATATCTATCGATTGCTCGTTGTTTAGTGCACGATCAGACGTTTATGTTTGAGGGTTCTCTGAAATAAACAGATAGATCGAACAACAGCTGATCGAAGATCATTTTTATTTATTAAAATGATCTTCATGAATGATTGGAAATTCCGTCGAATCTGTAGTTCAGTGGAGGAAGCAACTCTTACTAACTCCTCGATATTTTGCTCTCTAGAAAGAGGTAGTTAAGGATGATATGAAGCTTATAAGTCAGTAGCATTTAAGGCTTCTCCTACACTTAATTCCTTTTCCTGTTCTAACTGATTCAAATTACTGCGGTGTAGGTTTTTTTCCTTTATGTCATGCGGAGCGTTTGTTTTTTTTTTTTAAATTGCAATTTGCTATGCTGTAGTCGAACAAACAAAATTTTGCTTTTTATTTGCTCACTGCGTAGTTAAGGATGATATGAAGCTTATAAGTCAGTAGCATTTAAGGCTTCTCCTACACTTTATTCGTTTTTCCTGTTCTAACTGATTCAAATTACTGCGGTGTAGGTTTTTTTCCTTTATGTCATGCGGAGCGTTTGTTTTTTTTTTTTAAATTGCAATTTGCTATGCTGTAGTCGAACAAACAAAATTTTGCTTTTTATTTGCTCACTGCTAGACAGGCTCGATGAGCGTAAGCGCACCACATGCGTTTTATCACACTCTAGGGCTTTGTTCGAAGAGTTCTTAACCATTGGATCGCCAATACTAGCTTGACGGAGATATTTTACTTTCTCAGCGATATGTCATCCTAAGGACCGAAATAGGGCTTCTTCCCTCACAGATAGTTTTTTCGTGGTACCCTAGAAGTTTGCCGAGGTGGAAGGCGCATCCATATTAATACCATGCTCTGTTTGTGTGGATATAGGGAAATGACGTTATTATTGCTCATGAGAGCAAAGCGACACAGATGTCCTTCCGGCAAGGGGTAACAAGGCAGTACTTTTGTCCATCTGGCATATCTCTACTCTAATATGGGTACCGTTTTTGAAGCACTAAGGTAGCCGCACTGGATTTAAGGATAGCCTACCGTTCCATGCATTAGTTGTTCTAACACGATTACGGCTGTTTGTTGTTTTTACTGCATACAGGGATTTCCTTCAAAGACTAATAGCTTCACACTTCCGGTTACCAATAACTCGATTTTATTACAAGCATCACCGCAGTGCGTTTAAGTAAACTGCATTTCATCGAGCAGTGTGACAACGAGATACATTAAAAATTGGTTTGACACTCAAGGGCGGCACTATGGTGTATGTATGTAATAGTGGTTAAGTATAGGGAGCGTTACGGGTTGACTGAATAAATGATGAACGACCAGTTGTACGATTGTGCAACAACTAAGACAAGTTTGTGAACAATGTTGACCTGGTTTAGGTCACAGGCAAACATCTTTTCGTTTGCTTTTTATTTGCTCACTGCTAGACAGGCTCGATGAGCGTAAGCGCACCACATGCGTTTTATCACACTCTAGGGCTTTGTTCGAAGAGTTCTTAACCATTGGATCGCCAATACTAGCTTGACGGAGATATTTTACTTTCTCAGCGATATGTCATCCTAAGGACCGAAATAGGGCTTCTTCCCTCACAGATAGTTTTTTCGTGGTACCCTAGAAGTTTGCCGAGGTGGAAGGCGCATCCATATTAATACCATGCTCTGTTTGTGTGGATATAGGGAAATGACGTTATTATTGCTCATGAGAGCAAAGCGACACAGATGTCCTTCCGGCAAGGGGTAACAAGGCAGTACTTTTGTCCACCCGGCATATCTCTACTCTAATGTGGGTACCGTTTTTGAAGCACTAAGGTAGCCGCACGGGATTTAAGGATAGCCTACCGTTCCAGGCATTAGTTGTTCTAACACGGTTACGGCTGTTTTTTGTTTCTACTGCATACAGGGATTTCCTTCAAAGACTAATAGCTTCGCACTTCCGGTCACCAATAACTCGATTTTATTACAAGCATCACCGCAGTGCGTTTAAGTAAACTGCATTTCATCGAGCAGTGTGACAACGAGATACATTAAAAATTGGTTTGACACTCAAGGGCGGCACTATGGTGTATGTATGTAATAGTGGTTAAGTATAGGGAGCGTTATGGGTTGACTGAATAAATGATGAACGACCAGTTGTACGATTGTGCAACAACTAAGACAAGTTTGTGAACAATGTTGACCTGGTTTAGGTCACAGGCAAACATCTTTTCGTTGTTGCGCTTAAATGGACCACAATCGGACACACTTGCCCCAAACCATCTAAATGGATGATTTGCTCTTGTTTGAATGGGTTACATTTGATCATTAACGAAACTTTTACGCACATAAATGACGACTTGAGAAAAGGGCACCATTATTTTTGCAAAGGATAGAAGTTCATGCGATTTTATGACAAAATTAATTCGGATGCTATTTTGCATATTCATTTACTTTCATGAAATAAAATCATCATCGCTAAAATGTATTTCATTTTATATTTTGACTGCAAAAAATGTTTGTAGTATAACGTTCAAAGAGGTAATTAATTGTAATTGGAATCACTCCCGAATAGCTCATTAATTATATGGGTTATCTGATCTTTGGGTAAGCGCATTGTTTAACAAATCATAAGAGCGGCCGGATGTAGGGCGCATAAGTGTAAAGGTTTAAATCGCTTAGGCGAATAAAGGGCTCATAATTGAGTGCGCAACTTTTGTGTAACAGTGGCAGTTGTCCTAATTCTAAAATTTGGTTTTCGAATATCGTTTCATGACGCCACATCATGATTTGGTGTATATAGTAGCTCTCAACTCATCCCTATATCATGTTTCTATGTGCTTGTATTGTTGACAGTTTTCTAAAACTGGCAGGTAGTAAAAGTGTTGAGCGATTGATCGAAATGAGGCGTTTTTTGCTCCTTCTGGAAAGAAGTGCAAACATAGCTGATTTTAAAAAAACAAATCAAGAACTTGACATGTGTGTGCGTGAATGTTTGCATATTGGATTGAATAGAGATGCGCAGAAGAGATTAGAGCAATGATGCTATGCAGATGTTCAGCAAAGAAGGCGTAAAACACGTTTTTGAAGCCGTTCAATGAACGGCGAAAATAATTGTGCTTCCAGCTTCTGTGGGGAGAGGGGGCGGGGTGGAGGGAGATGTTTCTAGACCTAAAAGGTAACTTCGAATAGAATGGAAGGAGGATAGGTGTTGAAATGCTGTTTAAATAAATCCGGCTTCTATTACTATTTTTAATCGCTTTGACGAAAGAATTTTCATTTCACGTTGTGCTTTTCCACTTAGGTGATTGATGAATTACTGCTGTGAAGCTAATTTGTGCTTTTGGACTTTTTATTCCTTTCACGATAGCGGGCGGTAATGAGACGTGCAAAGTCGTATCTTCTTGTCAGCTCTGATAACGAATGCGGAAATAAATATTTATATCATATTGGGTGGGGACTTGATGATGCAGTTGTTCTCTTTTTTCTTGTAATTGGAAGACCGGAGCAATGGTAAACGCTTGACCGAGTGATTAATGCAAGTGGCTCCAGATTTTTTGTTAGGAAAGGGGCAAGAGAGGGGGAGTGAGCGGACTAAGAAAATAGGGGTATCACCTGGGGAACTTCTAGTGACGAGCAACCACAAACTTATGGATCGATGACGGCAACGCCATAAATAATACCGAAATGGAAATTGCATTGATGAAAGCTAGTTAGTTGCTGAAGCGGATAGATTATGGCTTTTTGTCGGTCAATAAAACGAGTGAATTACGAGACCAATTTTTTTTTCAACCTCGGATGGGCCGGCACAGTAGATAGTCGGAGAAATTCTAATATATATAGACTTACCTAAATACGTAGTTGCGCGATAGTGGGGATTTTAGGATGCAGTTTTATTTTAATGGTCGCTATCCAATTGGAGGTACTTTAGAGGGTCACGAACTAATCGCCATTCAGTTGGGAGGCATTCTGGAGGGTCACAAACTTCCTTGTTTCTTTTGAAAGATGGTAGCAGCAGGGTGCCAGTATACGACAGCGTGTGCGCTCAATTTTCGCCATGCAGGTGCAAAAAGTGCTTTAGAAGTTTGCGGTCGAGTTGTTTCGCCGTTTGCCTCGTAACTGATTTGCCCAAGTGGTTTCAGTGGCAGGGAAAGCAGTGATTCTGCGTTAATGAGCAGCACAAGACCGTTATGGAGGATTGGTGGAACGGACGTCTCCTAAGTACATTTGCGCCAGCTTTTAATGAGGAGGGGTGGTACAAGCTAGTGTTGAGTTGCAGTAGGTGGTGCATCAGTGCCATTGGCGATTGTCTGAGGAGATGCAACATAGACGTGCAAGTAATTTTCGCATATACTGTTTTTTTCTCAAACTATCTCCTTTTTGGTTGAGAAAACGGTCATCTCTATGTTTGACTTTGCTTTCTTTTTCTTGGAGGAAATATTTAGCGTAATTTAATTTCAGTTTCAATATAAAGCGGAGAGTAATTATCAACTCGGGTCAATCGGCATAGAGGAAGTCGATTGTGATTTTGTGGATCTCACTTATGTACGACTTATCGATTTTCTTTCATGGTTTTTTTGTTGGCGTTTTAATGCATACTTATTTCGCAATCCTGCTTAGAGGTGGTAGTTTCGAAGATTCATCATGCTAAAAGCTGCATAGAACATAAAGTTCGTGGATTTGTGACGGTGAATGGGAAGGGGGGAGGACTATTTCCCAGGCATTAAAAAATACGGAAGCCCCTAACATTGCATATTAAAAGTGTCACCTATGAAGTGCCATTCCGTATTTTCGTGCGAGAAGGGATATATTGATAGGAGGCTTTTTTTTATTATCTAAGGAAGGAATGTTTGGAGTACTACGGTCGACTTTTTTTGTTTACTTTTTGATACTAACAGAAATAAAATACTGACCGCTTAATTCGGTTTCGTTCGTTTGAGGAAACGTTTACCTTTCAAGCCATCTGAACTTACAGGCAAACTTTTCTTCATTCTGGATTCTCTAAAAAATCATAACTTTTTCACGCTATCGATTGCATGGAAAGGAATACGTTGAAGAGTAGAATGAGATTTGTTCTTTTAATTTTGATATTGGCACAGATTATTGATTGATTATTGTTTTTTCCTTTAGATCTTCGTATTTGTTTGAAATGCTGATCATATACATTTGATGAAAAAATATTCGAAAAGGGAAGTAGAAGAAACCGCTCGCTTCTATCAAAGTAATAAAGAGAGTGAAACTCATGCATGGAATGGTGCCAAAAAATTGGGGAATATATTGCAACAAGAGTCAAAGAACAGATGCAACTGCAAGTCACCTCTCTTTTCCTCGCTGTCTGATTTCTTTGGCAGTACCCTTCCTTCACGGCTTGACCTCCCCTCATGAGATTGGAAGAAATATTTAAGGTGCGTGTAAATAGTGCTGAACTGGTATCAGCGGTGAAGAGTGAAGTGGATGCGTTTTTTACCGATGTTTCGAAGGCGGCCGAATGCGGAGGAGGTGCCAACTTGCTTAGTTCTTCGTCCAGTCCGAAGATCACTTATGGAACACCGTTACTCAACGCAAGGTAAGTGTTTTGCTAAGTGGTATTATATGTTAGCTTATTTGACAGCTATCGGGATCGCTTTAGCTTCTTGCGCACTCACAAAGCGTGGTATGGTACCGTTGTATGCGTGCGTGTTTAGCTAGCTGTCTTTGTTTCCGGTCGTTCGGTAGTTCACCTCAGTATCAACGAAGCAACAAGAGTTATAAAGTCTGAGATAATGTAATTTGTAGGACAACCCCATTTACCAGTTTTTAGGCTAAGCCAACAGTCTAAGAGGAGCTACTGATACTCTAAAGTGCCAAGGGGAAACACTTTGCGACCAGCTGAGTTGCGGGGCAAGGAAAGCGAGAAAATAATTATTTAGCAGCATATTTGGAGGATCGATAAGTTTTTACGTCACCACCATTATTGCTAGATAATTTATGAGACCGGCTGGTCTAACGAGGAACAAAGCGCTAAGCATGGTAGTCCTATGGTACAAATTCTCTCTTGAATAAACTTGATTCTTTCATCAAACCGTTGGTGCAGTCTGCCATCATCACAGTATACGATTACAGTTTTGCTACCCTGAAAGTGACCGTAGCTCGCAGTTATTGAAGGGCTTACAGATTTTTTTTAAAGCGAGATTGAGATGATCGTCTAAAGAGGCTGTTTAATTTGGAAATGTGAAGGCCGCTACTGAGGAATGAAGTAATAATGTTCAGAATAGCGTTGGAGTTCTACCAACGGCGAAAGAGGCAGTGGCCGTTACCTGACGATCAGGTCCCTTGGGAAGTATGGCAGTTGCAGCTCGATATTGTTGACGTTCGAGAAAACGGTTTGTACTTGTTTATCACACTAACCATATCGCGTCTCTGTTGCCCTATTATTGAACACACTAAGCCTGAAGAAACAAGGAGGACTTTAAACTGGGCAGAATAAGAATTTTAAATCGTTAGAGAAATAAAGGCAAATCATTCGTATGAACGGTAAAAACGGCGAAGCAACAGAAATGCACTGTAAAACGCATTAGGAAAAAAAATTGCGCATAACTGGCAGCGGAGTGCAACTGTACTATTACCATGTGTGAAAGGTAGTGAAGCACTAGTGCAGTAGTGCAACAGTAAACAGAAGTTACGTTTTTTGTGTATAGTCAGAAAATTGTTAAATATGGTTGTGAACGTGATTTTCTTACATACGTCAAAGCGGGCAGGGTGCTTTTTTGCATATTAAATGAGCTCTTTTTTTGATTAAGTAAAATATCCCTCTAAAATGTCGATTATTGCTTGATTTTGCTGTGCAGCTTCTCATTGTCGATTAAATATTGCTGGTATGTCGGGTCTTTTTTTTGTTGAAATGATGAGAGCAGTCCGAACAAGAGGAGAAGTCCCCCATCTTTATAATCGGAACCTTTTTGCGTTTATGTGGCTTCTTCTCCTGTAGAACTTTAATCGATTATTTTTCTGGTCCTCTTAGCTTTGTTTCGAGCTCGTAGTAGGCTGATTTCGAAAGGGTACATTGGTTTGCTACCGCTTCGGCTAAAGGAGGGTACAAGAGGGGAGGGCATGATCATGGCAAGCTCGCGTATGTGTCTTCAAGACGATGGGGAAATGCTCAAAATGATCACATTTCGGACGCTTATCGTATAATTGTAGAATATTTCGAGCGAATGCGTGAGAACGTTGCCGAATCATTGTCTGATGTGGTGATATCGACGTGTGGTGCGATCAATAGGCCACAGTATCTACCCAAGATGCCCACTCGTAGTGAATTGTCGAACGTCTTCGACGACAACTTCTCCGATTGTCAGCCATACTTATTTCGTGTTGTCAGACATCCTCTACACACCGGTTCGTTTCTCTCCTTCCTTGCATGTTTTTTTTAAAAATTTGTGGTACACGAGGAATGGTCCTTGAAAGAGAATCGCCCGACGATAAAGAGGTTCACCTTCGGTGGTAATTTGTTGGATCGTTTGCTACTTGTGAAATTAGGATCTATGAACAGTATGGGTTTATTGGTGTCTGAATTGGTGTCAGGTGGTGATTACGCGGAACGAAAGAAAAAACAAATTAAAACAAAAATGTTGATAGTAGCGTTAAAATGAATAAATTGGAGGGGAGAGAAGGGGAGGGGTTGAGATGAATTCTTGTACATTTTCTTGTGCATGTAGTGATGAAATACAGTTAGTGTTGACGCTGTGACACCGCCTAACGTATTCCTGATGAGAGCGCTATGTTAACCAGTTAGGTTTCAGGTGATAGGACGTGTGAAACGAGTACGTTCCTGCCCTCAGGTGGTCTGTCGACAGTAAAGAAATTGCTCAAGGACACACTTTCGTTCTAGTTGTCAATTTACGAGGCAGGCGAGTTCCAACGCTCTTTGTAATTTCTTTTTTCATTTAATTTGCTTGACAAATTACGTTTTCATCCTGACGTAATTTTTTCCAGTTTCCAAGAGGAATACTGCTTATAATGTTGACGTATATGCAGCAGTATATCTGTTAATCTTAGCGTTGTTTTAAAAAGCACGATGACATACCGTTTACTGAATTGCATTTGATGAACTAACTGTTTTGCAGATTTTTTTTGAAAAATTATGGTTGCAAAATCAGCACATTTTTTAATAAAATGAAGATCAATGTGTAAATATGCGGCAGTCACAGTGTCGACTATGAAACTTAGTGTCCTCTTTTCGGAAGAGAATTTGGCGTGATGCCTGTTCAGTTTCTGAGAATCGAATAAATGTGTATGGATAGAAAATGCGCTTAAATTCATATTCACAACTAAAAAAACTCCCTGCCCCTCTCCACCTCCCTCCCCCCTCCACCTCCCCCCTTCTCCTTCCTGAATTTCGGGGGTTCGCAGCGATCTCATCTTTCAGTTGCAACGTTTTGCAACCGCATTCTTATCTTTACTTCCATTTTTTCGCTTTCTCTCGCCCATTTGGCGCTGTTTTCTCATTTTTCGAACGAACTGCCACCATAGGTTGAAATGGGACTGAGATTAGTTTTACCTCTCTCCAACTGGGAAGGGGGGGGGGGGGGGGTTTTTGAGAAAAAGTCGAGAAAAATTTTTGCGAAATTAAATATTGCCGTTTTTTTGCTGATCACTTAATTGTCAGGAATATGAAATATAAGCATTTTCTATCGCTGGTATGTGCTCAGTGTTGTATTACTACGCATACCCGCACGTAAGTGAAAAAAAAACGAACGAGCTAAATCCCGTTCGTATGCGTAGAAAAATTTCAAAGGTAATTCGTGATGTTCTGAATAGAGGCCACTACATTTATAACAAACGGTCATTATTTTTTGCCATACACTGCGTTATCTTTTTATCGATTTTTAAATTTCCATTTCGTTTCGATATGGTCGATAAAAATTCTCCCATTTTCTCGCTATGATCAAGCTCCTGCGTATGGGTATGTTAATGCTATTTGCCTTTAATGGTTAGTTCGCTGAATAGTTGGAGAGGGGGATTTTCATGAAATCTCTTCTTATTTGTAGTCTTTCTTTATGGGCGTCACATGAATATTTCACTCCACTTCGTAATGTATATATGAAGAACTGTATACAAAAGTTTATTTGGTTTCTAATTGTACAGTGAAATATATTTGTTGTTGATGTTGTAAAGTAAAGTAGATTTGTTGTGTTGTGTAAATATTACACGTAAAGATTATGTAGGGTACATAATTCGTTTCCAGTGTTTCCAGTGTGTTTCTTTTTTTTTGTTGACTACAAAATTGCACGTGTGTAGCGAACGTATTTTGATGCTTCATGTGAGGATGTTTTGCGCTTCTGATAAAAGTAGAAAATCATTGTTCAGATCATGTATATGTATATCATGTCTTCAATCATCTTTCCCTTTCCCTCTATATTTTTCGAGTTTCGCCGCTCTACGAGCAGCGTGAATATTAGTGATGATGATGATGAGAGAACTCCGGAGTTAAACTTTGCTTCAGTTTTGAAGTTTATGTGTCAGTGGATATAAATGGCAAAGCAGATTTCTTATGGTTTTTTTCAGATATGTTTACGTCCTCACATTCGCTTTAGAGACTGTGCAGTCGGGAAAGACAATGAATGAGTCGCAGTCGAAAACAAATGCCAGGGGAGGGAGGAGGGGATGGGGTGCATTTTTAGAAAAAACTGCATGTCCGGATGAAGGAAAGCTATGGGAAGGAAGTCAGTAAATATGGCTTAGCAATTTGGGGTGGGAGCTTAGCATTCAATCGTTTAATGGTGTTTTTTTTCTACACTTTTGAGCTTAAGGAAGTTGATTGGTAATGTTGTATGGGGTTACAATATATCAACGCTTTCGGTACTACAGTTTTTCATTTTTGCTTGCAACGGGTTTATGTTACTGCTGCTGCTGCTTCTTCTTCTTCTTCTTTTTTTGGTGACAGCAACTGCCATCACTGATTTAGTCGTTGTTTTATATTTCTTTGCTGTGATTTTTCTTTTCATCCTAGGAGCTGTTGAAGCCCAAGTTCTCGTTCAACGGAGCTTGATCAAGGTCATTGATGCACCAAAGTGGAGCGAATGGAATTTGGCAGTTGTAATTTCTTTTGAACTTGAACAGAAAGAAACATTCTAATATTCTAATTTGAAATTTTTATATTCACAAAACGCAGTTACGTACGGGTATCAGTAAATTACGACTAAAACTCACCTTTTTACAAGTGAAATCTTCTGTGACTTTTTCGAAATTTCGATTTATCTCCATCAATCACCGGGCTTTTCGGCCGCTTGGCCAAGTAATCCCTCCTGTTCAACAGTTTAAAGTTTGCTTTGCAAAATCCATAGCGCTTCCGTTCACGGTGTTAATCATTTGTTTCGATATAGCCTCGGGGGCATCTTCGTTTTAATAGCTGATCATCTTTCTCCCACCATTGCTATTTCATATCCTCTTCCCAACTGCATTCAGTATCGCTCATTTAATCGTGTTCAGAGTCTTGATAATAAATATTGGGGGGAGGGGGGGGGATAGGGGTAAGGCTCCATGCCTCATTGCGTTCTGTTAAGTTGAAGAAAAAAGTATAATATAATTAGGGAACACGTTAAGTTATTTGATGCAAATATCTCGACTACTCAGTAGTCTTGAAGGGAGAAAATTTGTTTTGAAAACTATATAATATAATTTTAAGGAGAAAGTGTTCATAAAGAGACTTTTTAAATGGCTTTTCTTTTTTGCTTCAGATCTCCTATTCGATGTTAAGTAGTGAAGATGGTGAAGTTCAGAGGGGACGGAATGCATTGTTTAGCGGTATATTGCTTTTTGCATTGTTATAAAATGCTTGATGTGCTGTACCTCAGTAAAGTTCATGATGCGTCCATTTTTAGCATTCTTTATTTCACTTTTGTTTATTTTTCTCTTCTTGTCAATAAATTGATGGCTTCCATGTGAGCAT
>JPKZ01001315.1:290437-304620 GCA_000803305.1 Toxocara canis
CCCTTCCTCCATTCAACCCCCCCCCTTCCTCCATTCCTTTCTCCCTAGGTAATTGTTAACCACTTAAGAGATATGTTCGCGCATCGAAATGCTAAGTGATGCAATAAGGGCGGATAACGAGCGGATCAGCGCTTTCGAAAGATGCGACCACATCTCATCTGTAAGTCATATAGTATCAGATAGCTTTAACTGACGGACTTGTTTAATTTTTTTGATGGGGGCTGTATTGGTGTGTTCTGGGCTGTGTTTTGATTACTGCTTGAAACAGGGAAAAGTGCACTCATTTGATAATAACACGTTTCATTTATGTATGAAGCTCAGAGTTCGACCATATTTGGTGTTTGATTACAGCAAAAATGTTTGCACTTTGTTCGTCCTGTCCATGTTTTCTAGTGTAGAGTATCATTGTCCTTATAACAACACAACTGATACAGCATTAAATCAGTAAACTGAAAATCACATATTCGGGTCTCGCTTCCTTACAGATCGCCGTATTGCTCTAAGCCGAAACGCTGATCATAAACGAAATTTAGGAACCGTTTTTCAGTCGACCATATTTGGTGTTTGTTTACAGCAAAAATGTTTGCACTTTGTTCGTCCTGTCCGTGTTTTCTAGTGTAGAGTATCATTATCCTTAATAACAACACAACTGCTACAGCATTAAATCAGTAAACTGAAAATCACATATTCGGGTCTCGCTTCCTTACAGATCGCCGTATTGCTCTAAGCCGAAACGCTGATCATAAACGAAATTTAGGAACCGTTTTTCATTTGTGGTCAAATATTTGACGAGAATGAAGAACGGTTGGAGCCGGGCAGGTGCTGCATACGAGCGGCCGATGATGACACTACAGTAACTCATCTTGGTCTGAACGAACTCATCGAATTCTCTTTCTTTCCTGGCAAGGTATGCGTTTTTCATTTTTTTTCTTCAGTTTATAGCCCTCAATAAATAGTTAAGAGGTTCGTTGATTTTTGTGCTGCATCACACATGAGCACCATTATCCTTCCTGGTCTCTCTCTGAAGTGAGTAACTAACTAAGTCCAAGTTCCTAAGAGCCCATGCAAATTTACGAAACGCCAGTCTTTTTCCCGAAAAATCACAGAAAAAAGGGTTGCACAAAACTTTCCGGCAATTTACGGGTGAGTTGCACGGCTGTGCATGTTGTAACCGTTTTTAAGTGAAAGCGTCATTCACATATATATGTCACGTAGGGGCGTGAATACTTTTTCGGGCTCGCCATGAAGATGTACTTCTAACTTTTAGATATTGGCATAAGTTGCTTCGAAACGAATCGCTATGTAGTTCCTTTTTTGTCGGAATTGAAACTTTTCCATCATTTGGGCTTTGTTTTTTTAAACGAACTATTTTAAAACTTTTAGGAAAATATGGTTCCTAAATTGGCAATAAACTTTTTTTGTTATCGAGACAGTATCTCTTTTGCGATTTCAGTAGAGGCGGAAGACAAAAATCCATCTCGGCCGAACATTTATTTGAAGCTTCTTTTTCTGAACTTTTGTCATAGCCGATGAGCAACTACTGTTTTGTCTCTAGGCTGCCTTCTTGAGTGGTTGGAACAAGGAGGCTTTAAAAGGTTCTTATGCTTATCTCTTTAGGCCATTACTCATCGAAAGGTTAGCTTCTTTGATTTACAGATTACTGTGTCGTTTGCGTACTTGAAAGTTCCCTCGCCCACTTCAGTGTTATCTGTCAGCCATATGGCTGATTAATATTTTTTGCTGCTGCTAATGGCCGAAGCGTGCCATTTTAAAGCCAAAAGTTTGCAGCTAATGATGTGATGTTCCACATGATTGATGTTGTGCCATCCTCAGCAGGTTGTGAAAGTACCAATATCGGTGAATGATTGTTTGGAATAGGGATAGGCGTGAAAAGATTTGTGTTTTTTTCAGGTTGTCGCCCTGAAAGGTATTAGCGAAAACGGTTCAATTTTCGTGCCAGTCGAAGTATTTGAGCCAAAGAAAATGCAGCTTTCATCGATTTTTCGACAGCCAGGAATAGGTCGGTTGTGTAAAATTTTTGATGCCCAGTGAGTGGAACGTTTTTGACAGAAGTCATTTTGCGTAATTTTTGTAGATTGAAGCAGCATAAGAACTGAATATGTGGCCTTATTTGAAGGGAATGCTTACTTACATCGTTACTTCAGGATCATGTTTCGATCGGAACTGCTGTGAAAATTGTTTTAATTCGACCGTTTAGTGCGACATGATTTACTTGGGGACGAAGTTATTTTGTTGAAATAAAATGAGGAACATAGTCAGGATTGTATCCTAGTCCCTTTCCTTTTCTACTTATCTTTCTACACACATCCGAAAAACAAATTTGGCCGAATCATTTAGAGCAGGTAGACGTGATGAACGCTATGTGATAAAACCCGTTTCAGTCTGGCTGAAGCTCATTCAGAATATTTTTAATGATGACATGCAAAAGGCATATTCATAAGCCGGGCTTGAACTTGCTGCTTTATGATTCTCGGTCAGATGATTAGTCGAGCGTGTTTTGGTCGATCAGAGAAATTTTTAGCGCTGATACGATCGGATCATACCGTTCCCAACGTTTAGGATCAAGTCTTTAACCACTGAGGTGCTGCTTTATCAGCTATCTTTCAAATCAGCTTGATGATTATCAAGTTGATTTGGAAGATAACTGATAAAGGAGCACCTCAGTGGTTAAAGATTTGATTCTGCCTGAAGAGTGTGGTGGTAATGCGTGATTCAGGTCGACTTCACATTTGGTGTGCGGCAGGTCCGTTCACCTCGGACGACTCTTTTTCCTATGAACAACTGTGCGACTTGCTCGATCTGGCTAAACAGCATCAACCTCATGTATTAATTCTGGTGGGTTTTTAATTGATTTTATATGGTAGATGTGTGCGTTGTAAGTTACCGACTTGAAATATTTGTTCCTCACGTTCTTTTATGCTTGAGAAGCGTTGCAGAATTGTTTTACTGATTTAGCGTTGTTGGAAAACATCGGTTGTTCGAGCTTGATTTTGTTTTGCCGAGAACTTGAAATCCATGCTATTATTTGTAAGGCTCGAATTAGCAGGTTGCTTTTATTTAGTCATTATCGAAATTAATCCGTGGTTTTACTTGATTTCCCAGGTGGAGAAGGTGAGAGGGAACGAAGAGAGATATGATTACTGCTGACTCGTTTTAAGGGGGGGGGGGGGGGGGGGGAAGAAGATTACAGATATGGGGTGAAATACAATCATGTGATCTGGTGCTTCTGCAATCACAACCACTGAACTCAGTAGGGCTAGTGTAATTGAGGAGAGGGGTCCTAATTTGAGATCTTATCTCTACGCACTGCTGTCATTGCAGATGGGCCCTTTTGTGGATCGTACAAGTACGGCCGTATTGTCGCCTCAGCTAACACTTAAATTCAACGATTTGTTCGAGTGCCTTTTAATGAATATCAGTACAAAGATGGAAAAGTAAGTGTCGATTCTTTTCTCTTTTTTTTTCTCACATTTTCAATTTTTATCTCGTAATGGGCGTGCTTATCAATCAGTGTTTGCGGACTAGGTTGCGGCCTAAGCTTGCAACTTCGTCCATTTTAGTTTTGTTCGGTTTTTCTTTTTTCCTCAATTTTCTTTGCGGTTTTTTTGTTCGTTCTCTCTCGTCGCGATGTTTTTCTCATTTCCTTTTTCGAGTAAGATTCGATCTCAGTGCGACTCCGAGCTTAAATTGTGACTACCATCCCTTCGATTTGGCAAGCTATATATTTCTCATAACAGTAGTTTACTGTTGTTCCAACGCAGATAATTTGCTGAGAAAAATTTAACATTTTATAATAACTGAAAACGTACTGAATATTCAAATGAGATTTTTTTGAGGGGCAATAAATTTGTTCAGTTGGATTTAATACCGCACTCAAATCACTTTTTTTTCAGTACGAATGTTCAAATTATTCTCATTCCGAGTAGCAAAAAAGATGCTGCAGCACTTCCGATTTTCCCGACTGCACCTTTACAAGTGAGTGTGGACTGCAAAAAGAATTTGAATGAGGTTAATTTTCATAACTTCGCCATCGTTTTTTTTGCTTTGCGGTTATTTCGATCGCTCTTTCGTACTATTTCAGTCTGCTTCTTCTAACAGGGGTAAAGATAGCTGGAAAGACACCTGTTGGAATAGATATTTGTTAGACGCCTAGCTGGTTATTGTGATTGTACGTTGTTGCTTTTCTAGCCTTCAGGTCGGGACCGTGGATGACTGATAGATGATTCATAGCTCCCGGAGAGCATCGAGCAGGTGGTAACAGTTTTGTGGCAGAAAATGGCTACGGATGGTAGAATGGTTTAACTGGGTGGGAGAGAGGGGAGGCTAACAGGAGAACTGCTCTTGTATGGCTATAATTGGTTCCAAATCTGGGCTTCCAAAGTAGATTCGAAATAGTAGCATAGAACATTGGAAAAGGAAAACATGAGGTCTTTAGATGATTTGTGGGGAACGGAAATTGCATGCCTTTAGAGTGCCGCGCAGAATTTGATCCTACCTTAGGCACGGAAGGGGTGAGGGTTGGATCTAAAAATGTGGCCACATATGGTTACTGTTATACCTGCGTGAAGGCACTCACAATTTTATTTAACTAACCTTTTTCTAAGGTTTTGGTCCTGAAGTTTAATTCATTCTTTCTTTAAATTTTGGCAGTAATGTTGATCGTTGTACTTGGGCAGTCCCTTCCCACCTCCTCCTCTTAATCGTTGGCCTTGGGCTGTGGATGATGAGTGCTCACAGCCGATTTCTTGTACCCAAAGGCTGTGACGCGGAAACAGATAACCGCTTTGCGAGGGAAATTGGCTGCAGTTGACAATTTGGCGGTGTTCTGTTTCGATCTCGGCGCGGAGCATTCCACCGACTTCTTGTTCGTAGTTTCATCGTCAGCGACTGCGAACAAGGGGTCGGTGGAGTGCTCCACGTCAAGTTCTTCATCCCCTTCCCCCTACGGCTAACCACTGCTCAACTGGCCGGATATCCTCCCCTTGCGACCATCGCATTTATGAAAATCGTAACCGCGCTTTCTTTTTGGCACAATTCCTCAATTTCCTCAACCTGTTGTTCCTCTTTGGCTGAGTCGGGTTTTCTCACTCACCCATTCATCCGTAGAGAATCAGTGCTCAGCTTTTTGATCAAGGCACCGTCATACTCGAGTTACTGCTTTGGATTTCTTTCTCGACGAATCGCTTTCTGAATCACGACTTCCGGCCAAACAGTTCTTGAGGGAATTTACTCCATAGCTCGCGTTCTTTCGCTTAGCGGGGTTTGGCCACGGTCATGCGAACTGCAGTTGCGTCATGCGTAAATCTTGCTTTATCATTCTCTATATTAATAGCGGGGCGGCAGCAGCTCAGTGGTAGAGCCTCCGCTTCGCATGCGGGGAGACCTCGGTTCGATTCCCGACTGCTTCCCACCATACCACTGACAGCCCAGCTAGCGGGTGGTGTTAACAACCAGCTACAACAGCCAAAGGGATGGCTGTTGCTCGGCGTGCGATTGCCTCAGTAACATCGAGATATCGCACTGAAGGCCGAGCGGTAAGAATAAGGATAAGAATATATTAATAGCAACGCTGATGTAACGATACTGCGATATCTCTGCTTTTTCTGTGATTAGTCCGCGGAGTATAGTGGTATGCCAAACGGTGCGCAAATAAACTCTTGGAAATCGCCATCGCAGACTGATTTTTTACTGGGCCGCGAAGGGTGCTTAAAGCGTTTCATTGACTCATTTAACCAGTACTGAAATTTTCTCGAGTAACTTTGCCTAGTGCCCTCTTCGTTTTGCTGAATTATACCTCATAAACATACCACATTTCTAACTTCTCATTCGCACACCTAAATGCTCACTTTTTCTCTCATCTTCCCAAGTAGCATTGCTCTTAGATATTTCCAAAGTAATTTATACCTTTTGAAAATTTTTTTGTTTGCAGAATATACTTTTTGGTGCAGATCCGTCACATGTTCGTATAGGGGGAGTGCAATTTGCGTTGACGAATTCAGAGATCATGCAGGTGATTAGCAGAGAGGAAATTCATTGTTCACCTACCGCCGAAAACGAGGATCGTATGGCACGTATCGCTGGCCATCTGTTGAGGTGAATTATCTTGTTTGCAAAGAAACGTTATATCTCCTAAGAAGATATTTTTAAATAATTTGGCCTGAATCGAATCGAAGAAAGTGTTGGTAAATGAAAGTGCACAGCATAGTTATAAATTTGCGTTTTAAGCGACCTGATAGATTTTCCTTTACGAAGCGAAGCGTGTTACGATGAGTTCAAGTACATGTCTGTAAATGTCTGTCTGTCCGACAGTTTGATCTCGAGAGCTGCTGAAGTTGAGAAATCTCATAGATATAATCTATGTTGTAGGGCGATTTTCGTCGTGACTTCAAATTGACTATGAGGGTGCTAGAGAGGTAAGGGGATAGGGAGAGGAAGGGGCAACTACGGGCGCTTGAAGCATATCAAACGTCATTCGTTTTAAACAATCGATTGAGTCTTGCAATTTCAGATAACAAAAATTCGTGGTTTCAGAAAGTGCGCACGCTGATTGGATCAAATAAAATATTTTCTGCATATTTTATTATTCATAATATAAGCTAGCAGGTTATGAAACTGATTGACTGGGGGTGAGTTGAACTGCCCAAGCACCTATCACGCTGACCATTAGAACGTCGTTCTCATCTGTTTTTCGGTTTTTTTTGTTTGGAGAAGATCCGTTCAGATGTTTGGCCACTGGCCCAATTTAAGCGAAGAAAAATCAAAATTACAAACGCAAACGACGAATTCTTTCGTAACTGTTCCCCATAGCGCCATTATTATGCGTTTATAAACTTTCGAGTTGTAAAGCGCGATGCCTCTGCATGGGTCTACCTATTTGAGCAGTAATAAAGGTTTCTCATATGGCTTTTTGTTCTTCTGTTTGTCTTCTGTAGCGTAATTTTATGTTTTTGTTTGTTTTTTCTTGTACTCTTTCATAGGAAATATTCTGAAATTGTTGCATTCGAACGAAATGTTTTAGGCAACGTTCTCTATATCCTATCTATCCTCCGCCGATTGATGTTGCACAGCGACCCGCCGAAACGATAAGGCGATGTGCTTTGAAAGCCATCCCACAAGTTATGATTCTTCCTTCAATGTTAGCACCTATGATTAAGGTATGGAGCCGATCGCTTCACTTGTTGTTATTACCTTTCTCATATTTAGACTGTTAGATGTTGTGCTTGTTCAGTTTGATCCTTACTCTCGTAAAATCTGTTACCCTCTTTTGAACCATATTTGATGCACTAAAGAGCGTTGAGAGGGAACAGAGATGAAAAAAATGCGCTACCTTTCTCACATTTAAACTTTTAGATGTTGTGCTTGTTCAGTTTGATTCTTACTCTCGTAAAATCTGTAATTGAAAGTAGCAAAGATCAACCACAACGTATGACGGTTAAATAATGGAAAGGAACTGAAATGTCTTTTTTGTCCTCTTGAACAAATATGACTACTCTCCTCACTGATTTTTTGTTCCTAAATTTCCAGACACAGCAGTTTGGGCTTTTTTAAGCCATATAACGAACAGCTGGTTTTCATGGGTTAATAGCCATATTTTCTTTAGTTATAGTATGTCCAGTTGAGACGAGACTTCGTTTTGCTTCAAAAAAAATGGCCTGTAACGGAAAAATTTTTGGAAAAGAGGGGAGAGGCCGGCAGAGCGCTTTTCAAAAAATTGTGGGTGGAAAAGGTTTCAAAAAAATCTTGTACTCGGAGTAGTTTTTTCAGATTTTTTTGTACTTTGTGGTGTAAATTTGCGGGCCTCCACAAGTGTTCTTGAGCCCACAAATAGGAAAAAAAGGCTGCTTATGATGTCAGTCAGAAGTTTTCTGTGGCTGTGCAAATTTGTAGTTTTTGCCAAAAATTGACAACGTTTCGTTACCCTCTTTTGAACCATATTTGATGCACTAAAGAGCGTTGAGAGGGAACAGAGATGAAAAAAATGCGAACATGGAGTGGCTGCTTAATAGGCATTATATAAATCCTCGCGTGGAAAGCAGAAGAGGAGAGTTCAAGTACGTTGCACGTTTTTCAGCCATCATTGACTTCCTTGTCTTTCTGCAGGATGAAATATTGCAGGTGGTTGATGGTTGCGTGTGCGTCAACCCGGGCATTCTTGTACGAGGCAATAGTGGGACGTTTATGAAGATGGAAATAGATCTTTCGATGCTTGGTTCGAAGCCGAATGAATCGTTACCGAATTGCTCGATTGCGGATTGCTGTCAAGTTAAAGTGATTCGAATTTAGCGCCTTAGTTGTGCGGTTTTGTGCTGCTTGCTATTGTCTTTATTGAGAAAGTTTGTCGTTGTTGTGATTGAAAGACAATTCTACTGCCATTTATGCACATCTTAGTCTTTTTTTATTTCACTCCTATAAGTGATGATTATCTCCTTCATCAGTGACTTTATATTCAGTTTGGCTTCTTTGCGTTTTTTTTGCTCGTCAGTCGAAAGCATGTGTCCTGTAATCGAATCAGTGTCTTGTCTACATTGTCAGCGGAAGTTCTATGCAGACATCTATGCTGTTTTCTTTAATTGTACTGAAAAGGAACTAGTCGTCGGTGTTGAGGTTTTATGCGAACTGCGAACGACGGAAGATCGGAGCTGTTATAACTTTAAAATTGTTGCTCAAAGCTGTTGCTATTTGGGCTTCCGATCTCCAATTTTAAGCCGGTTATGCGAAGTGAAATTGCTGCCACTTTCAGCGATCATTTTACTACATATCTTGCCTTATTGTTTCGACTTGTTCAGTTCAGTGTATCAGCGACGTCAGCAAACGAAACGTTTCAAGTCGTTTTAAGTTTACTACGAGTTTGTGTATTTCTGCTGGCCTTATGCTTATCGTAATGTTTGTCCTCTTGTTTTATTGTTATTATGTATTGCAAATTTGTATATTTTGTACAGTTATGAACGTCATCCCGTTACTGCTATCACTTCTCGTAATTGTGAGTAGTTGTTTACACTTAATCGAATTGAAGGGACCACAGACGGGTCTACTGTGCATTAAGGGAATTTTTATAAAATCACGTTATTCGAAGACTGTCATAAAATACTATACAAAGGGTAGTGCATATTTGCTACTGGGAGGTGCCATCACCCGGCGCGAGATTTGCGCTTGGAAGAGATGCAGTGGAATAGTTTGTGATCGACTGATTAGGTTGTGGTACTCTTCGATCGAGTTTTCATGCACGAATTGACAATCTTTCCTGTATAGTTGTTTTAATCAAGTAGGATCACCTTGTCGTATTACAAGATCTTACAAGATCGAGGAGTGGTTAAATGCTGAAAATATTGCGCAAGTAATATGCAGTAACCATCTTCATCAGTTTGTTTGGTCGCTTCATCGCTATTGTATTTTTCACTACTTTAGCATCGTTAATGCAGTTCAGAGCGAAGTTGAATGGAACGCTCATGTTCACTTCCACTTTGTTTTCTAAGTATTTGTCTTCATACTTTTCCTGCTTTTCCGCTTTTTTTCCGATGACATTTTCTAGGAAAGGTTGAAGTTTGATATTAAAGGAAAAACATTTTCCATCTAATGTGGTGCTTAGTTCTGGAAAGTACATCGGAGCATTAATCTTGAAAAATCAGCCTTTGTTTAATGTTGAGAAGCACCTCACCTCTGGCAAATTCCGCTGCTCTCTAAATTCGATTTGTAACGATAAATGTACGTTATTTCTTCTTCCACTAAAATGGGAGGATTTCTTTGATGAATACTTACTAACAAGATCTGGAAATGTCTCACATAGTGCGCTTGTTTGGCAAAGCGATTAGTAGTTATCGCTTATAGAGAGCATACGGTCGGATCACTTTGTCGAGAGTGATCTGTTGAGTTCGAACGACCGACCGGTTTAACGCGAAAGAAAATTTCTTGAATGACAATGTGGTGAATCTGTTGTTCTTTGTAGGAGTGGTTCTGTCTTGAATTGAAAATCTTTAAAGGATTATAAAAGTCACCATCAATAGCTCGCGGCATTGTTCGATGGTTTCTTGAACAAAGTTACACACCATCTTCGTTATTCATTTTTAATACGATTTTAAGTAACCGGTCGGACCGTAACAATGTCTTTAGTATTACTCCATTTATAACCTCTAGAACTTACAACATTCGTGACGTTTCAGTACTGATCTATTTCGATGGTAGCCATTTTCATCCAATCAAACTCAGCACATATTGTGAGGCGAAGCTAACATACTGTGTCGCCAGTTTGTTTCCATGGTTCTTCCAGCTGCATTCATTGACATGATTCTTCGTCAAGATGACGTCTTTTCGTCCTTCTTGGTCATCTTCCTTCCTTCCTTTCTTTTAACCAATTTTAGGCATCCTTCTCCCCTCTTCTATCTGAACTTAATTTAAGAGGATTTTTATACACTAAAAAAATTTCACTTGACACGGGGAAAATCTCCCCCAAATACCCCCACAGTTAACGTCGTTTTTTTAACAAGCAAACGGACGGCGTCAGAAACGAACGAGTGCCACTGTTCGCAGACTCAAGAGTAAGTCTTGTTCTCACAAACAAAAAAAAGCAAAATAAAACATTTGCTGCGACTTTGACCGCTTTGAGCGTGCATGAATGATATTTTCGCTGCTCTTTGTTCCAATTGCTTTCGATAAAAACCCTTAACAACAGTTGTTGTACACTTTAGAGCTCATTCGTTTTGTGTGTCGTTGTTGGGTGTGCCATCTCCTCGCACATCTGCGAGCAGCATTTGTGACTGTTGTCGCTGTTCGCTTCAATCTTCAAGCGCATTTATTCAGCAATGTTTCTTCCATGTTGAATTCAACGTAATAAAAGAAACAATAGAGCCTACTACAGTAAAGCATAGATTCGTAAAGGTCACTTAAATACCCGAATAGGAGGGATTCCTAGAAAACCTAAACATCGAAGAAACATTGCCTCAACAATTGCGCTTGAAGAGAGAAACGAAAAGCGACAACAGTCAAATTCGGCTTGCAGATTTATGAGGAGATATATCATCTTCGTCAGATTAGGCGTGCAAGCGATTTGCATAAGTCGGAATGCTAATTTAATTCTTTAAGATGTAAGCGTTTTGGTGAATTTGCTAGGGGATAAGCATAAGGGATATTACAAGTTTTATACAAGTCGTGGCAAATTGTAAAGTAAAACTTTTCACACCGTTTCTGCAACATGTAATCGTCAAAGGTACCACCGTGTGTTGTAATCCACATGGCTCATTTATACGCCTAAATGTTCACAAGTTGTTGTCATGGCCTCATAGCTGGGGAATATATAGGATGTTAGGTTAGGCGATTGCGTTCAATTCGTTGCTTACGCTAACCGTCCTCCCCTAACGTCTCCCCCTCCTTCGGTCATTTTAGCAACCCCATTCCTCTCCTGTTGTACGCCCAGGCATATTTCGTATTCAGTACATTAGCACCATTTCATAGCCGACTGCATTTTCTTTCAAGGGAAGCGGTTTCCATTCTGAGATACACCGACTAACGAAAAGAATCCTAAGGAGAAAATTTCAAAGATCACATCAGTGAGACATCAGGTAAAATCGTATGGTGGCTGCCAACTTCAGAATGGATAGTAGACGGTGACTGACTGAAGCGATAGCTGCGCGTAGAAGTTTTCCAGAGAGAGCGCTAAAAAAGCATCGAAAAGTCCAACATTCAACTATTTCGTTGTTAGTGAGGTGTCTAAACCAAACGACGGTACCAAAGACGTCAACTTCGAAGACTGCAATGCGATCGCGAGAGTGCTCGATCTCTAAACACTCAAAGAGCTCTTTATCGTTCACTGTGAGTTGTTAAAATTGCAAACCGCTTCAATTTCCAATTGTAAACCCTCCCACCTATTTTCAACAGTTATTTGACCCCCAGTAGGAAGGTTTCTAGTCTTTAGCTGAGTCTTCCCTCTTTGTTTAAGCCAGTCTTTGAAACTGCAAACATTGAAACGCTTATATTATCAAACTTTATCGTCGATCGCACTGCACAACAATATCTTCGATTTCAACCATTGTTTACTAACTGTTCTATGTTACTAATTGCTAACATTACTAATTGCTAACTTCAACTGAAGTTACTAAATGTTACTAAAAAAATGTCTTTTTTTTCTTGCTTTTCGGAATAACTTCAGTTAGAAGAGCTGATGATCATTCTAATATTTCTCCAAAAAATAATTATGCTGCTTGTATTTGTTCACTGATATATGCCTCAAGATGCGTTATGGTTGTGCGACTGTCGCTGCAAAAGAAAGATGTATGGTCACATGAGAACAGCTATCGAACATTATATTTTATTTGTGCAAACATTTCTGCATACCACATAGGGTATATAAAAAGAGATTTGGAAGTTTACACTTTTGGCAAACAAAACTGTGCAAGAGAATGTGTGAACAGTGTGTACATGCACAAAAGCGGATGCTATATAACGCCGGCTAGAGGTCTAGGAAGAAGTAAGGTATTTCGGTTCAAATTGAACGTAGATAGTTGTAAGTTTGAGGTGTTTTAAGTTGTAGGTTTGAGAAGGAGTTTTACTTGATGTTCTACAGTATTTCACAAAACGTCGTTGCAGAGTAGTGAGATAGAAAAATTAGAGGGAATTAAAAGCTGATATAAGCACAGCAATAGATTGCTAGGTAACGGTGTACCTTTAGCAGTGGAGGTAGAAATGTTAAAACTTCATGTATATATTATCTATAGGCGACCAGATGATTGCATGCATAGGTTGGTTTTGATAAGATATGCATGCGTCCGGAACAGAAACAATCTTTATGTGGTGATGTCTTCATCGCACTGTTGCCCATTTCCGCCTCGTTGTTAGTCTCTCTGAATCTAAGAACTTTCTTGGTTGTCGTTTAGCTAACCTTATTAAAATAGAACAATTCGTTTAACATTTCTGTTACATTTTCGTTAACGAAAGATGAAAAGTTAGTGAACAGTTGAATGTTTTTTATAGCCGGCTTAACTTGACTACCTGTCCCGTAGTATTAGCCGATATTAAGTAACAGGATATGAAGGAATCCACAACTGCAACCATTAAGGTGTTGCCGAGGAAATGCTGAGTAATATCTTAAGTGGTTTTTATGGAGCGTGTTTCCTTTAGCGTCAATGAGAAATGATATTTTCATGGGCCTTCCATTAGGAGCTTTTGAATTCATGATGAGTCAGCGCACAAATGCTTTAATCTTTAAGTGTGCCCGTTTGACTGGGATGGCATATGCTCATTTATATTCTGTGCCATGCAGCGTCAAAAACATTTCTGGACAAATGCATAATTTATCTTTATCAGTTGTTGGTCTGGTTTTTAGTTGTTCAATTTCACAAACTATCTCATCTCGTTTGGCGTCGAGAGTGTCATACAACTTCTCCTTGCTTATAGTGTCTTTTGGAATTTATCGCTGACGATTTTAGTGACATTAGTTGCACGCTGAAGATCGCATCTCTGTTCGTTTTTCGTAGCTAGTAGTCCACGAAATTCGGTTGTTATGATTGGCCAATTTTAGAAAAAAAAAATTTACTTTGCAATTTATTACGATTCATGTAGAACATGTAACGACCCTCCACTCATTACCATCTGCCTTCGAAGTATAAACAAACTCTGCGGATATTAGAGGATACTCGTTCGTGTATCGTTGATCCTTTCCGTATGCACTAACAATATAAATGATCGGCTAGCAAAGCGAGACTCCACCTAAGTGATTTTTTTTTGAGGTTGAAAAATGTAAGTATCAATATATCTGTTCGGCGAACTAGAGAACGTTTGAAGTTTATGCCTATTTTTAAAATGCTCAACCTGATCCAAAAATCATATAATCAATATTTACTTACGGTACAAATATGCGATACTACTAATACAGTTCTTACTAACTGGGATAAACACTTTGCCGCTAATATTATCCTCATCACTTATTTCCCTGTTCCGTCCATACTATTAAAAAGAAGACAGGATTCGGCTCATAAAAACGATCGCGCAGTGTTTACGAACGATTACGACATTTCGCGCAATGATCACTATGATTGCGCTATGCCATCTAATGCGTATTTTTGACTGTTTGTACAGATGATCGCTTTGATCTTTTCGCATATTTCTCATAATTGATGTGTGCTGGAGCGTTTATGATTTTGCATCACTTTCGAAACTTCCGATATTCCTCTGTC
>JPKZ01001315.1:336929-349275 GCA_000803305.1 Toxocara canis
TTCGTTCCATCAGCCATGACTGGCTTGATTAGAATGAAAATTTCAACGAATTCCTCATTTGTTAACGTAGACAAAATATATGACACTCGCTACAAGTTTGCATGAATATTGTATGAATATTTCATTCTTTTGCTTTTACTTGGCTTGCATAGCTCGCCGAGATTCATGCGTCACTTCAGCATGAGTCGAATCATCCATCATATGTTTCATGCCGGCGATGAAATCATGACCAATTTGATTCCAGTCATCCAGTATCGAATCATCGTTGATCTCGTATAGATGGTTTTTATAAAGTACTTTTTTCCTATGGTTGACATCCATCGAAGCCGCTTAATAAGGAACCATTTTGGTCGCTGCGTGGTTAGCAAACTAACACCCTCATATTGTGGTGAACATTTGTATTTGTCAGGGTATTTCAATCGGTTTTTCAAGCACAGCTTTAAAATATGACCAAAGTGAAGGGGGCAGACTTCGCTGTATTTTTCTTAGGTGTTGGATACGAGTGAACAAAATGATGATACTTAAAATAACTTCTTCATCAACTACGCAATACGCAATCAACAGCCGAGTCACTAAGTTGTAAGTTGTGCGGCTTTTTCACCTAATTTTCGCCTACTCCATCTGGCTTGCTACGACTTCACTAGCACACATAATCGTCGCTTTTGTTCCTATAGTACGATCTATCGATGTCCTACTTATCGTCGTTATACTTTTTCGTTGGCATTATTGTCGAGTTTCTTTTACATCTGCATAGAATATGTTCGTCGCATAATAATACGTATTCGTTCCGTGGTACAAATGGACTTTTGATGTTCGATATGCTTAGCTCAGTTCTGGTTTGTTCCTTTGGCATTTTAGAGCAGCATCAAGTTTTGGAGTGTTTGACGCGAAAAAAAAAAGAAAAATCACCAGTCGCTTGCGATCTAGAAAGCAAATAATTGAGATTGAGCTCGAATAAAACAGGAAAGAAAATTTAATTCTCCCCGCGGTCCGGTTTTTTTTTTTGGGGGGGGGGGGGGATTCTACAAAAACATCGTCCTTCTCTTCGATAGCCACTCGATAATGATTCTTTATGGTTACAGAAAACGCTGAGAACGGAAAACTAGCATTGGCAGTGTTCCAGTGTTGATGCTCGAAGTGGTAATTTTAGAATGATTATTTTTGAAAAAACCTTAAAATCCGATCATCGGTTTTTTGAACACAGAAAATCACACGAAATTTCCTTATTGGCTTCTGGAAAATCGAATTGAAAATCGAACGATTTCCATTCCGCATTCGTTCTAGCATTCGATTTTCTATGACCGAATTGATCGTTGCTTTTCGCTTTGAATATGCAAAAAATAAGTTGCGTTTTTTTTCTATGAATATTTCACCTATCAATTCACCAGCAATTTTCATTCTAGCATTCAATCTGGTGTACGTATCTAATTTAGCACTCATGCATTCATTCTTCATTGTCATTTCTAAACTCGTTTCCAAAATTCCATCACAGCAACGTTTCATCCATCGTCGTCTCTCATGCATGCTCTTTTTTTAAAGCATAAATTGACCCCTCTGAAATAACTAGTTATTGAATGGAAAAGCTTCAGCTATAAATTGGCTATTAGGGTTAGAAAGATTATAGCAGAGAATTCATTGGACGTTTCCGTAATTAGCCATGTATGAGTATACAACAGCCGATGCAGTTTTTTTCTGAATCATTTTAATGATCAACTGCAATTTGGAGTTGTACATTCCGTGTAATACGCAAAGGGGAGCAAAGGCAGCTGTAATTTCATCGATTCCTGTTCTGTTTGATATACGTCTGGGTAAATCTCATTTTTTTAATTGTTTTTATCATATTTTACTTACTGTTTGCAACGAATATTTAAGAATGATATATCGAATCGAATTATCGATTTCACGATGGGTAGCATAAAGTACAATAGCTTTAAGATTTTTTAAAAGTTTACAAACAAATTCTAAGATAATTTGGCTAAGGAGTTGCCGATTCATAATTCATGATCATTCGAATGTTGCTTTTCGAAATCATTTCGTCTAGGATTCGTATAGCCTGGATCAACCGACTGAAAATGATCCCTAGTACATTTTGACAGGTACAAGGAATAGGTGGATTTTCTGAACGCTAGAAATACTATTTAATAAATTACCTGTCATGATGATAAATTCCTGATAAAAAAATGATAACGATTACCCAACATAACAATTGATGAGAGAACTATTAAACACTTTATGCAAGTGGAATATCTGTATTACACAGTAGATAGCCACTTGTTATAGCAACTTTACTTTACACTTTCTAGTGTGTGTGTGGTTTGTTTGATACAAATATTTATTGCCCTTCCGGCTCCCCAACCTTAGCGAAAGTTTACTCAGACAAAAATGTACTTTGTTCTAAAGACTTGGTGTTGGCGTTTATTTAGCTAGAAAACACATTGTTGCGTTAGAGATACAATCGTTAATTTTTGCAAAGCGAGTTGTACTAAAGGCGGCCCCATTAAATTGTGCATTGTTGCCTCATGTTGGAAGCCGAAATAAATTGGTGAAAAATTAAAGTAGAACTGAAATGGCATAGCTGATCGACGATACTAATGAGAAGTAAGAAGTTATTAGTCATAAATGAAATTACACTTTTTTTTTTGCACATAGGTCGAGTTCCTGTCTTTCTGCGATGACCGATGCTAATAAGGGATTTCACAAAAAGTAGCTATAAAAAGGGACATCTCTCGTTAAGCCGAAACGATGTCCTCGTCTTTTGTTTGCGTCTTTTATGTTTTTATCATTTGTGAGATAAGTGAGGCTCTTTAGTATCACTCTTCTTGCTCATGAGCAAGTTCCTTCTTTTATAGGAATTTTCCTCTTATCTATGCATATTCGACAGCTGTTTCTTCTTCAGCATTGATTTATGCGAGAAAAAAAACGGAACAAGCAGTTTTTTCACCAGAGATGTGCATCTTTTATATATGATGCTGGCGATAATTTGAATAATATATATCGGAAGTAAAAGTAATTTTAAGTCGATAGTTGTAATGCTTACATTGAAAGTTAATTGTTTTTTCTCTTTTCACAGGCTGATTTAAATTAGCGCTTGTGAAAATATTCATGCTCTTTTCTAATTTTCACATATTCACTTAATTAGCTCTAAAGGCAATCAGTATTGACCATAAAGGAGAAGAGAGATTCTGCGCATTTTTCTTCAGCAATTCACTTGTTGTTTTATTAAGAAAAACTGATCACTCATTAACGTATATATGTAAAGCTGTACGCCATGTGCGTGTATTATAGTGAAGCCACTGCGCGAGATCGGTGCACAACAGTCTCTCGATGAGGAGTGCGCTCCACAGCGCTCCTCGGAGCTTAACAAATACCTCTACGTATTGAAACGACTCATCGACTCTGGCGATGGGTATGTCATAATTTCGACGTCTATTTATTTGTTCATTTATTATTTAATTATTAAAGGTGTGCTGTTGTGCACTTATATCATGTTCCCATATCATGAAAAGGAGAGTTGGACAGGGGCACTAGTGTCCACCTTGACAAAAAATTGGCTGAATCCCGCATTGCCTCAAATATTCAAATAATGGTAGGTTGGAGGGAATGTTTGTTGTAAAGTGTTACAGTGCATAGCTGATTCGACTGGATGGGATGGGGTCTGCGCCCAATCAAAAGATATCTCGATGTCAGGTTTGGTTATGTGAATAAGAAATTGCAGGGAAATTACCATTTGTTGCTCTATCTTCGTCATTTAACCTTTCACTCGAATTCAATTATGACTGGGAACCTATCACAATTCCCTCGGAGATCGTAGAGCAACGCCATATGCAAATGACAAACCTGTTTTGCAATGAACAACTCGTATATGTGTATCTATTTGTGGAAGTATGTCTGCAATTCGAATCATTTTAGCGTCAAGCGATGCTCAATGGCTTGCACAATATCAGTATATTCTGAATTGGTGTTACTGCCAATTGAGGTTTATATGTGATCCGAAGGATCGCCGTCGTCTCTTCAATGATATTAAGGTTTCCCTCATTCGTTTCCATCTTTTTGATGGTAGCACTGCTGTAATTATTTTATACTGTCCTATAAAACGATCAGAGTAAATATGGACAATCAGAAGCTTTGTACTGCCTTCGAACTGATCCATGAATAAATGTTGACTAGATTATGCTAATAATACCGGAAACCATCATATTTTAAGCTCCGACGAGAGCTATTTTGTTTATGCTTATCTGTTTTTCTTTTTGTGGAGTCCGTGATATGTCCAAATTTGATTCACCCGAACAAGTGGAAATTTTAAAATTCACGAACTCTTAGGCTGTATGGAGAAATAGCTATCAAAGAAAAGAAGAAGAAAAACGCAACATTTGTATCACTCAGTTTGACCGAGGAAATTGTTATGGAAATTCTTAACAAAACTAATCGAATCATGTTAGCGGAGCTCTATGAAGTAATTTTTCTTTTAAAGAAATACTCCATCCAGGAAATACAGGAATGTTGTGATGATTTTTAGGAGAAATATCGTCAGATGTTCGAACAGTTGCTAAATGTTCGCGAAGAGGATAAGTTACAATCTTATCTACATTGGTCACAAATCTGCTATCAGTATGCTGAATTTGTTGACGATGAATCGTTGGCATGGTGTGTAGAAATCATTACAAATGCGAAACAAGCAATTTCGGGTGAGCAATTAGTTCTCTTTGACAAAATTTATAGGAGCCTTTTCTGAGATTGATTGATTTAATCGTTCAAAGTTAGCTCCTCAGGCAATCATTTATGAGATCATGAAAATTTGTTATCCATAATGAGGGTTATTATATTTTTTTTTTCAAACTGTTTCGTTTACCATTCTCTAATGAGTTCTATTCCTGCATATTCTTGGCAGCATATGGGCACAAATGAGTAGCGGATCGCATGTAAATAAGTCTAAGTACAAATCCCTAGGCATAATTTTTCATACGCTCCCACAGAAGATTATTGTTAGAAATAAACCCTTCATAGTAAAGCCATTCAATGTTTATAAACCATTCGGATCTATACGATATACTTTTTCAAGCAGGTCATTTTGCAGTAGGAGTGATTTGAGGCCAGGCGATTAGCAGGTAATTGCCTGAGTAAGATATTTTTAATTTCTTAAATGCCTTCTTTAAACTTCGAGTGTCTGAATTAACTAACTCATGTGGAATTCGGTAAAACTCCTCTCAAACTTCAAAAATATCTCCGTTAACGAACGTTCATTTCAGTGCCAAATCGGCATTTGTCACATCAAATAATTCTCGACAAAGAAAGACCTCCCCATAAGTAAGTGATGAATAAGTAAGTATATATGTGTGTATCGTTACTCACTCTCATCCTACAGGAAATTCAACTTGTATACACTTTTGACTAGACTGATGAGCATAATCGAATATGCGTTATATTTATGTTTTAAAAAAAAGGAATAAATTGCAGCTTCATCTTCCAATTCCTCCACTCTATCGAAGCGTAAGGAGAGTACTGTGGAAACTAACAGTAAGCACTCTGAAGCTTTACCGTTTGAAACAAGAAAGGTGGACAATCACTGGAAACGATATATCGAAAGTGTCGACTTAATACGTGGTAATGTGGAAAAGACCGAAAATGTGCGAGCATCATTTCAAAATGGTGGATATAGCGAGAAAATTGTTATGTAAATGTTGACCAACTCGAGTGAGTAGCAACTGATATGCCAATGGCGGGGAGCGAAAACCATAAGATGAAAGCACATTCCATTTGACGCGATTAGGAAAAAGTGTTCTTTCAATTCTTCTTAATTTTTGAAGGCTTTTCAAAATTTTCGGAAAAAAATTTTAAGAATTTTTGGAAATTAAAACCTTTTCGAAATTTCCAGAAAAAAATTTAAAAAATTTGTGGAAAAGCACCTAACAATGAGCCTTATTTCATCGAGTTTTTCATTGCTTCTTCTCGAATTCGCATCTGTTGAGTTGAATCCTTACAAAACCTATAATATAGTAAATCGCTAACTGCTTTTCCTTTTTTCATTTACGAGTATACTGTATAATTAATGCAGCCCGGTGTCCCAAAGAATTCCATGCCTTAACGATATGTTAAGAGGGAACCATGCAAATTTAGTAGAGAAAGCATCATCAGCTATAAGAAACGTTGAGCGCAGGGAAATTATAGAATCCGTTTACAAGACAAGTAGATCATTCTGCAAAAAGTATATCTCAACAACAGTTTGAACCTCACAGGATCGTCGCTTGGCTCAGATAATCAGTAGATGATACAAAGAGAAAGTTTTGTGAGAAACGCTTATGTGCATGAATTCGAGAACGAGTAGGAGGTGTATATGACAGACGTTTACGGGCTAGAGGGGGGCATCAGAGTTGCAGAGGGCGGATGGGTATCGAAACTCTCAATACTTTTTAAGTGAAAAGAGTAATTTCATGGGCATAGATGTAGAAACGATGAAGTTGATTTGAATTCGATATTCACCTATGGTCTTGTGTACGTTTTTAAAAGTTTTCACAAAGTTGTTCGTTATGTGCATTTCGCAGATCGAAAGCTCATAACGCTTCGCTACATTTGTAGGTATGTGTATATGTATGTGTCTGTTTATCTCTCCGTCTCGCAGTTTCAATTCATGAACCTGGAAAGCTTCGGTGATTAAAGCTGGGTAATATATAATTCAACATATTGAGAGCGCTGTCAAATCAAAATTGAGAACGAATCACGGGTTTCTGCGTGCGTTATGGCGCTTGGGAAATAATATCGAATCGAATCGAATCATTTACTTAGTCGATAGGCAAGAACTACCTTTACGACAGGATACTTAAGTTGGCCGGGAAAGTTGACCAGATGAATATTTAAATATTTTCAAGTTCAGTTCATTGTGCCATACTATGGGCTCACGCAAATCAAAACGCTACGCCTACGCTGTCAACTGCAGACAATTCTGAATGTGAATTTACACCAACACTTGTGATCTCTAAAAGAATCGTCACATCGCTACCCCTTCACAGTACGCCTCAAATGCACGCATGTAATCCGGGCTATACAAAAGTTTGCGCATAGCTAAACACCACTCTTTATTTCATTTTCTGGCATTTATATATCTGTTCTACACTTGTTCCAGGTGGGGATTCGGAAAGCGCAAGCGCATATCGTGCCCGCGTGCTGATGCGCTTCCAAACATGTTTTTCCTTGCGATCACTCCGACGCTACTTTTCACTGATCTCTTTCGAACGTACCTACTCAGACCTCCCGAACTCATTTCAACGTCCATCAATGGACTTGAAAGTTTCTCGCTATTTTTTTTTCTTGAATGAAATCTTAAAAGTGAAATCTTGAAGTCGAAATTCTGATGGAATTTCAACGTAAGTAACTGCTCACGAGTAAACAAGCTTAAGTAAAATCTTGACGGCAAAACGGTTTTCTGTTGATTGGCAAAAGTATTTTAAATAATACAATATAAACCCAGTTGATTGCGAACGATGGTAGAGTATCTATCATTTTCGAAAGAGCTCCCCCCATCTTATGATTATCTAAAAGTACATAAAAACCAAACGATCAAAAACCATGAAATACCAGAATAAACCGTTTGTTCTCTACCGGAATAAGCGCTCGTCATATATGCAGTTTCTGAAATAATTTCTTACTTTCGAAAGACGGAACGACTTGCGGCATATTCATCGATCTTAGCTCAACAACAGTCACAAATTTCCTCTATCACAGAGTATCATTGATAAGGCTATGTGACAATTGCGCTGTTGTTCCACTGTGATCAAATTGACGCTCAATGTATCTATGTATCTGTCCACTCTGCTAATCATCAGAATAAAGATAAATCGTGCAAATCATGCTCATCGCCTTCGAGACATTCGATGTCCACTACCGTAGTCTCTGAAATACAGCCATACACATGAACATTGCCATGTAAAGGTATTGTAGAGCGGGTACAACCCTCGAAATAAACGTCCATCATATCAAACTTCAGAGGACCAAACACCAAGCAACTCCATCGTCTTCGAATGAAAATCGCCCCTGTATGCGAATTCTTTGAGGAAAATCCCAGCGGACACCTTTCCTGAATCAGTATCTAATAGTTTCTAATGACTAGAAACACCAACACTGAACCATTGAGTGAATGCTGATCATCGCTTGTTATTTCTTCACGTTAGACGCATTGCTTTTTCATTTTATTTGAACGACTGAATTTACAACGAAAAAAAAATTATTATGCTTCATAACAAAGTTGTATGAATTTTTAAAACTAAATATGTGTATATATCATTGTTGAATCGGAAACTCTTGAAATAGTGCTCTTGTAGGCGAAAAGAAATTTTAAACGTGAGCAAAAAAGAAACGTTCATGGTTGACTACATTAGCACACGGATTACATATAAAAAAAAGTTTTAGCACATGGCGTAATCGCAAACGCACACATACACAACGACTTGCAAGTGAATTGGAAGCTTCACAAGCTGCTTGGCACGTTTGAAAGTAACTCAAAGCTGTAGATGAAGGCCTATTGGCTTTAGCCACGGCGACAATCCCACAAAAATATAAGCACACTATAAACGATTTCATACAGCTCTTAACATGGTTCGGGGACAGAAGGGGAAGGGGAGGGGGGAGAGAGAGAGGATGAGAGGGAGGGAAGAAGAGGAGAAGAGAAGAAAGGAGGCGGTGATACGTACATATTATATGTTATTTAAGTGTTCACCGTGAACTGTTCACAATTTCAGCCCCCACTCCCAAGCTGATGCTGCATTTCAAAAAAAAAAGCTGAAATTTTCTTGTTAGAGCTCCTCCTGACGAATAAATTTTTTATTACTGTCGTAATGTAAAAACATAAATGCATCGCTCAATGAGAAACCCACAATATCGGTTCAAAAAACCACAACAAACTGAAAAGTCTGAAATGATTTTTTAAAATTTTAAAAGCCTATAAAATTCCCTTTTCTTCATTCGTCGTTTTGATGCCGTTTAGATTATAAAACTGATAGAGTTACAAAATATATGGGATGACGTTGTCGAGTGGGACGATGAAAATTTCAACCCTAATCAAATTTAACAAACGATCTCATGGAAGAGTCAGTAGCCTCTAGTTTGCGACCGAAATGAACGTAAGAAAAATTTTATAAACTCTTCAATAAAAGTAAATCTGGTACACAACAACAAACATATATATTCGATTAAAAACTTCTATAGTGAACGGAAAAAAAAATTGACGAAGGCACACGCACACACACACATACACACATAAACACACGTTTACAATGAACTTTATGAAGAACACTCTTATGCACTACATAGTAGAATTTGTTGCGTGTCTAAGAGCAAATGTCAAAACAGTCGGCAACTGCAACCTTCGCATAGAAAGCACTCCTCGCATAAACCACAGTAACTTTCTCAATAGCACAACTTTATGATTCGACGATATCTTTAGAACACTTCACCGAAATATTTGTGTAGTTGGTCGTTTTGCCTGCATTCATTAACGTCTGCGATCCGATTCCTGTTCACGCCTGTAGCTATATTCTTGTGACGCCTCACTGAAATAAACTTCAAGTTTAGGCGAATGAGAAATGAAGTATATCTCGTAAATTGTAATATGCATCCCGTTCTCTTAACAGACCTTCTTAAAAATGGAAGCGAAAAGCTCAAGCGACCACCTATACCTGAATTCACAGTATCTTAAGTTCAAGTCACATAGACTTCAGAAAAAAACAAGAAAATCTTCTTCTTTCCGCAAGACTCTGGAGGCAAAGTACTTGAATAACGAAGCTCTGGATTTGTTCACTATAGTAAGTTTGCTGAAACACCGACTTTTGTAAGCTATGCCACTAAAAATGTATTATAAGGCATTCTAAAGTAATGTTTTCAGAAATTCTTATTTCGAATCTTTATAGCCTTTAACTAAACCATCGACTCTTCGTGTTTTACAACTCAATCTAACAAAAGTCCTCATTACTTTTAAGTGGCGCTGAGTAATGTAACATCATACTTCCTGAATTTTGAAATCACCCCGTTGTTGATTGTGCAACGGTGCACAGCAGCGTAGAGTTGGCGTTTCCCACATCCCTTTCCCACTCGTTCTCTTTTAGATAATGATGGGATAATGAAAGAGACAAAGGAATGTTAGCCCATAGGTGGGCTAACTTTTCGAATCGCCAGCCGCAGTAGTTATGCGCGAAACAGAGAAAGCTGCCCCCCGAAGTAGGATGCTATAACCTCTAATCCACATATCCCTTCGCCACCTAAAAAGAAAGAGATGCAGCAAGGTGGAAGAGGGAAAGGGAGGTGGGTACGGGGTAAAGGAAAATGCTGGGAGAGGCTCTAACCCGACTACGGCACACAACATAACATATTTGGTAGACAGCAAACAATAACCTGAACTGCGTAGGGTTTCCATCTCTGTTAAGGCGACGTCCGCTGCTGCTTTTCACTTCACGATCGTACGTCTCATATCCACCCGGAATCTGCTCATGACGATGATCCCTTTCGTGCATGTTGCCTCCGCCAGTGGGCAATGGCATCAGTAGAGAATCGCGGAACTCATTTTCCAGCCGAGCCATATCTTCATCGCGGCTGAAGTTACTTCATTCGTTTTTTAATCGAATATTCCAGTAGTTAAGGCATTAAAGGGTTCTTTAAAACATCTTCACTCTATCAACAATTTGGAGAAAAAAACCAAAAAGCCGAAATAGCAAAACAGTACGACAACTAGGAAAACAAAATTTAGCAAGTAAGACGACTTATTAAAAGCTCTTTCGACTTATACAGTTATAGCGCTCAAACTCCTCAAGCTTGAAGAGTTAAAACGTTGCTTAACACCACAACTCGCTGACAAGAATGCAGTTCACCAGAATCCAAGGGCCATCGCAATACAAGTATACAACCATGTTAAGAAACCTCCCCCTCCTTTAGTGAAAATGATGGCAGGTATCGCTGAAGGCGACACGATACGATATACGACAATGGTGATTGTGAGAAACAGTGAAACGCTAACCGCCTGATAGCGTGTGTGAAACCACGTCCTTCGTCCCAGTCAGCATAACTTCTGCTCTTGGTAATCGGTCTGTAGAAATCATTGGATGCTGAACGACCACGATGAGGTGGCGGCATTGGTGGCTCACGATCAGCACCCACACGTGGCAATGTGGGTGGGAACTCGATAAAAGGGCCACCACCTTGTTGACTGCCACGCCGATAAGAAAACGATGAACGACGATCATCATAATTGCCCGAATCAAATACATCACCTAAACTTCAGTTTTCGAGTGAAACCGGTGGCAAACGAAAAGGAACAAATTCCACTGGCAGCTAAGAAAGAAGCAAAGAAAACAGTCACATAAATGAAGAGAGGCCTGTGGCGTAACCATGTCCAAAATTTCAGGAGGACGAGGAAGGAGGGAGACAAGTGGCCAGTTTCACGGTTTAGCGAAAAGTTTAAGAAGGACAGCGCGAGGCATGAACATGCAAACAAAACTATCAGATTTCCATCTTGGAAAGACCGGAATAACCAGTGTGACATACTCTACCCCATCCCAGCCCCTTCGAAAAACGCATACGCAGATCATAATTAAGCATTACTAGCGCTTTGCGCGGATTATTGTATATCGCTATTCCAGACCTATCCAGATGACACCTACAAGGTCCGTTTTCAACAAGTTGCGAAAAAACAGAGTAATTTTCGAGAACAGCTGTTCTTGAGGTGACTTTGTCTTTATCAACTCTCTTGCTATAATGAACAAGAGCAAGTTCCACATCCGAACGTTTAAAATCATTCAAACTGCTGAATAAAACTCTCTCGAATATATTCTTCTTTTTGAGACCTCATAAAGAATGTAAGCTCCGCAGCTCCATTTCAGATGATTCAATTTTTCCTTGCTATTGTGCAGTGTCGAACGCTGAAGTACTTCACATGTTTGGCGACAATGGTCACATTTCGCTAGTCCAATTTTTGACCAGATCTATTGTAAATGCACTCTAGCAGAGAGGAAGTTGCGTGAAACCCTAAAAGGGATATATACTTCGCTAAAAGAGTATACAATTAAGTTGCGTAAATATTGACAATAAAATGAAATCTTACGAGTAGAGTAGCTCTTGTGAACACGTCCATTGCGTCCCGACGAACTGTGATGTACCTCACGTATTTCGCCGTTCGGATTGTATTTCATTTCTCCTCTGCGAAGACTGTCCGAGATCGAACCTCCATAACGGGTGCTACCATTTGTATGATAACGACCGTCGTCCGAATAACGCTGTAAAAAGAATATCATTGACAAAAACGAATACTCCATAACCGTATGTCACCTTTTGAAAGTCACTTCACTTCGTATTTCACCTGCGAAAAACT
>JPKZ01001316.1:0-12874 GCA_000803305.1 Toxocara canis
AAAAAAAACGCGGAGACCGAAACAGAAAAAAACAGATTTGGTGATCCACACCATCAATGCGTCCAAGCACCCACCAAGCGCCTAGTTTTGCATGCCACAGGCATCTACGCCCATCGACCTCACAGCTGACCTGGCCCATAGAGAGGATGCGAGAGGGAGACATAGGTACATTAAAAATAGGGAGGCAGGTCAAAATTCAATTGCCAATTGCCATACTCTCACACTAATATCTACCTCTGCCCACCATACAAAAGCATAGCGACGCTCGCGCATAAGAAGCATCTAAGACAACGGAGAATTTGGTTATATTTTGGTGGAATATTGCAACTCGCCGTAACACAGATTTGCCTATAACAAGCCAATCGCAAGTGCTTCGAAGAGGTCATTCAGCTCGTACAAGGTCTCTGGGCACACACGCTCACGCCTATCTTTGCCCACCGCACAAGGGCAAAGCACCGCTTGCGCATAGGCCCACTCACTACTGGACGCTCAACACATTATTACCACCGCGAAAACAATTCATAAAAGCATTCGGCAACCGTAATTTTGCAGTGGGCTTTGCTGACTCTTATATCAAATCCTATCAGCGATTATTGCCTTTGCATAAAACAACTACGGACCTCTCAAACCAATCCTCCCTCCCCCTTCCTCTTCCCCCTTTGCCTTCACTGATCCAGAATTTTTTCACTGGCTCCATTCGCAAGCCCAAGGAGAGAGCAATCAAGCCCACTGCACGCTACAGTCAATCACTATTAACAGAGCAGTAGACAAGCCAAGCACCCCAATATCGGGGGAGGAGCCAACAATAACAAATATACAAAACCTTTCTTTCTATTATACAATAACCCCTTTATAGAGGCGCAAAACAGCAGCAGATACCACATATACACACGCAAGGTGGAGTAGAAAAGGAAGGTGAGCTGGGAAGAGTGAAAGCTGACATTCAGACACTCCAGAAACGTCGGGTAGGGAAGGGGTGGGGAAGATGGGGTAACAGAGAAGACTAACGAAATAAGCCAATCAACAAACAGCGATTTCTACCATATCATGCCTGCAACAGCAAAACTAGTGACTTGCATAAGGACTTGTAAGCATGTTTCGGTGTGGAACCAGGGCAAAAAGCTCGCTCCCTCTGACTTCATTTGGAAGTTTTAATCTTAAAAAAAGCTAACGAAAATTTATTGAAAAGATGCAGCAGGCTGGCGTATACCGCGAAAAATGCTCAATCAAGTATGTCGGTGTGTTCGTAACTGAGCTTCACTTACATAAAATAATTGCCATTTCACTCGACACTTCCCCTTCCAGAAACGCATCCCATGCAAAACGCCTGAACTGCAGTTGATTAGGGAAATTTCTGCCGCATACGCAAGCGTCTGCCAAAGCAGTCGGTGGACAGCTGTGATCCTCAGTATTCCGCTCATGCAAGTGGTAAAAGCTTGCTGGCCAATTCGAGACAAAAAAACCTTACGGTGCGAACCGAAGCGTGCAGTTGGCGAAAAGAAACTGGCGCGCGAACGAAATACGACAGCGGATAGCAAAATATTAGTTGACATTTGATGAAGACGGTTGCAAACTGACAGAATGGCAGCCTACAGAAACTGCAGAAGAAATAACAAGCAAGCCGAGACGAAGTGAGAAGAAACAGGGCAGATGAACCATGCAACGGTGGTCACAATTTCACTTAATGAATCGACTTCGCGTCATGCACGCGCGCGCGTGTGTGCGTGCGTGCGTGCGTGTTGCGCGATACCGTCAAAGCAGCAGGCGATAGAAGATAGGAAGGGGAAATGAAGAAAAAAAAACAAGAAATCGGCGAAGGACCATCTCGAAGCGTGTGGCGCTAGCAACGTGGAACGATAAAAAACCAAAACGAGAACGAACCAAAACGCTTATAATAACAAACTCACAGAACAACGCAACAAACAAAATCACTAAACGAACCGCACGCACGAACGCGACGCAACGCTATTCGCGCGCGTATCGCATTTCTGCATCACTTTGAACATCTGCAATCCAATAGGCAGAAAAAAAATCAAGAAAGAAATTAGCGACACCGGGTCGCGCCGCGGTCGCGCAACAAACGCACGCACGCGTGCACAAATGACCGCTTACCATCGATCAACGGAAAAAATTGAGGAAAATTTCTTATCAAACTCTCAAACTGGTGCAACGAGTATACAAGTATGCGTCTGTACAAGCGCGAACAAACGGAACATAACAGAACAGAATTCGCGAGTACAAGAGTAAAAGAAGAAGAGGGGACAGAAAAACTAACGAGGATGGACTTTAAAAATACGAAGCCAAATAATTTTTGAAGCGCAACCAGTGCGCCCGCATATCGCTTACTTCGTGTGCAAAAACAATAACGGAACGCGATGACAGTCAATGAGATCGCAATGCGCTATTACTTCAAAGTAGGTTTTCTGCATCAGATAGTTCCATGGCCTTACGCACCATCTATTCCACTCTTTCTATGCAAAAGCAACCACCCCCAAAATTTAACTAGCGCTTTAGGGGACGAAACAATCGGCAACTGGGGTGAGAGGTTGGAATGAGGAGGGAGAAGTGGAAGAAGGAGGGCTGGGGAACGGGCTCACTGTTTATGTACAACCTCGAATCGGCGCAATGAATACTGCCTAAAATACACTCAACGCAACAAAATTGATGATGCAAAAAACGAAAGAAACCAAACAGCTAAAACTTCAACAAACACGACGAGTAACGAGAACGAGCAATTCGCAAGTGGCCGCAGCAAAACTCGACACGAGTCAGTGGTAAAATTCTTCAAACATAACAATCTCTACCTCTCCTCCACAGTCTTCCTGCCCTCCCTCCCTCCAGTGAGATCCATGCACTTCAGGTGCGTTCCTTTTCTGTAGCACAAAACCCTAATAAATACGAATAAACGTTCCGCAATTTAGCGCAAGGCCATCTGCGCAATCAACTCTACAATGAGGGCTCATTATTAGATAATAACCGGGCTAGCGAAGAACAAACAATGCAAAGTGGATGATGAGCGGCGCAGTGCAGTGGTGGTTGACTAGTCTGCTATCGGCTCAATTCGGCGCATAGCGGTAGAGGTAGAGACGGTAGTCTTTGCTAGCAAGTACCACCGAGCCATCCTCCACCAGGGCCACATCAAAGCACTGTGCATGTTTCACTTTGCTTTCCAACGCTGACAGCATCGTACCGTCCTGCAATTTCATTTCAGTAACACATCCGTGATCCGAAGTCCAACTGCGCGAAAAACTAACTTGCACAATTAGTCACGACGCTTTTTCTTACGAAAAAACAACAGCACAGTCGGCGATACTCGAAAGTATAAGATGCGGGCGGAGCTGCCGCGGTAGCGGCGTGCTTGGCACATCGCCAGTGGTAACTTTGCTTCATGCAGGAAACACGGGTTCAGCGTTGGCCGTATTCCAAAGCACGTCGTTACAGTATTACATTCGCCCTCCATCTTGTGGCGGCGAACTTGGCCGGACATATTTATTGAAAGGCCGCGACCAACCGGATATTACTGGCGTTATCACCTGCTAACATAAAAAAAGGTCTCTGTGACGAAGTACAACCATATCAGTTGATTCAATGCAACCTGTCGCTCCGTACATGCAAGTTGCCTAAAAGGAAGTGTTAAAATAATGTGTAAAGAAAAACTCACCTGACTAAAGACGGTAAGGTTGAAGTTGTTATGATTATCGGCAACAACCACTTCACCAGCCGAATTGATGCCCACCCCAATCGGGTAATTGGTTATGCCCTCGCCACCGATCTGACGCATAAATTGGCCATCGTAGTTGAACACCTGCAACACAACCTTGTGCACCCAACTCCGCAAATGTGCGATAATATACAGGATTATTTTTAAAACGGACATCTCCACTTTTCTGCCCACACGAAACAGAAAAATTTTCCCATATATCTCTTTCTCATCAGACAGATAACATTCAGTCTTATGATATTATTTACACCACGCCGTGCTGCCGAGCAAAAATTGCACACACTCCTGAACATTCCCTGTATTGGCGTTGGTGGGCTCAGATCAGTTAAGAAGTTGTAGTTTGGTGTTGTACTTGGAAGTGTTTACTTAGACACAGTTTGAAATTTTCGAAGCGACTCGCACGCGTTGCCGCAATTACGACGAAGCTGGGGAGTGGGTAGAGCAGACAATGAAGTGCGTTTGCCATAATCAAACAACCTGGAATACTTTTCTAAGAAATTAAAATAAAAAAGACAAGAACAATGAAAGATCCCGTCAATTAATGCCATACTCAATTTACGACTCCATCACCTTGAGGGCTTAGCTAGAACATGCAAATGGGGACTTTTCTATAGGCAACACAAGCAAACCACATATAAGCAAAATACCTCAGATATTTGGCGATCTTTCGGTACAAGTGTCTAATCGCTTAGATTTCTGCGTATTGCATTCCCATTTAGGGATGAAAGGAGTCGAAAGGGCAAACTAACCTTAATGCAATGTGCGCGGTTGTCGGAGATGAGTATCTCCTGCTTGTCGTTAGTGCAAACCCCGTTCGGGAATTCGAGATAGCGTGAACAGCTGAACTTTTGTAGAATGTTGCCAAACATGTCGAAGATAATTACACGCATCACCTGCAAGATTCATTTACTAACCATCCGCAACGTGCAAGTAGAACCGGAACGAAGAACGACGCCAGAGAGTCTTCCGAGCAACGAAAACGGGCATAAACAAGCCAAGCCCTTACCTTCAAACTACGGCACAAACAAACTTACTGGCAACCACCTATACCATATGTAGGCAGCTCGATAAAACCGCGATGGAATGCAATCGGCAAACTTTAAGACATATTCACTTTTCTATCTCAAAAAAATTTTTTTTGCTCAATCTGTTCATTTATACGTATCTAACAACGCAGTCGCGAGAACACCGCTCAGCAAATTACAACGCGCTTTGCCATGCTTACGAAAAGGTCTTTCAGGAAACTATTTAAAACGGTAATCCTCAGTTCCCACTTCAACAATGTGAATTCGCATATCAAAATATTCGTCTATATTAACGCCATATCGTCCTTTGAACGTTCTCGTTACTACAACTTCAAAGCGGAAGCTCACTTGCAATGCTCCACAACCTTGCTGTAGTAACTACGCTGCTATATTCGCGCAACAACAAAGTAGCGAAACAATAGATGTGGCAGTTGCTAGTACCAGGGCACACTTAATGTGTAGATTGGCTGAACATGACAAGCTACCGTTACCTCGCGCACAAGTGATGAATTTTCTGCTTCCGTTTCGTATAACCTGATCTCACTCGGACCCGTTACTGCAAGGCATGAATAATCCCTTTCAGCGCAGCCAGCTAAGCGCAGGGTAAACGATAAACATAGCCCGTTTTGAGAAGAACATCGAACAAAAAAGACAACTGGAAAAAGTTTCGAAAAAAGCGGAGGAGACAGAGGACAAAATGAGGGGAAAATTATTTTGCCCAAGACTAATCTGCAATATGTCGATCCTCTTATGTCAAAAAAAAAAATGCGGCGAGGTAAGTCTCCAGAATCAAGGTGGACACTCCCATTTATGCCACATTGAATAGTATTCCTAGTTACACCCTACAAACGGTTTAAATTCACGACTGCATAACAATATTATTTAACGCTGGCACTTCCACACAGCGCCCCTGCAGCGATACTCAGAATGCTACCTTCACTTTTAATCTCCCCTTTCTTTTCCCACATGCCATAATCCTGCGGTGAAAGCAAATAAGAACTACCTTGCACTCTATAACAATGATACGTCCTTTGTTGTCCACACATACACCCCGCGGATGCTGCAGGATATTGGCACCAAATTTGCGCAGGAACTGTCCATACTGATTGTAGATCTGAATCTGATGTGTCGGCGAGCGTTCCGTCACTATGAAATCGCCTGTCACGCGGTTCACCGCAACACTGAAAAATAAAAATCACCACCACCCAGACAACTTGTCGCCCAAATGTTTAGAATTTGTTGCGACCTCAGCTTTTGACATAGCTGATTTGCGATCCCTCGTTTTCACAATCCCCTATTCTTCTCTCTAGCCTCTTTCTTTTCAATTTATCGTTTTCAATGTTTTGTACGGGTGATGACATCAATGACATCAATAAGAAAAACCCCCTAGCACATTTCGAAGGGTGGAGAACGCAGCAACGGGACATCCCCACAGAATGGATTCGTGAACGATGAACTAAACAACAGGCTTGCGCCCGGGATGAAAGAACAGAAGCAACGAGCGCAGAAGTGTGTTCCTAGCACGGGGAAAAATTACAAATCAATGTGTGCATATTGTGAAGTGAATAACCTTCTCTGCATTGCTTTTGTATTATCTTTGTTTTGTCTTAAGGGCATTTCTTGCTTGTCTAACGACTAAATGAAGGATTCGATTCGAATAATATGGCGTTTTCCTTATATAACTTTATACGTTATCGCCACAACCTCGACACCTAAAACAGCTCCAATGAGCAAAAGAAAATGTGCCCATCTTTTTGCATAAAACTGACCAAATAAAAACTGTCCCTTCCTTTCACTGTTCATGCACTCCAGCTGAATGGATGATCGAAGATACAAAAATATTTTCGTCAGGTCACCCTGTCCTTTCGCCCCTCTCTCCTCCTCGTGTTCATCGTAAAAATCGCTTTACCTTATAAACTGTCCGAGAAATCAACAACAAATACACATCGGAGAGCAAGAAAAATAGCGAGACGGGCAGGTGGAGCTAAAAAGCAAGGGGAGATAACCGGCGAGCGCGAGGCAATTACAAACATGCCGCCATTGCAAACAAGCAGCAATTTGAAGTAGTGTTGCACAAAAACCGCTCACTAACCGATGTGATCGACATTCAAAACACATAAACAGCACAATGGACACTCAGTCACAAAAGCAACCATTACCTTGCAGACAAGCGATATCCAAAAAAATCTCTAAAGACTCAACTTGGGTGGTCGTCCAGGCGTCAGGCAAACAAGAAAAACAAAAAATAATTGGTTGGCTGACCGATCGCTAATACGTCAAATGCACAAAGCATTACATTACTGCCAAAAAGCGAGCACCTAGAAACTCCCAATTTTCGAAGGAATGACTTTGCGCGCCAGCCCATTTATCAGCTCCTGCTATGTAGCTGCACTAAGAAACTGTAATCGATGAGCAGCCAATTTCTTAGCACGCAAATGTGGTCATACCTCCCGCATTTCTCCGCCAAGGCCTCCCTTGCATCCCAGCATTAAAGTCGCTCTCTGCTTAGCAATAATCACCTCGGCCCATAGCTCAGTGATCACTCCCGCTGAAGACTGTCTAATCACCGACCTAAGCTACTCAGTATGATCCTGCCGTATCCTGCACGGATAATATGCCTGAATGATGCTGCCAGCATGCGGCCCATGAAACTGCCGTATACTTGCAATACTCTTCAAGTATGCCAAAGCCGGCGAACAAAAACTAACCGATTCGGATAGAGCAGTTGGCCGTCGCGTTTGCCACATTCACCAAACTGGAATTTGAATCTGCCCTCCTTGTCGAACACCTGAATACGGTGGTTGTTCGTGTCGGCTACTACGATATCGTTCTGCGCATTCACTGCCACTCCAGACGGTTCTGTGAACTGCAAATTATTATGTTTAATGGCAATCGTCACAAACAAACCCTGGCGTGACGTACAATGTAAAAAAAAAGAAAAACAAGCTTCATTTCCTTGATTACTTCACTTCATCATCATGAAACGCTATAACAGGCACCGCTATAATAATACGACTTCGACTTCTCCACCAGAAAAAAAGTTATGGCCATTCTTTACTGACAAATACTTCTCGCCAAAACCAAATTGTTCAAATCTTCATTACCAAACCTGACCTATATCACACCTGTTAGAAATTATAAATATATGCCGAAATCGAATTAAAAGCAATTCAACAGTGTCCCGCATTTCAGTGGACAAATAAGGAAGAAAGCACATCATAAGCGTGGCGTACCTGTCCCTCCATGACGCCGAATTCGCCGAATTTGCAGTGATATATCATCTTGTGACGCTTGATTTGAGAACGTGGTGGATATAAAGCGTTTGTAGCAAGATTCTGTAATTTGTCTCACAATGAGCACAATGAGCTACCTTGTAACCTAACAAACAAACGCCCCATACCATCAATCGCCTTCATTTTCGGGCGGAGTTCACGAAGATTTAACAGGAATCGAAGAAATTATAAAAATAAAAAAAAACGGGAAGATGAGCAAACGGTGATAAATAACGAAAGCCAGAAATGTGTTCAACTGCGTGATTGAAATAGAATGTTGGCGGATGATGCGATAGATCAAACAGCTGCATACCTTATCACTGGGGTCGATATCAGGTGAATCGGAAAGCTGTAGAGCGCCCGCGGGGTCCAGCCCCATGCTCCACTTCTCATACTGATTGCCGAAGGCTGCATCCACGCCGTTCGCAAACGTAGTGCCCAAGCTTTGACTCGACCCACCAAAGTCGTGCTTGGGTCTGAGCAAATTCGAATCCGAGTAGTTGCTGTTGATGGGCGCAGCAGTACCCAGAACGACCCCGCCAGATGAACGCACTAACAACTGCCGACTTGGTGGTCGCCCAATCGGCGTCGGAGGCATACCAGCTGCCGCCGATGAAACTGCCGCTGCCTGCACCGAAGACCATTCGTTGCCGCCACGTAATCCTAAAAAATTCAGGTAAGATGTAGCTCTATTAAGGACCTTAACACAATCAGGAGTTGAGACGAGGACAAAGTGGAGCGGACTCGGTTGAAGTGGAGCTATCTAAGACCTGAAATATAGATACTGCGTCACTGACATGATTGGTAGCAAGGTGACAGGTAAAATGAAAGCACTCTGCAACTGATGAGTTCAAAACTGCAACAGTCACACAGCAAGTATCCGGAACAATTTCAGTGCTTTACCCTTGTTCGTCCCTCTCCTCCCGCCCCCGCTAAAGCAATTTTGCCCGAATCGTCACCAATTTATATCAAAAATCATATCCACCTAATTACAAAAAACCCTGCTAACGCACGAGTGTTTCATTTATCTCTCACTCATTTAACTACTCCCCCATCGAACTGTTCCAGATACACATGACAGCATAATGATCTTCCCTACCTCTATATACTCACTAACTCAGCCAACTTTCAACGACTTCACAGGCCAAAAAATACCCCTAATAAAATACTCGAGCTGCTCCTCACACACTGTCCTCCTGAACAACCTTAGATTATACTGTCCGATACATCGCATGAGTGTGACAATTATAATGCTGCACAGCGAGGCAGATATCATCCCGGCTTTATCATAACGCTAGCACTGTGAGAGACACATGCGTATAGTCTCTTTAACATCCACCTTTCTGACATGTACACAGCCTCTTTAACATCTACCTTTCTTACTTATCAGTGGAAGATACAGCAGTGAACAACCATGTCAAATAAATAACTCGTTTTGTTTGCACCGCCAGAGAGCCAGTGAAAAGAAACAACAAGAAAAAACAACTACAACATTTGCCACATACGACCATTACTTCTCATATTTACACATTCATCTACAAGAAAACGCAAGTGAGCATCAGTGCCAGAACTCAGACTAGGGACTTACAGATCAGATGGTTAATCCTGCATGAAATGTTACATTTTGATGAACGACTGCCGGTCATTTGATTGTTCATACATTAACTGACAACACCAGTGAACAGGCCCGTAGCCAGGATGAGAATGATGAGGGATTTAGAAGAATTCCTCCCCTTCCTTCTCATTTTCTCTTCCATCCATACAGGACAAAAAACAGGATGGATTGGAGGAACGAAGCAAAACTAAACTCTGAAAAAAAAAACCCTAAAATTTTCTACATAACCGGCGCCGGTCCGAACAGTCAATGCCGCTTAGGCAAATATGAGTGCATTACTCTAAATATTTTAGTTGCAATTTGTAATTCGCCATGTTTTCCTTATGATACCTCATTACTAGCTTAGCGCCCATATCTACCACATACTGCTATTGAAGTTCTATTTCAGAAACAATTCGAAGCCAATTTTGAAGGCGAATTCAGGTTGCTCACAGATGTTACCTTGCAATGCCATTGCGTTTCAAGCAGTTCACAAGATACCATCACGTGGTCACTTTAGGGAAACCATTTTTCAACGTGTTTATTCCCTCAAAAACTTTCGAATATGAACATGCTTAGTCGATCGAGTATGCTTTCAAATGGTTTAAAAAAAAATTATTTTTAAAATTTCGGTCAACCATGGCTGCTCAACGAAACTTGACCATTGCAAAATGTCGACCTGCCTCTTCTCGCCTGCCAGACAAAATCAAAGCTAAGTATCGTGAACAATACTACGCTGTCACGATGTAAAGCATCTGTGACATACTTCTTGAAACTTGCTCGCGCAACCCCTACACTCTCTCAATCACTTCTGAAATTTTTGAGGACAATGATGGCGAAAATTTTCGAGGTGATAGCGCAAGAAACTGCAGCTTCACAGTGCAATCCAGCAATGCAAAAATTTCTTTTAGTTGAAGTGGTGAATAAATGGATGACGGACGATACTAAAATAAGCCTACAAATCTTCGACGAATTCCTCGTCAAAACCCGCCGATAAAAAACAGATCATCTTTCACCATCGATAGACATGCAATCGTATTTAAAAACGATGCAGTTCGCCCCTCCCTCAACTGTGACACATTTGCCACTTTCGCCATTGATCTGCTTTCTCACCCCCTGAATTCAGTTCCGAGGGTATTCCTGCTGAATCAGGCTGAACTTTGATGTCTTTTGCAATTGCAGCAGTTAACGAATTCAATCGATACTCGCGCAGTCTCACAATGCTCGTGCGCGAAAGAAACACGAGCTATACTTTGTGCTCGTCCGCCTCGCAGCCAGTGACGCAAACTACCCAACTAGCAAATCGATGTTTTCCATAAACGGGTTCACTTCCTCACATACCCTCCCTCTCTTATGAGCTCATTTCATCCCAAAATTCTCCTCCTATTTCGACATTCCTCCTCTATAAACAATCGACAACCCATAACCACAAAGATGTTTCTTTATTGGTACCCCGGAAACTTTCTTTCCTGCACCTTCACTTCTTTACTCATCTTAATCTATCCCTTTCCACCCAACATCTTTTTAATCCCCCGTATGTCCCCTCAGCTAAATCCACATGAATTCAGTCCTGCCCGAGTACCAATATTCGAGAAGGTTAATTCGAACCATGGTTTATGTTGAATGTTTAATAATTTATCTCACAAGCTGGGCTCGTGAAACTGGATTATATATGAACACTAATCGAAATAAAGTTAATACTTTTTCGATAAAAACTGCAACAGCCTTCTATGAATCCTTTCTTCCCACTGAAACGATCAATGATCAAGTCAAAAATGTGACGCGACACGTCACGTTACCAACCCCACAAACTGCTCGCCATCTGAATTGCACCGTTCATATTTATTAACAATGGCAAATCAACGTCCACCACTGGCATCCCACATTCCCTATTCTGCTTTACATCTGGTTATTCGTTCCAACCCCGTTCATTTCTCAACATTTTCTTTTGTTCTATGTACTTCTCACCACTTCCTCGCATTGCTCTCTCTTTCTTTGTGCAGTAACACCCATTTCTCAGCATTCTCTCATTCTTTTTAAGCCACTCTCACTCGTCCATTTCACACGATCAATGATCATCGTATTCGTCACAAAATTCTAAAACCAAACCAATCACTCTTACGCATCTAATCGAACCAAGAGATACACATAAAAGCTTAAAGAATGATGAGCAAAAACAACAAAAGAACAATGGCACAAAATGAAAAGAAAAAACAAATGGAAAGAGAGATGCGGATGACGAGCAGAGAAACGGCACGCATGGAACACAACATTAGTGCGCATAAAAACGGCCATAAAAACTTATCCCGAAAACACGTCGCTCTTGTTTACAGTGTGCCTATCGCAGTGAAGTGCCGCTCTATTTCTCGCTCTATTTCTTTCGTTATTTTTCGCTCCTGAATTCTCCTTAAAAACTTTCTACTTCTCTTTCTACAAAAGATACGACTCGTTTCCGGTATGAAAGTATGGAAAACAAACAATGCCTGCGAATTTTTTTGGGGATAACAAAAACCCTTCTCATCGCTCCACATGCAAAAAGCATGCACCTGCTCCTAATACCATCACAACACAATTTTTCAAGAAAAAAATTTTAAAAAACTAAAATTAATAATTACTACTTGAAACTACAATTCACAAAATCACTGGTTGTAATTACGACAAGATTCTTGTAATTATGAGATAAAAATCACTGTCAAATTTGCAGAAAAAAATTACAAACTGTAAGTGTCATTACAATTTAATAAATCAAAAGCCTTTATCATTCAAGTGCATTCAAGATCCAGTTTGGTATCAAGCTCACTTCCTGAGGTGCAAAGGGTGAGGTAGGTGAAAGAAGGAGGTGCACATAAAAAACAATCGGCTGCAAGCGAATTTATGTAGATCTCAAACCTATTTCCTGAACAAAGAGTGTTTCAACTAAGGAATTCTCATACAATAAAATTTTCCGCCATTTCATGGCAAATACTTCATCATTTGACGAGCAAGTGACTTGTATGATAATTATATCCAAAAAGAAAAAATACTAGATAAGCTGTGCTCGCATAGCCATAATAAGAAGATCGTTCCGAGCGAGCATCAAGATGATAGAAATGTTCTGATCTGCGAAAGCGAACAAAATTTACGAATTGTACAAGTATAGGCAAGCGCACTATAATGGCCAGCTACTAATTTCATCTCCCACCTCAGAGTTGTGATTTATTTCGCAGGATTCCTACTTTCCAGCTATCTTCATTCCACATAAGCAATTCTCTCTACTTTACCT
>JPKZ01001316.1:42823-68126 GCA_000803305.1 Toxocara canis
TCAGAAACTTCTCGTCCAAAAAACGGAACAACGATCCGGAAGAGTGCAGGAAACAGAACATTTAAAAAAATGAAGGATGCAGCAAAAAACGAACCGCTGGTTAAAATTTGAGATGAGCAAAGGAAAGAACGTGACAATGTGGCTTTAAAATTAAATTTGGCATGATAAACATAACGGAAGAGTACAGCCATAAAGGTTCAACACAGAATTCAACACACGCTACAAGCATACCATATACGTATGCACATTGCCCATACTTAAATGTATACCATATAGGTATATATATTGCCCATACGTTACAAGCATACCAAATACGTATGCAAACTGTCCATACGATACAAGTATACCATATACGTATGCATACTGCCCATACGCTACAAGTTTATCATATACGCATGCACATTGCTCATACGCTACAAGTATACCATCTGCCCATATGTTACAAGTACAATGTATATAATATGTACATATATATATATATGTACATAGTATATATACTGCCAACCTCAACGGTAAAAGTGCCAGTTATTGTTGGTTTTTCTTGCGATTTATGGTGCCCACCATTTCTAAGGTGAATGGCAAGAAAAATGAAGTGTTCGACTGATATTATTTGATTCACCGATTTCGTCATAATACTTTCGAGCATTACTTTGCCATGCCCATTTTAATGGGTACTTATTAAAGCGTCTTATACATTAACAATATGCACATAAATGTCATTCTATTCGGCTCTCTACTGTGCACCTCTATCGATGACGTCATCAAATGCCTTATCGAATCGAGCAACCATCTAACATGTTTCGCATCTATTCTTCAAAATAACCAACGAAACCGAATCGATATCGCTGTAAAATTTCAACCATCGAATCGGAATGACGCTTTACATGTTTTTTTTTGTTTTTCAAAATGGCAACAGCCTCTCGAAAATTTCTGATTCAAAAATAATCGAGTTCGGGAATGTGCATAATGGGAACGTATTTTAACGATGCTGGAACCACCGTTTCGAAATACGAGAAGGAAAACAAGTGTGCGTGTTAACTGTTAGCTAATATATCAATTTCGATACTATCTTTGCTAACTGTTAGCTAATATATCAATTTCGATACTATCTTTGCTAACTGTTAGCTAATATATCAATTTCGATACTATCCTTGTAAGTATATATACGTCTTTATCTTTATGCCAATGATAAACTTTCGTTTTTGACCACACGTTTGGCAATAATTTCTCTCTGATCTTTCACTAACTTCATTCAAACAGTGACTGAATGATCGGTTGAGCACTTTTCAAAACGCTCCGAATCGATGCTGAAAAGCAGAGTGAATAGCAACACTAAAGCTTGTTTCGAATTCGTTGATAGACATTCGATGCGGATATATCGGATGTATGTGGGTTGAATTCAGGATGATAAGCGAACAACTCGCACGTATTGATTGTGTATCGTGTGACGCATTCAGCGAGAGCCACAGAAAGACATATGCTTTGAGAAAGTAAACAACCCAACATGTGCGCGCGCGCACACATACATGCACACATATATACACACATATATACATACACATACATACATACAAACAGAAACTCATGCACTAGAAGGAGTTACGGGGATTGAAGGGTAATAAGCAGAGGCAAAAAGAGTGTTCTTCATAGGGGAATTGATGAGAGAATAACGTGATAAGAGAGAAACGACGAGAGAGAACACGATCGACACACAACGTTTCTGCACGATTGCCACTTAAGAAGACGTTGAGACGACTGAACGATTGGCTACAAGATTGTGAAAAGAAGGAGAGAAGAATATTAGAAGAGAGAAACAGAGAGAACACCCCCTCGTGGCGTGACTTTAGAATGAGCGTCGCCAATAAAGAAAGCTCTTTGGTTGTGAAGCGGTGCAGATTCGATTCAAGCATCGCAGTGCATGGTTAGGATTTATGTTGGCGTAGATATGATGGATGGAGGATATACTTTGTTAAGTATTAAAATACATCATAGAGGTTTTACTATAGACGTTTACATCATAGAGGTTTTACTATAGACGTTTTTTTTACACACAACTTAAAGCGTTCAAAACTGAGGAAGTAGCAGATCACTTCAGATCTTAGGGGAGGAGGAGAGCATTTTAAGTCCTTCTGAGGATGAGGATGAAGCTGCTTAGGTCCCAAACATATTTCCTTTTCAAAATTATGCCATATAAAAAGTAAATGAGCATAATTTGCAGACAAATGTAAATTATGCTTAAAATTTAAGCAAAACAAATGAATGAACAATTCAAAACTATTTAGCGTAAAATGGTTGGTTCTCTGTGAACAAAATGTTCCTCGCGACATCACTGGCGAAGATGTGCCATCGAGAGAATAATTTTTCCTTCATATAACGAAGTTTCTCAACTCTTACCTCATAGAAACTAAGGGAAGGGTTCTGAGAGTTGGCTCGGAGTCGATGTCGCCGGAGTTTTCACACTCTTAGTGGCCATGAAAGGCATATAACGCATTTATATCACGCCCTCGCATCATAGCAAGAAGAGAGTCGGGAAGGACATGTCCTCAATAATAGAAAATAACCGAATTCATGAACCACTGAATCCCTTCACCTCAAGTATTTTTATCTCTAAGAGTTATCCCCTCCAGGTCCCCAAATAGAATCATTTGGAGTCGACTCTAGAGGGCAGTAGAAACGCCTGCCCTGCGGTATAATCTTCTTTTTCAAGCAAGTACTCTTCAGAGAAAAATTTCATTCGAAAGCATATATCTTAAAATAAAGCACGAACACATACATCACATCTCCTCACTTACTCTTTGACGGATTGGTGGCGAATTTGAACGTTGGATTCATTGAAATCGTCGAACAAAACACTTCAGATGGAGTGCTCGTCGTCACAAAAAACAGTCGATCGTCACACAGATGACGATCACTGAGTGGACATGCAACTCGGGGAAAGCTTCATTTGAGAAAAAAAAAAAGCTGTACAAAGCCGAAAAAATGGAATGATTGATCAACTTCGATTTTTCCAAACAAATGCAACTTAGAAAGAATTAAGCTGAACAAAATTTAAGAACAACAAAGAGGTAGAGAAAGAGGTGAAAAATTCACAGATAAAACACATCCAATGATCTTGCTTGATCATAGTGAGAGCAACAAGGCGATCAAGAACGATATAAGATGAACATGCAAATAAGATATATATCATTAAGCGAGAAAAAGATAATGATATAATTAGGCATTGCATGTAGAAACGAACGTGGTGATAATCTTATCAAAGTATGACATTCCTAGGATTTCGACTTGCAATAATAAACATCAATAATATCTCTCTTTTTTGAGAATATCTTTATGAATCTTTTTGGATAATTTCAGACAAACGTTTTAAGTTTCTTAGACCAAGTTTTATTTTTAATATCGCTGTACCAGTATTATGCTAAAAGCTAGAAATAACGCACAGTATGGCAAAATTCCCCCCTACCCTTTTCACCTCCTCCCACTTGTATAAAATGTCGTTCATTAAATACAACATGTACTTTTCACCTGTTCCGTTGCATAATTCTTCGATCACCTACCGAGAGATTTTTTTTTTTTAAACATTTAGAGATCGAAAATAAACAAAAATATGACAATTTTTTTTTCAAAAACAATTTTGAAAACTAACTGGTGCCAATAGAAATGGAAAAAAAAACCGGAAAAATATATATGAGTGAATAAAGAAGCGAAAATTTCAATAGATGAAAATGATGATGAAGCCGCTAGAAGGCGCCACAATGGCCAGGCCACCCCGACACTAAAATCGAACAGTGTGTAATGTACGTTTTTTTTTTCTCGAATGAGATAAGAAAAATAAACAACACACAAACGTGCAAATATGTGACGATTTTATGAGCTGTGTTCACCTCATCTCTATCGTCGTATTTGGCGAATAGTGAAAAAGCATTGAAATGAACGCGCATACCTTAGTTAGTTTTTTTTTAAAATTATTTTTATACAAATGAGTATATGATAAATATAGAATCAAATCTGCATATTAAAAATAAAAATTTGTATATAACTTTTCATCTCTCATAGCTATACCATCCGGTCATACACAATACGGTCTACAACAGTTTCGAAATCTAGCAGATGCAAATTTTTGGCAAATACCTTACTAGAATTTAATTTTTAAAATCTCTGAAATGATAACGCTATTTATAGCGTACTTTCTGCATTTATGATAACTGTACAATTTTACAATATAAGCATTATATGGGGGAAATCAGGATCGAGACTAGCAGTTACAAAGACACACTGTCATTCCCACTGTCTAGGAGCGGTGACAAATGAAGTCGATTGGATTGATGCGTAAAAGTGGTATCACTTGCTGCAAAAACTAATATGTGTGCGCTCAATGCCCCCTTCCTGCTTTCATATCTTCGATTCCTTTAACAGTTCTGCATGTGTTTTTCGCATACATTTGCGAAATTTTTTGCATATTTTTGCAAGAAATTTGCGAAAAATGTGCATATATTTGCGAAAACTCTAAATCGAAAGAGTTAATTTCGCGTTTTTCGCATATAAAATATTTGCAACATGGAGATTTTGCCTTTTTTTTGCAAATGCAAAACGAAAAACGATGAAGAGCTGTGATCCGCTTGTGCTGCTGTGTATGTGAGCAGAAATTTGTTTGCTGTTGCTATGGCATATATAAATCCGAAAAAGAAACACACACACACACACACATACACAACCACATATCACAGACAGTCATACATTTTTTGGTTAAAAAACATTTCGCAATCGAACAACCAACCGACCAACAACGACGTCAATTTTGAAGCTTAACAATATAATTTTGAAGCTTAATATTCAACTTTGACGTTGCGTTGAACTCTCATTCACTTACTTATTTACTTTGCTAATTACTTAATCATCTATTCACTTACTTAGTTCCCTGTCTACTTATTCTAAAGGATCCTTTCGGTTCATTGCGGTAAGTAGTTAGTTTGCTTTGGTGAACAATGACTAACTACAAGAGGTAAAAGCGTAACGAGGAATTTTTTTTAAACCAAGAAATCATACTGGTGAATAATTACCGTGGCGAGTACTTACAATTCACTCCATTAGTGGCGAATTTTAATTAAAAAAAACACCCGAAGTGAAATTACTCGAGGAATTCAACCAAATATGAAAATCGCTCATCCATACATATTTTTTTAATATAGGTATTTACGGGACGGCAATAGTTCAATTGTAGACCCCCCGCTTCGCGTGCGAGGAGACCCTGGTTCGATTCCTGGCTGCTTCCCACCATACCACTTACAGCCCAGCCAGCGGGTGGTTAACAACAGGCTAAAACAGCCAAAGGGATGGCTGTGCTCGGCGTGCGATTGCCTCAGTAACATGGAGACATCGCACTGAAGGCCCGAGCGGTAACGTGCCAACATGCTATATGTGTCTACATATATAAAGAATATTAAAAAATTTTTAGAAAAAAAATATACAAGTCAAAAATATATATTACACATGACCAGAACACTAATCAACTGGTTAAGTAGTTCAATTTTGTACATATCGTACAGTCTGTACAGACGTGTATCTAGTAGGAAAAACGTTTATGCGACTATATATACATGCATAATAGGCAGTAGACTTATATGAATTTGTTTACAAGACTGATTCTTATCACTTTCAAAAAAAAGATCGAAATTCACTTTACTAGATGAGGAAGCGAAAAAAAACAAAAGATGATGGAAATGGTTGGTACAGTATAATTCTAATTGAAAAACATTTGCGCATTTACTAACATTAAAGGCTAATAAAGTAAATATGATTTAAAGAAACCATTATGTATCCGCTGTATTCATATGATTGAAATGAAAAGAATTGGCTATTTTTTTTTCGATTTTTTTTCAACATCTGAACAGATGAATCGCTTTTACGATTTTTCATTTCTTTTTCAAAGCGTGAATGTTTTCTTTTCTTTTTTTTCTTCTTTTTTTTTTTTAAATCTCGAATTCTTCACAAAGCTGCTATAGATTCTCTGTTCGCTTACCTCTCACATTTTCTGCTTTCTCTTTCAAACGAACAACATTACTAACCATCATAGTCGCTTCACTTGATTTTTTGTCACGCAACAGTCAATCGTTTCTCGTTTAAATTACAGCGTTGAGAGCCTTTGTGGCGCCAATGATACGCTAAATTTAACATGTTGTTCTTCCGAAAATTCCTGTTCTAGTCATATGACTATAATAGAATGGAACAATTGAATCCACTAGTACCTTTCATTGTTTGAGGATTTTCCGTGACTACCGGTCGTGCAAGGAAGATGCTTAAGGATTTTCCGTAACTACCGGTCGTGCAAGGAAGATGCTTAAGGATTTTCCGTAACTACCGGTCGTGCAAAGAAGATGAAGTATATATATCTCTAAGCTGAAGATTTGCATATGAAAATTGGCATATATGGTTCAACGAAATTTTGCGAAAATCATTGACTAAAACTGTAACGTTTTAGCTTTGAATTGGTCGTTGAATGGCACTCAAAAAATTCCCCAATAAAATAACCGCGCCAACAGTCAACACGAATGCTGTGACCGCCGCAATCCCAGAACATAAGATGCGTACCATACGTTTAAGCTCACGGCACTTGTTCGCTAACGAAAAAAAGTGAATAAGCGTCTTACATACGGCGTACGTTGCACGTCTCTCTTATGTTTTCAGGTAATGCGACTGTTTTAAATTTCGGCATTCATCTGAGAGTACTAGAAAAACGATGGCCTTATTTGCATTCGCTACTTATAAGCTTCTTTGCTATTCTTTCAAGTCTTGTGGCTAGTGGCCGATTGTTGAAAATGCAATGTGGTTAATCATAGAGGAAAATGGCACGAGCGGTGCCAATCCCTCGAGAATATCTTCAATACAAATCGAAATCGTTGCCCACATAAGCTGAACCCCTCGAATTTCTACGCTTGTTGCGCTCTAACGCTACTATTTAGCATTCTAAATTTATCAAGGAGGGGAGGAAACCGAAAATTGAAAGGTAAAAATGAGCGTTTCCTGCATTTCTGGGATGGATGCACAAATGAGAAGGCCTAACCGAGATCGTTTTAAACAACGTTAAGGTGGACATTAAAAGCGGAACAACATACGAAGACGATGAAATTGCGATTGCAATCTCCGAAAGCACTCATCCTACACTGCTCAGATGCTCAAGTTCTAAATGGCAGGGATATTCCTCTTGAGCCACACTAACATAGCAGTGTTACCAGTAGTGAAACAAATGGACTTGCGTGTCGGAGGGCTGGCACGTTACGCATTTTGGCAACTATCTCATCAGACCAACCGGTTTCATAAGCTATTCGCAAATGACAAGAATTCACGTTATACCCGACCCAAGTGCTCGCAAAGAACATTCTACTAAAGGCACTTTTCTGCGACCGGTCAGTCGAATATGCAACTCTGAAAATCGTAAAATGCGTAGAAATTGAAGGGGCATAGCTTTTCCTGGCGGTAGATGAATGGCTTAAAAATTGCTGTAAAGACTTGGCCATAGACTGCGAAACCCATCAAATTTCGTTACTCAAGGCACTTCAACAGTCCGCAGCCCCCCACCCACGCGCTTCCCCCAGCTCGAACTTATTGCATTGGCAGATAAACAAACAGATATGCATATATGCACAACATAAAGGCACGACATCGCTATAAGGAGGGGCTATAAAGAGCATAAATGGACAAGAAATTGGTGAATCACGGCGAAAACTACAAATTTATCAGTTAAAGAGCAAAACTGATGAAAAAGAAGATTATTTTTGATCCGGCACCTTTACATGGAAGCTACTGTACCCATTGACATAATCCTAAGCTCCTTGTTTTTATAAGAGTAACTGAAAGGTACCATGCAATTACAAAACATTTAAAAAAATCGAGCAAGGGCTTATATCGAGCTATATCTCAATGCATGCAATGAAACTTTTAAAAACGAATTCAAATTAACAACTAAGAAAAACGTCAATAATAAAAGGTGTTCTAGCACGTAGCCAATTAATGTATCCCTCGAAAGGTGTACTAAAACAATGGTATAGCTATTTGTTTTCGCTGAGTAATAAAAGCCTATAGGGACTACTTACTGATTAGAAGAGAATCGCATTGAAGCTTAGAACGTTTCGCACGATGTAAACATTTTCGTTTTATGCTTTACAATCAGAAGCCTACAAGAAGAGGTAATAAAATCGAAATGTTTATTAGATTTATCCTGAAGACGTTTTAGTTGAAGGGATGGGTATTGCCTGATAAAAGTTAACAATACTGAACTTGTTTCCGTACCTCGGCTCTACTACAGAAAAAAAAATCGTTAGCAAGAAAAAAAAGACGAATAAAAAGCACTGAGTAATTTTTAACTTCAATAAACAAATTGCCTGAAAGAAATGAATCGTTCCGCCCAGTTTTATACACTTGAAAAATCAATACGTGCTTATGCAAGATTTTTAGCCAAAATATGGTATATTGCCCCATTATTATATATTTTATTCTTATTCTTATTCTTATTCTTACCGATCGGGTCATCACTGCGATGTCTCGATGTTACTGAGGCAACCGCACGCCGATAAACGGCCATCCGTTTGGCTGTTGTAGCTAGTTGTTAATACCACCCGCTAGCTGGGCTATCAGTGGTATGGTGGGAAGCAGCCGGGATAAATATTATTAAGGGGAAGAAATTTCACGAGAAATCCTTTTTGAAAATTACAATATGGAAGGATAATCGCCATAAAAAGCGTGATGTGATTTGTAAAAATTTTTTTCGAGATTAAAAGTTAGTGTAATTACTTAAGAACAAATTTGTAATTATTTAATTACTTAAGAAAAAAAGGTAATTTATTTAAATAACTTCCTGAATTATTTCCTACAGCGAAAAAAGTCTTTTAAAGGATTCTGTTCAACGATCTCTTCTCGCCGTATTAAGGCTCTTTATAACGTAAGTGGTCATTTTACAAGCTTATAGCGCGAATAAGCCGAAAATTTTAGAATAATCTGCATTTCTTTGTCGGACCCCACCTTCCCCTTGCCCAGTTGCAACTCGATATGATCCACCTTCAGTAAAGCAATCTCGTGACCTTTTTTGATGTGATGTTGCTCCGCTGATCGCCGAATTACCCATCCACACGAAATTTGTAGCTGAACAGTGCTCTACTATGGCACACTTGTCTAAATACTTTTTTGCATTCTAACTACGGGGTTAAAAGCAAGCTTTTTTTTTCGAAAATATTCTTTTATAAAGTGAATGTGATGTTTTCAGGGTTCAGCGCTCTTCGACGTATCTAGAAAAGTTACAACTTTGCTCTAGATTTGAAAAGTTTTCCTGAAATCAACGTAGCTGGTACTAAGATTTTAATGAAATTTTGCAAAGTATTCTTCATCATCCCTCCTCCTTCATCCTCCCTCTTGCCATTACTCATTCCTCATTAGCATCATCTGTATAGAGAAAATGAAAATAACAACTGAGAAGAAGGTGAAGGAAATTTGTTTGAAAAAGATTGGAACTATCTTTTGAATCTTCCAACTTTAAGATGGAATCACTAAATATAACTTTAATATTCAAATGAACCATTCTTTCGCCTAATCCGACTTAATCGTTTTAGCGATCAGTAAATCAGCGATAGACTTCAGCTAAATCACATCTTTCAGTTAGCAATTCCGATCGTATTCCACACTTCTATGGATTCGTTCAGAATAGAAATCTTAAGAATAATTCTTTGGAATTTGGCGAGCAAATGAACTTTGTCTCATGTAATGGTCGATAACCGTTTAATTACAACTATAAGAGCAAAAAAAACCCAAAAGACAAAGATAACACAAGCTAACGTTACTTTACTCTTTTGGCAGCACAAAAGTGTTGTTTTGTGAATGGTACGAACAAGTACCGCAGATGAATGTTTGTTTGCCTTTATTGCCGCATTGAAAACTTTTGTACCAGACGAAGTGTAAATAAAATCTTTAATCTCGGAGATTATTTTGAAGCTTCGCGATCATAATTAAGTACTAAAAAGAAGCGCAAACAGAAAGCTTTAAGATAACCGTCAAGGTATGTAAGGTTTCAAACAACGTTAAGGCAATCTCGAGAAAAAAAATCTCCGAATACCTCAAAGGGTTACATTGAAGGCGGAAAGCTTCGTAGTTATGAAAACATTGAAAAGTGAATAACCTAAAAATTAAAAGAGAAAAAGAAAACAAATCGAATCGAACAAAGAAAAGACGCAAGGAATCGTAAATTTAAGAAAAAAAAAATTGCAAACATAGATAATTTCAAAAAAGTCAAAGATCGGAAAGATAAGACAATTTTCTTCCGAAGGTACAATGGCGCGTTTATTGGACCATAATTGAAAAAAAAAGTACTTACTTCCATAGCAAACTGTAAGCACTTTCGATACCCTATCAATTGATTTTGTTTAAAATTGTTCACTAAGCGTGAAATACGTTAACAGAGCGAGTCCATGTAAGGGCAAGAGTGTAAGGGCAAAAGCGATCCAAGTAAACAGTGATGATAATCGATATACTCCCAACTAAAAAAAAAACCAAAATGAGAATCAGAAAGCACCTGAAATATTACACGAATCGGATGAAAAGCGTATTTGCAGCTAAATGAGGCCAATTTTCGAAAACGAAACCCCACGTTGAAAGCATATCGGAAATCGAACGATATTACTGCAGTATTGCGATAAAGTATGCGCGATATGGCTATACGATGAAAAATGTTACAATTTATGGCCATTCACATATTGAATATTTAAATGGTAATTTGAGACAAAATCGATGTGTGCTTGCTTGCTCGTTTGGCTCGATTGTTGAAAAAAAATATCATATCATCTTTTATGGAGACTAAATAATTCTTGCCATTACCATAAAACCGAATCTCGACCTTCGTCAAAAATTACATATGCAAAAAAATTCGACATTGGTACTCATTTGAACAGAATGATGATATTGTTGGCCGAAAAAAAAATGTCAACAATTCTCATAGTAACTAGCATTAAGATATGTGAATTTTCAACGCACAAATATCTCACCAGTACCGAACTAATTAAACTCAATAGTACCTTTCGTTTCTAAATTTCATTAAATTCAATCGCTAAATTGTGTACTATGTATATCTATCTATTCATTTCATATCTCTTATCTACTATACTACAAAGTAGGGGAGGAATGGTATCCTTTGAAAACGACTATTGCAATCAATATCCATTTCATAGTTGTTTGATCAAATTCGTGCTAATCAATAAATAATTTCTAGTTTGAACTTTGTTGCATTGTTGTATGTTATTGTGTATAATCGTGAAACATCAAACTATAAAACGAATAATATTAGCGATCAACGAGACACGCACAGCACCACAGAGCATCATATGGGAGTATTGTTCTCTATTCATTATCGTAAAGGCAGCAGCTATCGCTTGTCGGACATACTAAACGATTCGATCAAATTTCGATTTTCAATCGATTATTTCAGTTTCCTTTTCATATTCAGAATCGGATCGGAAAGGATTTTAATTTAATACGTCTCTCTTCTATTTCATATGATGCACTTAGGTAAACGTAAATATAATAACTTATAAATACTGTACAAACAATAACAGCCTCGATCGTTTCAAGAAACCTCAATGAATTTATTTCGAGTCACGCGATATATTTTGTCTACGAGTGAAAGTATAGAAAAATACGCAGTACTTATTCCAAACATCACTACTCATTAAAAACAGTTGTTATGCGCATTGCTATATAGCTGCATGTTTACAATATGCAGCGTTATATAACATGATTTCGCCTAGATCGCAAAATAATATATGTTCAAAGAACACTTTACTGCCCATTTGAAACTGTTCGTTTCGGTGCTCTCAATTTATATATATATCACCAAGAAGACGATTAACTATTCGTTATTTTTCTGCTTACTACTCAAAATATCGAATAGCTATCGCATAGAATTTTGGATGAAAGAACATTCATTCGCCGATCAAGATAAACATATAGATGGTGAAAGCGGAACGCTAATACAGTGGAATTTGATAAGCATGACGATAGTCATGCAGAACGATGCAAGAATGGTTGAGATTTATGAGACGCTCGCTCAGCAGATCGGACGAAAAAATTTTTGACGTTATGGTCAGCAATTTATGCTTTTTACAAAAGTAATATACTAAAAACAATCAACAGTAATTGACAAATGAGTTTTTCTCACTTTTCAAGAGGTTTTTTTTCAAATTTCCGGATTTTTTCGAATCGATCACTTTCTAAGTAAGCCTACTATAAACATGATCATGCTATATTCGTACTTAATCATGGATTTTAAAAAAATATATGTATAACAAGTAATTATGGAATGCAATTTGCCTACGTTTAGCGTTTTAAACGAAATGATTTCAGCGAAACTGCTCAACAAATATCTAAAGTATTTAGATGATCTTAAATGTTTGGAGAAAAGAAATGAGAAGGAAAAAGGAGAAGTTAGCACGAAAAAAAAAGAAATTCTTTGCAATCAAAATGAAATTATCAGTTTGAAATGCATTTGACATCAGCAAAATTCTTCAGAAATGAAGTTCATTAGCAAATATACTTTCGTTTTTTGGTACTCTTTTGAATTACTGCAGTATTCGATAAATTCTATACTAAAAGTTTTAAGAATGATTTCTTAAACGATTATTATGGCCGTCTCTTAATTATTAACGCCAAAATATGGCTTAATAATTTTAGGACTTAATTGTAATTTATAATATTATGCGATCGAATATCTCATTTGATCTAATATTCCCTAGGTCCGATACTATCTTGGATCGTTGTGCCGTAATCCGATTTCCACATTTCATACAAAACCGAACATCAAAAACAATCGTCTTATAAATTCAAATTTTTTTCCGAAGTTATATGTTACGTCGTTCATCACTTTATACACAACTACACATAGATCACAACGAGCACCAAAAAAAATAAAAAAGAAAAAAGAAGTCAAATTGGCCTAAATATTATGTATAAAAAATTTTTGATTCCTTAGACAAAACTTCTTATCGAAATACCGTCCTGATAGCGATGATATAAACGCTTATGCGGGTAATGATAAGCATAACGGCAAAGATCAATGCGGAGAATAGGGCGTATAAGCGCCGAATAGATTGTATACTTAACGCGGTTAATTGAAATTATTGCGTACAAAACGAATGAAAAAATAAATGAAAAATTGACCATCAGGGTACTCATGATTTGAGAAACAATGAGAAGATAACGGAATATGGATAATGGGAAAGACGGAAAGATGGGAAAAAAATGGGTAATTTTAACGGGGAAAGAATTTCCCAACAGAAAAAAAACGGCCCGGATTCGTTTGAGAGAAGCGGATTATAAACAGCTCCTCATTTGCATACATCCAAATAAAACAGCGTTTTATCTATATTTCGAGGATCGAACACATCAAAAATGTCGCAATCCTCCCTATTTTCTACGTAGGGCTGTATATTGAGAAGTGGGTGGGTATTATGAACTTTTCATTTCATTTCTAACTCATAGGAATTTTATACAGAAGATGAAAGCGTTACAGCGGAAAAAAAAAACGACAGCAAGCATAAAAGCGAGCACATATAGTTGAAAAGACGAAACGAATGCGGAAATGATGATGGGAAGCATTTTAGCTTTAGCAGAGCAAACAGCACACCGATGGTGACACAAATGTCAGGAATGCACGCACACACAAAATAGCTACAGCCCACACTCGCTGAAATCGACCATTCGATTTTTTTTTCTGCAACTTGTAGAAAAGTAACTTTTATCTCGAATGATGTACGTAGAAGGAAGAGGTTATAGAGAAGAAAGAAGAAGAAGAAGGAAATGGTGATTATGATAAATGAACTTTAAAAAAATTAATCAAGTTGCGAAGGCCGAAGGGGTTGCAAAGTCTAGTTAGATCGACGGACCTGACCAATATTTCGGTAGATATCAAGTGAACTTTAGATCAAACAACGATGGCAGATGTTCCAGCGTGAACAAAAAAAAACGCACGTCGGATAACAGAAAATGATGAGATAAAAACCTGATGAACAATGTGCAAGAGAATGAGAAGTCACTTGAAGCGAAAAAAATGTGGGTAGAAAGGTGGTAGCGTATGACATACAATGAGGACAACATCAAAAATCTGATCGCGTTGATGCTCTACAAAGAAATTCTACAAAAACAAAAAAAAAACGTCATCATGAAATCACTATGAGCACAAATCCTCACAATCATTATCAATCAGTTTTGATTATCAGTACAAAAGTATAATAATTCCTTTTCAATCAATTCAATTACATAAGTTCTAACAATTACATTCATCATTGAGTTTTGTTGACAAACCAGTACATCTAATAAGTATTGGCGAATAAACATTCTCCACTAATCAAAATCAAGTCGTTTGAACGTCAAAGTTGCAAAAATGAAAAAAAAAACTCCCACGCGTGAAGAGTTGGCATCGAGTGAAAAAAACAATTTTTTTTGCTAATTTAATCGCTATTGTTATGCAATTTTTCGATTACATCTAATTTTTTTCCAGAAAATTTATTGAAAAGTCACTGAAATGTGCTAACAAAGTGAATAACATTTTCAGTTCTAGTATCGCTTAGGCGTACTTAAAACGCTCAATAAGTTCCAATTATTATCAATTCAAAAGAATACAAATTCTTCTGCAAAACATTTTGCAAAATTATAAAAACTCGTTTCAAATTATAAAATGGTTGAAGCGTACTATGAGCCAAAATCGATTCGATTCTTACAATTTTTACTACTTCCAGAATCCATAATAAAACGTTATGCTTGCGAACAATATGCTAATGTTTCGAGCGTTTAGCAAGTTTTAACTAAATGAGTAATTATGAGTAATATTATAAATGAGTAAACTTAGCTGCGTCAAAATTGTTTCGAAACATTACGATGAAATTCCTCATCATAAACATGCTAAGAAATTTTATTCAATTCAATTCAATTTCAATCTCACCCCGTTCTATTAATTACAACTCCAGTACATGAACTCATTCAATGAAGTGGAGATACGAAAGCGGTGAGATTCTACAACTTGTTTAAATAAAAGTAATCGGCCAAGCATATGTAATGCATCACGCCACGCATACCTGACATCGGTTACTTAGATTGAATCGTAGGCTGTATAGCTGTTGTTGATCTCTGATGTGCTAGTCGAATGACGACAGAGGACGTTCGTTCGATCACGCGCCTCTTCGTGATGAGGCATCGTCGTTGTGTGCGCTCCAGTATAGCGTAATAATCAAGCGCTTTCTAGTTTGTGTCAGCTCAGAGAGCTCCTCCCTCCCTCCCTGACGCAAAGTTACTGCCAGCCTATTCATCCACACAAAGCATAAACAACGTTAAAGGACGAATGTTTTATGAACTCTTTCGAATTTTAAAGGCTTTTCAGCACCAATGTTTTAGCATTCGTTGAACGACTCGACGACAAATATTGCTGCTATATATAATATTTGCTACCAATGAGGGTGTTTGCTCGTGTGAAACGTTCTTTCTGTATGCCTTTACCCCCCTCCCCCATCCCCACTCCCCCCCCCTCCCCTCCACACTTCTTAAAGGACGAATGTTTTATGAACTCTTTCGAATTTTAAAGGCTTTTCAGCACCAATGTTTTAGCATTCGTTGAACGACTCGACGACAAATATTGCTGCTATATATAATATTTGCTACCAATGAGGGTGTTTGCTCGTGTGAAACGTTCTTTCTGTATGCCTTTACCCCCCTCCCCCATCCCCACTCCCCCCCATCCGATCCACACTTCCTTGGCATCCTTATAACTTTAGTATTCTCAAGTTCGAATTTATGGAAAGCTGCAATAACAGAAAGATTTAACGCCATCTATGTCGCCGGACACAGATGGATTCAACATGTTAAACGAGCAATGGAAAATAGGTGGAGCTCCAACCTTACTATGTAGACCCCCCTTAGGAGTCGAACATCTCGCCGCGCACTAACGATTCGACAGCTAAGAATTTCGTCAAAAAAAAAACAGGAGATGAAAGCAGCACGCATTGGACAAGGCGACATGGATTTATGCAAAAGCTGCGACCACGATAAGAGTAACATGGCAATCTTGAGGAGCAAACATGAACCAGGCAGGAAAGGCTAAACAGTTAGCAAAGTTTGAGCGTTAGACAAGTTAGCAAAGTTCAGTGCATAAGTTGCTAAGTTTAGAGCGGAAACGTGTTGCTAAGTTTAGAGCGGAAACGTGTTGCTAAGTTTAGAGCGGAAACGTGTTGCTAAGTTTAGAGCGGAAACGTGTTGCTAAGTTTAGAGCGGAAACGTGTTGCTAAGTTTAGAGCGGAAACGTGTTGCTAAGTTTAGAGCGGAAACGTAAGTATAAGTCTACGTTTCTTTATATAATGCCAGTAACGATATATGTGAAGGCAAAACTTCGCTTTTTAGTTGTTCGATAAAAAAAGTTCTTGCCTATTATGAAAAATTATGTGCAAGGTCTTCGTTCCAATAGAACTCACCTGGGAGTTGTTACTGAATCAACTTAAGAAGTTATAAAGTAATATTATATATGTGGTACAGCAAACGGGCAATTGCGATAAGCAATGCACCACGTAATGCTATAAGGTGTATAGAAATATCGAATTTCCCAGATTATAGCATAAACTGCCAACGACAACATTATTGCACACATCTTAAACCCATCTTATGCCATCATCATTCGATTTACGCAAGAAGAATCTCTACATGATGTGTTAAAAAAACCTATTTTAGAGCACATGAGAATATCTGCAAAAAAAAAAGAAAAAACGCGTTGCATTTGTGGAACCTCATCATACAATTGATTTGCTTAGCGTTAGCGAAGAAAATAATCTTTAAAAAAATCAACGCAATCAATCAGACGAATAATATTGATTTTCAGAAAAAATGAACGATGACTACTTAATCGATCAGTGCTAGAAACTCAGAAAAATTAGTTAAAACAAAGTTGGGATTTCGATTTCAGAATCCTAAAACTGCCGTACTTCGGAGACTTTCTAATAACGACTCCTGTTATGCGATCGTAAAACTGCAATGCTTAATCATTGCCCAATTCGTTGAGTCCTAAAATTCATTCTCGTTTTTTTTTGAGAGAGAGAGAGAGAGAGAGCTTTGACCCGGGTTGAAATTCTTAAAGCTTTTCTTTGCTTCAGCTCGAGCTAGGCTCAGCGTTACCTCACATGCCATGTCATGTGGAAGTGTTACATTACTGAAGAAAGTCGCAATGAGCTGCGGTAGATAAAAGTGTATTCGGACAGCAAGTACGTTGAGCAAGAAATTAAAATGGAGGTCTACGAGATTAACAGATGCGCTGAATATTTACTTTTTAAGAATCTATAAATACCTGGTGAAAATATTTCAAAAATTCCTTCTTAATCAGAACACGAGGAGAAGGTTCCAATTCCTAACCTCGCCCCCTTGCTCCTTACTCGCAGTACACCACTGGATGAGCCTACCTTCAGCAGTGATTCCGGATTTTTGCTGAATCCGGATTCTCCATTTCGCAGGACTAAAACTATGACGTTCGGAACATGCTTTTCATAGAGCGGGGGATTTTATTTGAAGGAGTGACTTATCTTATTGGCGGCTATAAAAACTCGCGGCTTTCTGGTGGGATTGGAGAAGAAGCGTCGGGAAAGTTAAATGAAATGTATGGTTGGGGGATGGAAGGCTATGTCGAGAGGGCTTTATTTGGTGTGCTACAGTAGGTCGAAGTTTTAGGTCATTAACTGACTTTGAGAAGCCATTATAAAGAAAGTGTTGCAAAAAAAACAATATGGAAGAAAGGTGGTGAATTTCTGAAAGAATGAAGGAGCATATGAGCTGCAGCTAGCTCTATTAGCGCAACGCATGTACTCATATATGTTTCAGTATTGGCTGGAACTGGTATTTGAGCTTCATTGGCATAATACAATTTTTTGGGTGAAATAAAAATCCATTAAAACTGCGGTGTGGAGGAGAGAAGTGGGCTCAATTTTGGTTGGTTTGGAACAGAAATACAGATATTAAACGTTTGATGCAAATTACAATAAAATGTAAGATAGTAAGGTTAACACGACAATATAGACTCTAAAAAGGGGTGAAGCTCACTACGGTGGTACAATGTATTTGCTTGTACACCTTTGATCAAGGATCTCATAAAATCAATAACGATCGAACCGTTAACAGCAGGTGAATTTATGTGGTGCACAATTAGCTGTGATGAGCCGAACACCATATGGTATCAAAGGAAATGAAAGAAAAAGAAAGTGACGAAAACAATGGAGTGCTACAAAAAAGAATGAGAATCGTGATAATTACGAATCTGTGCTAACGTTAATTTGGGACTAATTAATGCGGCTTTTTGACAGCTACAGCTATGATTAGCTTATTCTACCATTCCGTAATTCTTATCTCGATTTAGGTGAGATCTGAGTCGTTAAGAAGTTATGTGAACCATCATGCAAGCTGTAAATCCCCGAGGACTAGTGAATTTGAACGACAATACTCGGATAGGAAATGTGCATTTTAACTTTTCATCGTTTATTTTTCATGGCTTTTAGCGAACAGCAGAATGCCAAAAGCATGAACATATAGATATTACAGCTTTCGTTCAATTCATGTAAAATTGTAAAGTAAAACTCAATATCGCACTAGCCTTTCAACTATCTGAATTTTATAACATACGCCATTATCGATAATTGCGCGCACCGCTCCCAACAGAATCTAATCGGAAGAGAAATGTGCACTTAAAAGCTAATTAATTATTCCACAGTCCAATAATTTAACGAAATGATATACTTTACGTCCCCATCGCTTCACTATCATTAATATACGTTTAGGATATCGTTAGCAAGAAAATCGCGGCAAAAGTAACGCCCGAACAGCATAATGTTCAACCACTAAACAAGTATCATGTCTCATGCGTTCATCGTTTCCTTTAGCAGCTATCCAATTACCCTACTACGTCCAAAACAAACTGAGCTCGTTTAACGTTCTATCTTCTGGCAGGGATAGTGTTTTTAAAACGTCATCTATTTGCGAACACATTTCGCCCATACTTAATGGACGTTTTTCAGCCTGTACTAGCATAACCGATTGGTCTGTTTATGGTAATGATTATCGCTTAGAGACGACGTAACAAATAAAAACCGATATGGTAAAAAATTACTTGGATCAGAATTGAAAATTAAAGCGGCAAAGGAATATTGCTGAATATACGGAAGCCATTAGCAATGAAAGCTGTCCTTTAGTAGAACAAACAACGCGATGGTCTCGTGCTATAAACGCTCGAAAAGTTGCTTGCTCATTTGATGACAGTATAGCGTGGAGAACAAAATGTTGGTAACCCTTTTCTTGTATACTAATGCAGTTACTGTAGTTGTAACATTGCGATACCCAGTAGGAAAAACGGGGTGAGGTGGGTAAAGTGGTGGGTATATAACGTAGAAGCAGAGTAGCATATGAATAAATAATACTAAAAAACCGAAGACCACTTTAAGCAACGATGTGTTACGTTTACTGAATATCTACTTAAAGCAGTGGACAAGGTTCAGGTAAACCTAGGCTCAGTTAAATATATTCGGGTAAACTATATTCGGGTAAACTATATTCAGGTAAGTAAACTGGAAATATCGTTTGACGTCTTCGTTTCAAATCACAATTTATGGTGAAATGTAAAAAGTATAATCGTCATTTTACGTCAGTTAAATGGGCCATCGAGTTGTATGCCAGTTGTAATGTTGGATGTGTTGGTATGCTGGATGACTGTTATAGCATTGCACGAGGATGTGTTCACTAAAAATTCAGGAAATGTCCAGAAAAAAAAAGAAGATGAACAAGCTCTAGCAGCTTTTATACACATAAAACAACACACATCTTCAATAGCATGTGAACAAATAATGGATATTCATGCATGATATTTTATCAAAGCGTTCTTGTGTTGTTCGTTTCTTTCCATGAGATGCAATACGACGCAATGCACCATAGGCTGAAACGATTGCGCGGCTTAGTGATGAGAATTTGCACTCAAGAGATTAAAGAACGGACGTATTAGCCGAAAATGGTAGTCAACAACAAAGAGTTGCGTAGCTAGGCTGACTGGGCTCGATTTGCCTCTAGGCTGGATGGATAAATTCGAGGGGTTTAAAGCAGGTGACAAATCGACTAAAAGCGACACCCCATGGTGGTCGGCCACTTAACGGAATAAATTCGCTCACGTTACTGGCCAACCGAACATAAACAAACGCTCTCGTTAGCGCACAAACGTTATTATGCTGGATCTGAGCATGAAATGTAGACTTTAGTATCACATCGGGGAAGGAAAACAGTTAAAGTAACTATACTACCTATTAAGCGTAACCGATTATGAGAAGAATTTTTATTTCAATTTCAAATGAGGCCTTCAAAAAATTGTGTTCTTTTTTTTCGGCAAGTCAATAAATTTTCGCTTGTATTATCAAATACGAATAGACCTACGGTCTTATCAGCCTCCATCTGGATGGAAGGGGTTGAGACTTCATTTGTGAAGTTTTCATCGTTTTTTAATTTAAATTTCAAATTTCCATCTCCAAGACCCTCTTTTGGATTACTTGAAAAGTTCTTTGCATCTGGAAAATCATTGGAACGAATAAGTGAATCACTTTCTACCACTTCAGTTTAATACTTAACTAATAACTATTCGCAGTTCAATGAAGTGTTTGTGGCAGTAAAGAGATGATAAGCCTTCTTATCAATGCAAAAATTGAGAAATCAAATATAGCCTTCCAAAGTGTTGAGGTTTGCGGACACTTTATTCACAATGAATGTTAGTGATAAAAATTATCAGTGCATAAAGGAGTAATAATAGCAACATTTCTAAAGCTCTTTAGCCTTCGTATCGTTCACTCGTAATCGTCTCCGACCCGCACACTACAACAAACTCATTCGCTCATCGAATAAATTATAATTGCTGAACATGGTATAATAAATCGTATTGCACCCTAATGCATAGAACGTTTCAATAAATCTTTGTTATGATAACATCTTAATGTTGTTATGCTCGAATGAGTTTGAACTTTTGCGAATTTAAAGCTGAATTTTCGTAGAGGCGAAAAGATGGATGCCAACTATAGCGAATCAATAGAGCGTAGATAGATGATGCCATGATGCAAAAATGTAAAGGGATGGAAGGAGATGGAATAGAGATTAGTGAAAAAGATGAAGGGTTGGATAGAGAGGGGTAGAGAGGGTGGTGAAGAGTTTGTCTCAAAACTTGTTTTTGTCTATACATCCTGCTTAGAGTATCGTGCCGACGAAAACAACTTTCGTATGCTCCCCACGAAAAGAACTCAATAATAACAACACATCGACCAAAACCAATCACCATCCACAACCATCCACCCACCCACAAATATCTTCAAAACAAATCCAAACGACACAGTAAACGATATTTCATCCTTACATTGTTTTTTCGTTCTTTTTTCCTCTCTTAAAAACTTGCAGAACGTTCAACTAGAACATATGAAGACGAGCAAAGGGCTTAGGTCAAATTCATCATTCATCAACAGCCTCATCAGAGGTTACCAATTGAGTCCTTTTATTTTTTTTTGTTTTGCGAAATAAACAAAAACCGTTCTAAATATAGTAAAAGATAGTTTTCCATACTGCTTCTATTCCATGTTCAATGAGGCAACATACGACAAGGCTATCGACTAGATGCACGCATTTATATGCCACAAAATTGGCTGTTATCATTTGCCGTCCGTTTTTGCAAAAGTTCCGCTCCAGAATTAAGAAGAAAAAAAATGCATGAAATGAGAAAGGATTAAGTTAGGAAGAATTGTCGAAGATTTAGCTACTTCGACGAAGATATTCTCACATATGGTGCATATGATTGTGTATAACCATTTCTCTGATAGAGAAATATTTTTGAATTTTTTACTACAAATTCAAGCAATGCTTGCGATCTGCCATTTTAAAAAAAACGTTTCTTTTAAGTACGCAAAATTTAAAGATGAGAAAATTATGCAAAGGAATGCAAAGGGGATGTGCATATATATTATTTAGTGAATTCTTTCGCAAACGACCGGTCGGTTTCCATTTAATCGCCATATCAAACAAATAGCAAAACAAGCTTCTGCTGGAATTCGGCTCATTGTTTTGTTCATATACGATACGAGAACTCGTAGCAACGTAAAGAAAGAGAGAAGGGAGAACAGAGAGAAAGAGAGAAGAGACAATGGTTGAAAACAAAACAAATTAATCGAGGCGGCAAAGGATCGACAACATAAATCGTTCTTTGTCCATTCCCTGGACTAATCCAACGCTCACATACCACAGCAATTACTGGATCAAGCGATACTTTATGTCTATCTATCTATATATACTCATGAAGCAGAATAGATTGTCTAAAGCACTCAACGATGGTTTCAAATCTCTTCCTTGTGAACGGGATCATGTTCGCTTGAGCAGCTTGCCAATTCTCTAATAAAATTATGAACTCTCGAATAGATTGGATATTCTCGAATAGAACCAATAAAATTATAAATTTTCAAATATTTATGGCGGAGAATGGTTATACGATACGACAAAAGATAATACTTCATCATGTAACATGCTTTGTTGCTTATTTCAAGTTTCTTACAGAGAGGAAAGACGACGTTTTTATTTTCAGCTTCGAAGGGGATGGGTGGCGTGGCGAAGAGAGGGAGGGAGGAAGAGGGTGAGGGTGAGGGAAGGGCACAGAGGGGTGACAGATGGGATCGTTACGTTCGGTTATGCGAGATAACAAAACCGCTTTGTAACCAATCATTTTAACGATAATCATTAAACCTCTAATAATATCCGAAAATTTTCGAAATAACATCAGTTACCTATACTACCTTCAGTGCCTTTACAATTTTAAACTGATTTCATTGATTCTCAAAGCGAACAGCTCTACAGAAGTTTAAAGATAACGCAACTAAAAATTATAGAGAAAAGCATAACAAAAGGGGAGAACAGAGATCGAATTTTGAAAAAAAAAAGAACTGAAATGAAAATCGAGTTTAAAACATGTAAAAAGATTTTTTTTAAACGAAAAGAAATAAACTGAAAATAAAATTTAAAAAATTTTCATACGCGAACAATCGACTGTATAAAATATATAGGGGTTCATTGAATGTAGCGCGATGACAAATAAACGATGTGATGACAGTAAAGTTACGTTGGCGAATGATTTAGAGCCTTTCAATTGTGAGCCGTACTCTTCGCCATCGTTGGACACCGATCAGCAACCAGGCGAATCATTTCGCATTTGCGCAACGTAACTCATCTCTTACAATTCTAGTTCTGTTCAACAGAATATTTCCGATCTGTTCTGCTATACTGAACAATTAGGGTGGAAGTGGAGAGGGGGGTTGGAGTGGGAGGAGGGGGAAGAAAGGTTTTTAAGGCCAGAACAAACCCGCTATGCCTGATCGAAAAAGTCTTTCTGAAGATTTAATGAATTTTTGCACAGCATATTGTCCTATGTTTGTTCGGTTATGAATTTTTTTTTCGATTTTTGAGCGTTATTTTTTCAAATTTGTGAAGATCACCTTAATTTTTTTCATGCAAGTTTTTTTCGAAATACCGGTCTGTCCTATCCGCATGATCTTCGCGGCAAGTAAGTCATTTCCTTTGAAAATTCTTGCAAAAATCGCAAAATATTCTGATCGAATTTTTTGATGTTTAAGGCATAGAGATAAAAATGAGAACATTCGGTTGTTCCGATTTTGTTCCAAGAGAATAAACGGAACAGAAATGCAGTCAAGCTCAAAGAACAGAAACAACGCACCTTGTGCCGATCGAATTTTGCGCTGCTAAATTATTTTTACAAACTATGAAGGTCAGCGATCATCAGCCTAACGTTGTTCTGTACGCATAATTTTACACGAAAGGTATTCGAGTTTCTGTTTTCAGACGAAATTCTCAACGATTCAGTATAATTTTTTTTTTCATACAGCACATATTCCACCTATCCCTTGTAACCTTATCGAACGAAAATTTTGTCCCTTTGCATAAAAGCGGTCTTCTTCTCCCCATAAACTAATGCCTCACAAATTTTTCCAAACAGTGTTCCCGAAAAAATTTGAAAAAAATAAATACGGAACGATTGGAAAAAAAACCATTCGAGATCGCCACAAATAACTTTGATAACAAGACCGTGTTTACATAGGTGATTGGATAGATTTTTTTTTGCAAAACTTTTATGAAATTGAAAAAAAAATTGGTATTATAAAAGGAATTAAAAATATCTCGTGCAAAACAGGAATCTGCTTAGCTGAGCTAAAGTTCGCAAAATTCTGCCTCAGTTTTATTCATAAAATTCACCATATTATTTTCAAATTTGTTTATAAAAATGAAGAAATTAAACATTTTTGCAATGAATTTCAACATTCTGTCAAATTTTGCGAAATTTTATAACACTGCTCTTGAATTGAAAAAAATAAAAATTACAAACCAAACAAGAATTTTTATATGAATGAATTCGGGAAGTATGTGGAACTGAACGAGTAGGAAAAAACATCATAATATATAGGAACTAAAGAAAAGAAGTATTGGAAAATTAATCACTTCTGATCGGGAAGTGATTTATAGGGATAAGTATGCCTCAGATTCAAGCAGGCAAAAAAAAAATTGAAGTACGAGTAGAAAATTGTTCACAACTGTCGCCCCATGCTAATAGAGCTCCGAGCTGTATATTGAAACGAGATTTGCACGGTCGTATGTTTACAAATGATATTGTGGCTAAGAAAGCGACCGATCAAGCGAATTCCGCTTATAAATTTAAAATGAAAAGAAAAGATGGATCGATAAGAGGATGTATAGCGGCAATTTTTACTCTGTAGATTGGCGAAACATTGCATCTTATACGACGAATAAATGCTCCTTAAATGCCGCATATGAATAATAGGTTGCAAACAAAGACGTCCGTCCATTGCAAATAATAAATATTTTTCTGGACGAGCTTAAACACATAAATCTTTAGCACAAACGCGCACATACGTATTGTCGACCAACGATCAACGTGCCATCGAAAAATATTCCCACAGCAGCGCGCAAAACAACTCAGCGAAACTCGAATAGCGATCTCGCAGAACATTATTGATAAGATAAGCTGATAAAGACACAAGTGGATGGTGATAAGAAACTTTGAACACTGTAGTAACGATGTTTTAATGTTTCATCAACGAATCGCTCATCAAGTAAACTGCAACGAAACGTAAGATTTTTACGAAATCAAATGATCGAACAAAAAGTGATTCACATAGTCGAGCGCATAGCAGAGCGGTATTTAACCTGGTTGTGAGTGAAC
>JPKZ01001316.1:74212-91162 GCA_000803305.1 Toxocara canis
TATTAATGAAATGCACTACTCATAGCAACTCATAAAATTCTCTAGAAGGCGACAAGAAAAAGACGCAAAATAAATGCTCGAATAAATTACTCAAAGTAGTGTTCTTTCAAAATTTTTGCGTTGAACCGTTTGATAAAGATATTGCTAAAACATTAAGTAACCATTACTTTAGATATAGCCTAGAATATTCTGTGGTATATAAAGTAAGCAAGAAAAGTACAGAAAATTTTTTGCTAAGTAAAGTAAATCGTCTAGAGTTTTCGATATCGCTCATAATAATTGGATATGAGCAAAAGAGGTTTTGGAGTCTTGAAGGAACTTTTAAAAATTTTATAGAGATGAATGAAATTTTTTAGCAGTCGCAAATTTTCTTTCCGCGTTCCCGTGCTGTGTACATGAAATCCTTGAAAAAAAAATCGAAAAAAAGAAAATACTGAAGCTTCGAAAAAATCTCTTCTCATTCCAGCATAACATCCCACAACTCTTTTTCATGTCTGTCTTATACCTCTAAACTGTATAGTTTTATATTGTTACAGAAATATGCAACAAGATTATCACTGATAAACATTCGTTCCTCACTGATAAATACTGTCGTTTGATGAGCGCAGCCGCACATTTATGAGTTGTGATTAAGCAATTTGCAGAAATTTATGCATATGCAGTTTCCAAATGCCGTTTTGCAAAACGAACAGGAATTGTGCTAATGGATTTTTTTCGTTTTTTTACTAAACAGAAATTTTTTAGCAGTCGCAAATTTTCTTTCCGCGTTCCCGTGCTGTGTACATGAAATCCTTGAAAAAAAAATCGAAAAAAAGAAAATACTGAAGCTTCGAAAAAATCTCTTCTCATTCCAGCATAACATCCCACAACTCTTTTTCATGTCTGTCTTATACCTCTAAACTGTATAGTTTTATATTGTTACAGAAATATGCAACAAGATTATCACTGATAAACATTCGTTCCTCACTGATAAATACTGTCGTTTGATGAGCGCAGCCGCACATTTATGAGTTGTGATTAAGCAATTTGCAGAAATTTATGCATATGCAGTTTCCAAATGCCGTTTTGCAAAACGAACAGGAATTGTGCTAATGGATTTTTTTCGTTTTTTTACTAAACAGGATATTAAACAGTGTGGGAGGATTTGCAGTACTTCAGAAGAGTAATATAACTAATACCCCATCGGCTATGAAAGATAATTGCTAATCGCTACACTTTCTCTTTTTTTTTCATCCACTATTTTGAATTTCACATTTGCACAATATATATACTAAAATATCACATTTCAGTACTAAACACATCAAAGAAAAATCATCGTAAGTAATACATTCTTTTTTGCAAGAATGACATGCTGATGAAAGCAGAAAATATTGACATTAGATGAATCACTCTAATTTATGAGAAATTACAGTAAGTTTTAACATATGCAAATTCGTCACCTGAAGCTATCCCGCCAAGATAAACAGCACCATGAACTAGAGTATTATATATTGAATAGGCTTTTGTTCAGGCTTAAAGCTAAACGTTGACCTTAGCAGCGCTCCAGCGGCCGTCAAATGAGGTTTCCAAAGCGATCGATAAGAATGCATTGAACGTCCTATGACGCACTAAACGGTAATTCTAATTGACTGAATCCTTTCGTTTCCTGGGATTCTTTCTATTGCGTGCACACATGTTATTCTCATCAGTGCACGCACGTCACCCACTTAAAGCTTCGAAGCATGCTCATATCACGGATAGTAGAGAAGTGTAGGCCACTTAAGGAAGGCATCCACCACTGCACTTGGTGCCCGAATTGCATGGCGGAACGACACAGCAGGGGTTTACCAAAATGCTTGAAAAAGAGGCATCTTCATGGCTTGGTTCAAGATGGAAGCTGATCTAGTTCATAAGGATCGCTTGAGCATTTCAATCCATGGTGTAGTTTGAATTAGTAGCTTCAGTAAATGTCTAAGTGTCATGCGATCCATGGAAATTTTATACGGAGGAGCGGGAATACTGCAAAATTACCCGTTCCATATCATGCGTCATTCTCGATTTGCAGCAGACTTTTCTCCCAAGGTGATTACTGTGATAGGACGCTTACCGACTTTATATTCTCCATCATAAAATCACGCAAACACCTGATTCGACTTAATGCACAACAGCTTCGGTAGCATAAATAGAAAAACGTAGCAGTATAGATATTGCTAATTGTTCCTTAAACTTCTTAATAGGTATCGAAGTGCAGACCATAGGCGATGTCGACTTTTTGGATAAGATGTGCTATTTTAAATTCTTCATTCAATTAGTGGTTGATCTGTTCGATGTTTCTAACATCAATTTCAGTTTGGCACCTTTTTTGTATTCGTTTATTCCGTTCTTTGGCTCTTTATTAATGAGTAAACACTTTCATCATCATCAATCGTTTGGAAGAGAAAATAAATGTACTTTATTCAACTGATGCCGGAACAGCATTTGTCTATGCCGTTTCATAACTGCTTCAGGATTCTTCTAAAATCTATTCTCAGTGGACTGACTAGTGTTCTGCGAGGAACGATTTTTTGGCCGGTCGGAGGAAGAACGATTTCTTCGAAAATAATACGATCGTTTACGGGGGACGACGGTAGCAAGGGGTCGCCTCGACGAAAAGGTCGAATAACCGCTCAACGTCAACGTCCTAGTGAGGACGATGGCGAAAAACGACGTGAAGTCGGCTTAGAAAAAAAGAGGCGAGTTTCGACTGACGTAGTGGCAGTGAGCATTCGAAAGCCAGATAATTACACCTTCTTATCGGAGTTCCTCCACCTCCTTCCCCTCAACCGGCATGACTGGACGAACCAATACGAACACAGCGAATATGATTCACGAACAGAGCAAAATGGGAGCTATCGAGCAACTGCCGAAAAATTACTCATCACAATGTGAGTTTTATTTGCGATAAAATGATGAGTACTTCTGATGGTTGTCAAAGAAAATTAAAATGGGCAAATGAGGTTCGATGTTGGGTTCGCCTAAGAGTGGAAACGATTGAGCGCCTGGATTGATTGACGACAAAAAAAACCTGTTGCTATTTGTGCCCTTTGCTTGTGCAATCGATAAAACATCAAATATCAAACAATTCATTTGGCTAAGAAAGAAATCTTCGATTTCTTCGCGCACTCATCATCATCGATCTCTTCGGCATAAACATATTCCATAACTGATAATAGTTCAAATATGGCTCGAACGAACTTTTAGGATCTAATAAATATTTACAGAATATACTACTGCCAGCACGATGAAAAAGGAAAGGCAATAAAGCTCGGAAAAAATTCCGGTGGATTTTTCTGTTGCAAATTTTTTATAACATTGTTGAGATCGAGAAATAATGAACATAAATCTTTGAGGAAAATCATGGGTATGTAATATCATCATGGGTAGAATCATGGGTATCATCGGTATAAAATCATGGGTAGAAAACCAGTAAGTATCATCCAATATTATTTCAGATTTTTTAAAAATCCAATCAAATTTGTTCGAATCATGTTGATAACCAGCCAAAAGAAGTATTTCTTTCATCAAAACGGCAGTAACGCTTAACCACTAGCAGTCTCTACGGATGGAATGTTTGAAACAAATAAGTTTGGAGGTTGCCCGTTGAAGAGAACATTTCATCTAAAACTCAAGCCACGGTGTACTTTGAAGCGACTATTATGAGTAGAAACACGCGAAGCTTAATCTATCGAATAGATCGAACAAAACTGTCGAACAGATCGGACAAAACTATCGAACAGATCGAACAAAACTATCGAACAGATCGAACAAAACTATCGAACAGATCGAACAAAACTATCGAACAGATCGAACAAAACTATCGAACAGATCGAACAAAACTATCGAACAGATCGGACAAAACTGTCGAACAGATCGGACAAAACTGTCGAGCAGATCGGACAAAACTATCGAACAGATCGGGCAAAACTATCGAATCGGACAAAACTATCGAACAGATCGGGCAAAACTATCGAATCGGACAAAACTATCGAACAGATCGGGCAAAACTATCGAATCGGACAAAACTATCGAACAGATCGGGCAAAACTATCGAATCGGACAAAACTATCGAACAGATCGGGCAAAACTATCGAATCGGACAAAACTATCGAACAGATCGAACAAAACTGTCGAGCAGATCGGACAAAACTATCGAACAGATCGAACAAAACTGTCGAACAGATCGGACAAAACTATCTAACAGATGGGGCAAAACTATCGAACAGATCGGAAAATCTAGTCGCTTTTCTATGCTAGAAATTTCATTTAAGAACATAGGAAAGAATGAAATTTTCTGAAAATGAAAAAAAAAAAAAAACTAGAAATAGAAGCAAAACGTTGCAGCACAAAATCGCATAAATTTGTATATTCAATCACGAATAAATTCAACATTTGCTAGATAGAGATTTAAGCGAATATCACTTTAAGCGTCATCGAATCCGCTAGCTGAACAGCAACAACTATGAGAGGCATGCTCATATGTAATCAAAGAGCATTCGCTAGCGGATAGCATAAGCGATGTTCGACCGTGGAAATACAATGGAAACTGATGAGAGAAGAAAGAAAAATTTCATCATCCATCATTGGGTGTGTGTTATAAGTGACAGCAATTCGCAAGAGAAGAGAAAACATTCGAAAAAGAAAAAGAAACAGTGAGAAAAAAAAAAACGAGATGATGATGAAATATATGAATAAGAAAAACGTTTCTAGTTTGTCTTGAAAAATTGTCGTTTAGTGGATCATTTAAAAAATTTTTATGAGTTTCTGTCACAAATTTTTTTCAACATTTCAAATAATCAACTTCATATTTGCTAATTGTTTAAAAAGTTTTGAACATGTCATTTGGAAGTGTTTCGAAATTTTTTCGTTTTGAAAATTCACCTCGAATTTTCACCAATAAAAATTAGTTTCACCATTAAAAATTTTACAAAACAATTACGAATCTTAGAAAAATGGCAATTTTTTTGTTGGCCGAATATTGAAAATTGTCTTATTAAAATGTGCTCACATGTTTATCTTGACATCATGAATAGAGTAACCCCTCATTGAAGCTGTACAGCTTAATGGTAATGCATCCTCATTGAAGCTGTACAGCTTAATGGTAATGCATCTAGCTATCTCGATCTAAGTATTCGAATCAATTATGCATCTAGTCGAAGTGCTAAAGGATGTTAGCGAAGGCCCAGTATCAATCATTATATGGAAGACGAACTATCCGCATTCAGTGATGCAACAACGTTTCAAAGATGATTGTTGCAAAAAAAATTGTAATTATCAAACAAATTTTGGAAGCCAACTACGTATTTTTCATCGCAAAGAAAGGTTAAGGCGATTTCATACATGGAACATTTGCTAGATTTATTTCTAATAACTGGATCATCTTTGTGCAACGGCCGAGGTAACAGTTCAGCCACGACGACAAAGGTTACCCTTTTGCATTGGAAGGGTCAATTTTTAAAATTGTTTGCGCAGCCCAATTCTTCTAAAGAAAATATAACAATTGAGGAGATAAGAGCTTTCTAAATGTGAAATTTATTTCAAACACTTTATGAATACTGTAATTTTCATGGTATTCGCAAATATAAATACGACAGTAATACAAAATAGGTGATCGGCATAAGAAGAGAAACACAACTACGAACTCTTCTGTTATTAACGAAGACTTGAACATAAATTTACAATGAAGAGAGTTTATTATGACCAGAATTTGTCTTGTTTTTTTTCTTTGACGTATGGTAAACAACTCCATACATTTCTTCCATTCAATCTAAATAAAATAGCACGCTTTGAGAGCTGCAGAAACAAAACAGCACGGCATGAAACGTTGCTAGAGAACGATAGGTCAAAATCGAGGAGTCGAGCATGCGTACGCAAAAAAAAAGAAAAAAAAAAGTTGTTGGTTCATCGGTTGAATCATAGCAAGTCTTAGCGTTGCTGTTCTGTAGCGAACGTTGATTGCTAGAAGCTTAGTTCCGCCTACGCCGATAACTTATAACAATATTCTTAACATATCGCGCAAACAGCCTATACAACTCACAACAAAAAGTAATACTTGTACATAACTTCTTTTGTTAAATTTATAAATGAGAACCAAGTTAAGCATTAACTGATGTCGTAAGACAAAAGCAGTCGCCTAACTACAGCCGTAGTTGAGTGGATCGTTACTCTAAAAATTTCTCATCTCACATTTCGCTTATTTTTTTGAATCGTAAAATACACAAGTGATCAGTTAGGCTACGCTTCTCGCTCTCATCACTCAAATAAACCAACAAACTGACGAATAAGCTAGATAAATAAATAAAGTATCACGAAAAACATCCAACATTCCGAAATCTCTGGTGTGATTGTATGTCCCAACACCGCTGTTTGTTCAGTGCTGCATCGTTGAGGTAAGCTGCTGTCGCTTCGAATTCTCATATGCTATTACCGGAATGTTATTCAGCAAAAAAAAAAGTGGACCTAATTGTGCGTAATTTGACTCCTGAACGGCGAGCAATGAACTCATTGACTTCCCACAGCAAATAATCGATAGCTGAAGTTGCATACAAGTAATCTTTTGATGATTTTGCTTCCGGGTTTCATAGTATTAACTGTCTTATACATGCGCATGGAGACCTTATTCATGGGGAGGGGCTGGAGCAATTTGCATAAAACTTTCCAGCTGCAAAAGCTCCGAAATTAGAATTTTCAAATGGGTAAGATGCGGAACAAGTGCTGAGCTTTTCAAGTATTTGTCAGCATTGTAAATGTGAGTACTCGCTTGCTTTCCGAGAAAATTTCAAACAAGTGTTTGATGATTCGTATTTTTGAACGACTATCCACAATTCCTGCATTCATCTTAAAGCTTATAAAACCGGAAATTTCAATTCTCGCCAGCTTACACATCTCCGCCTTGTGAAGTTGAACGATGAAGTGAGGCGGAAAGTGGTGCGTTTATGCAAAGCGAAATGAATTAAGAAATTTTAAGTTAAGGCGAGCATAGTAAGCTGGAAATTTCAAAAATTAAAACGATCAAAAGGAGCGGAAAATTTTTTACGGGTAATGAAATAAGTCGACTTATGGGCAAGAAAGAGTCAATATATCCAAATGGCGAGAACTAATGACATTGACTAAGGAAATAAAAAAAAAAGAATGGACTCCGCATGATATCGAATAGAGTGAAATTCGACTCCTCTTAAAGCAGCAATTCAACTCTCGGAGTCTTCTATCACTGATTGCAATCAACAACAACACACTCTACAATTCGTATCGTTAGTTACTTGTGAAACAACTCATAATGTTCATAAGGATGATACTAATAGTGCATTCGAACTCATAACAGTAACACTAAACTGATCAGTGTTACATTCGAAGATTACAAATGAAAATAAAAGTCGAAAAGGCAGGCCACTAAGATACACCTCCTTCAGTGACTTTTTCTCGATTCTTTCACCATTTTATACTCAACAGGTCAGCCGGTTTCAGAAAGTGCATGCAATCAATGAAAATTCATATTTAAAATTGTTCGATCGCACGCACGCTTATCCACAAAATATTCGTTCACCATGCAACCAAACTGCTCATAAAATGCAGGCGACTTTTTTTTGTGCTTTTCAAAGCGCAATAACGTTTCAGGGCTAGATGATTTGATTTGAAATTGAGCTTAGGAGATCGACGATCCTTATAGATTACAATTACCAAATTTCGTTCTTCGAACTTCCATGATCACCTAGTTGAAACTATCGGAGAGATAGATACGCATGCACAGACATACACGTACATACACATAAAATATAAACATATACATAATACATATACATAAACACATACGCATGCAAGCACATACAAATACGCGTTCATAGGCATGTTTTGTCGCCATAATGTGTTTTACAAATGCAAATTCGTCAAGAGTAACTCGCAAAATCCATCATTGTATTTCTCACTTTTATATTCCAGGTCGCGATGCATCGACCATCCGCACACTAAATATGAATACATACTTGGCAAAATGAATGCGCGCAAACAATTAAAAGAAGGCAACGGATATAGGTTAGTTACTACACTGAGAAATCTGTTCGCATATCGACACTGCCTTAATTTCACTTCTACGTAGCCGTAATGTAGACTGTTTCAAACGTGCAAGAAATATTAGCGAGATGGTAAAGCTGATAATATGCTATAAGCTGACAAGCTGATAATATGCTATAAGCTGACAAGCTGATAATATGCTATAAGCTGACAAGCTGATAATATGCTATAAGCTGACAAGCTGATAATATGCTATAAGCTGACAAGCTGATAATATGCTATAAGCTGACAAGCTGATAATATGCTATAAGCTGACAAGCTGATAATATGCTATAAGCTGACAAGCTGATAATATGCTATAAGCTGACAAGCTGATAATATGCTATAAGCTGACAAGCTGATAATATGCTATAAGCTGACAAGCTGATAATATGCTATAAGCTGACAAGCTGATAATATGCTATAAGCTGACAAGCTGATAATATGCTATAAGCTGACAAGCTGATAATATGCTATAAGCTGACAAGCTGATAATATGCTATAAGCTGACAAGCTGATAATATGCTATAAGCTGACAAGCTGATAATATGCTATAAGCTGACAAGCTGATAATATGCTATAAGCTGACAAGCTGATAATATGCTATAAGCTGACAAGCTGATAATATGCTATAAGCTGACAAGCTGATAATATGCTATAAGCTGATAATATTCGAATATAATGCAGTACGTATCGTTGTGATAATTTTGGCATCGAATATTTGTGCCTCTATTCCAGCACAAATTCTTTGCAAAGAAAATAATCAACGAGAACCTTATTGTTGTGTGCGTGCGTTTTTTTTTCTTTGTTCAACTCTCTTCTACACGTACATCGAATTGTGGCATTCGGAATGTCCCTCAACTAAACCGAGCTGTCAATCATTTTGAAACAGACAAATTATATGGCTGTGTCAGTTCATGACAGCTGCCGTGCAAAAATGTTCGATCTACTGAGCGAAAACAAACTGGTTGAAACGTTCAAAAAGTTAGCGAAAAAAAAAACGAGTAATATTCGCACAAAGAGGACAACATCCTTACGAAAGCATCCACTTTCATGCTCGTCAGATTTTTAGCCAATAATCGTTAAGCGTTTCATTCGCGTTTATGAAAGTAGCCATTCGAGTATAGCCACAAATTTCGAACTACAAATATGCAATGCGTTTTTTTTTGTGGTCGGATAGTAAATGAACTTTTGTGGGCGACAATTTGAGGATGCAAGAAAACAAGTAATTGACTATATGAGTATATTTGTTCGATGCGATGATGGTTTCCGCAGTTTTCCGCAGTTCCCACAAAACAGCCAGCAAGCAGTCGCCTTTCTCCTCAACATATGCTTACTTTCCCAAATAGGGTCTATTTCAAACAAAAAAAAAATGAATCGTAGAATACACAAGTGATCAGTTAGGCTACGCTTCTCGCTCTCATCACTCAAATAAACCAACAAACTGACGAATAAGCTAGATAAATAAATAAAGTATCACGAAAAACATCCAACATTCCGAAATCTCTGGTGTGATTGTATGTCCCAACACCGCTGTTTGTTCAGTGCTGCATCGTTGAGGTAAGCTGCTGTCGCTTCGAATTCTCATATGCTATTACCGGAATGTTATTCAGCAAAAAAAAAAGTGGACCTAATTGTGCGTAATTTGACTCCTGAACGGCGAGCAATGAACTCATTGACTTCCCACAGCAAATAATCGATAGCTGAAGTTGCATACAAGTAATCTTTTGATGATTTTGCTTCCGGGTTTCATAGTATTAACTGTCTTATACATGCGCATGGAGATCTTATTCATGGGGAGGGGCTGGAGCAATTTGCATAAAACTTTCCAGCTGCAAAAGCTCCGAAATTAGAATTTTCAAATGGGTAAGATGCGGAACAAGTGCTGAGCTTTTCAAGTATTTGTCAGCATTGTAAATGTGAGTACTCGCTTGCTTTCCGAGAAAATTTCAAACAAGTGTTTGATGATTCGTATTTTTGAACGACTATCCACAATTCCTGCATTCATCTTAAAGCTTATAAAACCGGAAATTTCAATTCTCGCCAGCTTACACATCTCCGCCTTGTGAAGTTGAACGATGAAGTGAGGCGGAAAGTGGTGCGTTTATGCAAAGCGAAATGAATTAAGAAATTTTAAGTTAAGGCGAGCATAGTAAGCTGGAAATTTCAAAAATTAAAACGATCAAAAGGAGCGGAAAATTTTTTACGGGTAATGAAATAAGTCGACTTATGGGCAAGAAAGAGTCAATATATCCAAATGGCGAGAACTAATGACATTGACTAAGGAAATAAAAAAAAAAGAATGGACTCCGCATGATATCGAATAGAGTGAAATTCGACTCCTCTTAAAGCAGCAATTCAACTCTCGGAGTCTTCTATCACTGATTGCAATCAACAACAACACACTCTACAATTCGTATCGTTAGTTACTTGTGAAACAACTCATAATGTTCATAAGGATGATACTAATAGTGCATTCGAACTCATAACAGTAACACTAAACTGATCAGTGTTACATTCGAAGGTTACAAATGAAAATAAGAGTCGAAAAGGCAGGCCACTAAGATACACCTCCTTCAGTGACTTTTTCTCGATTCTTTCACCATTTTATACTCAACAGGTCAGCCGGTTTCAGAAAGTGCATGCAATCAATGAAAATTCATATTTAAAATTGTTCGATCGCACGCACGCTTATCCACAAAATATTCGTTCACCATGCAACCAAACTGCTCATAAAATGCAGGCGACTTTTTTTTGTGCTTTTCAAAGCGCAATAACGTTTCAGGGCTAGATGATTTGATTTGAAATTGAGCTTAGGAGATCGACGATCCTTATAGATTACAATTACCAAATTTCGTTCTTCGAACTTCCATGATCACCTAGTTGAAACTATCGGAGAGATAGATACGCATGCACAGACATACACGTACATACACATAAAATATAAACATATACATAATACATATACATAAACACATACGCATGCAAGCACATACAAATACGCGTTCATAGGCATGTTTTGTCGCCATAATGTGTTTTACAAATGCAAATTCGTCAAGAGTAACTCGCAAAATCCATCATTGTATTTCTCACTTTTATATTCCAGGTCGCGATGCATCGACCATCCGCACACTAAATATGAATACATACTTGGCAAAATGAATGCGCGCAAACAATTAAAAGAAGGCAACGGATATAGGTTAGTTACTACACTGAGAAATCTGTTCGCATATCGACACTGCCTTAATTTCACTTCTACGTAGCCGTAATGTAGACTGTTTCAAACGTGCAAGAAATATTAGCGAGATGGTAAAGCTGATAATATGCTATAAGCTGACAAGCTGATAATATGCTATAAGCTGATAATATTCGAATATAATGCAGTACGTATCGTTGTGATAATTTTGGCATCGAATATTTGTGCCTCTATTCCAGCACAAATTCTTTGCAAAGAAAATAATCAACGAGAACCTTATTGTTGTGTGCGTGCGTTTTTTTTTCTTTGTTCAACTCTCTTCTACACGTACATCGAATTGTGGCATTCGGAATGTCCCTCAACTAAACCGAGCTGTCAATCATTTTGAAACAGACAAATTATATGGCTGTGTCAGTTCATGACAGCTGCCGTGCAAAAATGTTCGATCTACTGAGCGAAAACAAACTGGTTGAAACGTTCAAAAAGTTAGCGAAAAAAAAACGAGTAATATTCGCACAAAGAGGACAACATCCTTACGAAAGCATCCACTTTCATGCTCGTCAGATTTTTAGCCAATAATCGTTAAGCGTTTCATTCGCGTTTATGAAAGTAGCCATTCGAGTATAGCCACAAATTTCGAACTACAAATATGCAATGCGTTTTTTTTTGTGGTCGGATAGTAAATGAACTTTTGTGGGCGACAATTTGAGGATGCAAGAAAACAAGTAATTGACTATATGAGTATATTTGTTCGATGCGATGATGGTTTCCGCAGTTTTCCGCAGTTCCCACAAAACAGCCAGCAAGCAGTCGCCTTTCTCCTCAACATATGCTTACTTTCCCAAATAGGGTCTATTTCAAACAAAAAAAAAATACCATAATTGAGCCTTTAAGCGCTGACAAAGGTGGAGGGCGGAAGTGATGCGTTGGGTTTATCGCTCCTACACAACAACTAGGCATTACATTCCTTCTTTGCGTCGACTTCCTTCACCCTGTACAAATGCTAACGAAGAAGATCTTGACTATATTTACCAATTATACTTATCATTCTAATGAATTTGAAGCTGATCGCAGGACACAAAACCGTCAAACAGCACCGACAATAGAAGTCTGTTTTATACTATAAGGAAGGTATAACTTAATCGCTGTACGGTCGACAAAACTATCATAGAAAGGCATAAAGAATAAACTATACGAGAAGATGATATAGCTGAGGTGGCCAGACATCAGATAGAGAAGCAACGATCTATTAAAACAGAATCGAAAAACGCAATTTTGCACATACTATAAAGAAATTAGGAGAAATTTGCATTTGCATATATACAGACAGATGTGCATATCCAACTAGCTGAACTTAGAGCTAGCAACTTCTTCTGCTTTCGCTTAAATAGCAGAATAAATTTAATTCCAAAAAAAACGATTTTTGTAGAATATTAAGCATAATTAATTAAATTCATTAAATATAACTCATTAAATATACCATTTAGATGCTAATAAATTACCACACACACATACATACATTAGCAGCAATTATGAAGCGAAGTGATCGCATTGAAATCGATGAAAAGCAACTTATCTTGATTAATAAGTGGCCATTTGAAGAAATGAAAATATCGGTAGTGCAAAGAAAAGATTTTAAGTTGATCGACAACTTCTTCAACAAGCAATTAGTTTCGTATAAGAACGAAGACGACTAATAACTTAATCTGTTAGCCATATGCGCCACCTCAATCCATCGACTGCATAAAATTCTAGCAAAAACAAATCATCATAGTTTTACGGTTTTGCAAATGTTCATTATCACAAACAAATTCCCTTAAGTTCAATGGAATCATAAAAACAAAAGAACATTTCAAAAAAATGTCAGCCATTTCTGATATTTTTTCTTTAATTGTTCTGCTTCTTCATACGTTTACGTGTACGTAATTTATTTAGCCTTCAAACCAAAACTCCTCTACGTGTATGCGAAGCATTCAAGTCTCGTTGAAGGAATAACGAGTCTGGTTTACTAGCTGATTGGTGCATTGAGCTTAAACCAGTAAGTTAAACAAATTATATTACCCAAATAGATGATATAGCTGGAAATTGCTCATTCTGAATAGAAAATAAAAAATAAAAAATTACTTCTCCGATACTCTTTTTTCTCGCTACAAAACTTTTTCTTTTATTAGATTGCTTTGAATTTTTAGATTTTTAATTTTTTTTTTTCAATTTTTTACAAATCTTTACGATTTTTTTACAATTTTACAAATTTTTTACAAATTTTTACAAATTTTTTACAAATTTAATTTTACAAAATACAAAAATAAATCTTTAAATTTCTACAAAATTTAGATAAAAATAACTGTTGTTGCTTTAAATCAATAAGTTAAACAAACCAAGTCCGTTACAATTAGCCATTTAAAAATGTTTAAAATGGATGGATGATAAACGTTTTCACAAATCTGACAAATGGAAAAAGAACCGAGATAAAGAGCAAAACTGTCAGGAAGACGATTTACGTTGGTCGAAAATTTTAATAAATTGCTGTTCAATGAAGAATGTTTTTATCAGTCGGGCAAAAAAAAGCAGCAAAGAATTTGTCGAATAAATTTTCAGTTTTAAAAAGGGCACAGAAATAATGATTTTGAAAAAAAAACAAAACAACTACACAAGGCTATCTACAATTTTGAATAACAAATCGAAAGAATTTTTTTAAAAAAAAAACGAATAATAATAATCCTCAGTAATCATCATTTTAGGCAAAATGCCAGCGATAATACTTATCAACCACTACCGTATCACGTCGCAATAGTAATACTCTCCTTTCCTACTCCATAACACTGGGTTCCCCGCACACAATAATATCCTACAACTTCTTTCGCCACCTGAGTTTTCGTCTTAGTTTCTATCTGATCATTTTTCTTTTCGAATACATCGTCGAAGGCAAACGAATAATGAAACTTTCTCCTCATTTACTAGGAATCCGCTTCTCGGCTAAACTCCTGTAGCTGCCCCGTAGGGCGCTATATCTGTTTTAGTCAGGTAAGACTTATAGATGTCGCCGAAGCTCTGTCAGCTTGATGTACGAGCTGGCATTGCGGATTCGCAGCATAGGGTGCTAAAGAAAAAGATAACTTTGCGAAACGAAACATTCCACCTCCTCAAGCGCCTCAAACGAGATGCTCCCAGTGGTTGCTCATATATTATTGATAGAACAGCTAGCTTACACGATCGAGGCTACTAGCTGCAGCTAGCTAGGCAGTGAGTTCGCCCAATTCACTTATTGCCCGTTCGCATCGATAGCATTAATTAATAATCATGAGAGGCACATTAATTAGGCTTAGTTCAAACAGAAATGAACGGCGATTATGCTTTCGAGAAGAAAGCAATTTGCAGTTTATCGATAGCATTAATTAATAATCATGAGTGTCATTAATTAATAATCGTTAATTAATAATCATAAACCGCATAAACAAGAAAAGAAAATGCGAAAATTAAATTTCAGCTGTAATTTTCGCAGTTTTTTTACACATATTTAATTCACTTCCCTAAATGTACTGCAATGTGACCATGAAACACCAAGTCGAGTGGAAAATTTTCTTTTTTTTTTGCATATTTTCATAGGAAATTCGCTTGATTAAAGAAATTTTTACGTGCAGAATTTTTCATGATTTTTACGTTTTCCTATTTCAGATGCGATTTCCTTTTCAGTTCTTTTCATAAGCTGTGCGATACAATAATGCTAATAATTTTCGATTCTCAATGCAAATATAATTAGAAAATTAAGAATTTGGATAGGCAGACAGACATTTTAAGGAGTTAATTAATTTTGAGAACTTAATTACTTTGTCATACAAAATATGGGAGGGCTTTTTTTGGCAAACAACAAGATAAGCACTACAGCAGAATGCAGTTATTAATAATTTTAAAAGGCATAGACATTGTTATTTCATCTCTAAGCCTTGGCAACAGAGGCATATATAGAGACGAAAAGACAACGACAATTAAGCGAACACTAAAAATTTAAAAAAAAAAAAAAACCAATCCAGAGGCAATCGTTATGGAGTAGTGGAAATGAAAGTGCAAAACAAGTCGAGCACATTCGTCACCGTGAATTTCGTTCGTAAAAGATTCTTTGCTCTCGGGACGGCTGCTTCTACCCTATTGCCTACATACATACCGTCCGTTTTTTTCTGGAGTGGTGACTTTTTTTTCGCAACAACTTTGTACTTTTTAGAGCATCAAACAACAGCTTATTTTACTGAAGAGCGCTTTCTTTTCTATTTTTAAACGAACGAAAATTCTATTTTACAATCGTTTTGGCTTCGTTTTATTGCACGGAATAGTGCAACGAACTTGCTGCTATCGTTTAGAAAAAATTTTTTAAATAGGTGCGAGCACCAAATGGCACGTAAATTTTTACATTCCGATAAATGTTTAGTAAAAACGTTTGCTTTGTGATTGTTTTATTAGAAAATATATGACTTTACTTATGCAGAAAAAAAACGGACTTTTCAGATATAAAGAACAAATTGATTAGTCAAGGAAACAAAATGTGAAATTTTCATGTTGATATCAAAAGCATGAAATTCTCATGATGATATCATAAGCAAGAGATTTCCGTGGCTATGATACCATAAGGATTAATAAAAATGTACGAAAAGGAAAAACTAAGGACTCGTGAACTGCTACGCCTGCTGTAATTTAAAAAGAAAAAATAAGAGATCTTGCAAGCTCCTTAGGTACCATTTATTTTTTTCCCATGCTGCAAGAAGACCATATTGTAGCACCATTCACTCACAAATTGAAAAATCGACAGAAAAAGCGTAAGACGTTTGGAAACGTTTTCTCATGCCCTTTCATGTATCTTTCGCGAACTATAATTGTAACACATTTTATCGTAAACGCCGCAGTGTAGTATTTTAATTATAACACATAACATTGTTAAGGTATCGTTAGCACGAAGATAAAGAAAAGCACGCAGAGCAGCATAAACTACACTCCCACTCTCTTACAATTCACTTGAGGGCTAGTTCGTTGAATTACTCGTGTGCAGTAATATCTCAGTGAATGCAGTCATTATCGATCCAAGTAGAAGTCCAACTTTCGACCCTAAATGTAATCTGTATTACATCATGCTCTGCCCTTATAACATATATTGTAGTATGATCAATGTGATCGAGTGATCTGCAAAATCGGCGAGAAAGTTTGCAAGGCTTTATTGACATAACAGGCATAATTAAACGAAATACTAAAATATTGATGAAAAACGTATAAAAATATTAATCTACGTTCAAATCTTCTAATCTCATCTTCTTTTGTGGCCAAGCAGCTTATTTTTTTCGTGCCGACCATGCCTTTCTCTAATTGTTCTATTTCAAAACAAGAATTCCACGCAAAACTTTCAGAAAAACGAGCAATCTTTTGCAGCTTTGAAACGATCATCCCAGCAATCCTATTTTTCATCATTTTTCAGTCCAAATATTATTCGTATTTTTAATCCCTCAAATCTGTCGACAAACGAGAAGGGAAACTGAAATTGAAACGTTATTCGTGTAAACGTTCGCACAAGTCGTAGCTATGCTATATGGCGTATTCTAAGTATGAACACTCTGAACAACCTCAACATGTGGAGCAGATGAAGAAGGGACGGACGGTAGTGGGATATGAGGAGAGGACAGAAGTCATTTGTGAATAGTACCCCGGGGGGG
>JPKZ01001316.1:91203-110566 GCA_000803305.1 Toxocara canis
GGGGGGGGGGGGGGTGGAAGGAGGGAAGACAGACCATGCATGAATAGCAGCAATCTATGGCTATCACATATGCATGGAGTGTCATACATGACGGGACAATTTTCAACTGTTAGAGGAGCGTTATCAAAAAAAAATTGCCACCGTTATAATATCGGCTGCGCATCTCAATAAGGCGTATCGTATCGCTCAATAAATAGTCGTGCCTTTTTGAAGCGTATCAAATTTATGAATAGCTTGTGGGCAGCGTGCAGTGTTTCATTTTATGCCACATATGTCACACACACTGCCACACATTGGCCATAAATGTCAAAAAATGTCATAACGCCGTTTTGTCAAAAAATGTCGTAACGTATAACCTCAATTATGCACAAATCTACCAAGTACAGCACTGGTTAAGCATCGTGTAAGTTTTCGGTACCAAATTTAGCCGCGATTTTGTTCAGTATCAGATGCATCAAATAATACTATTATTTTGTTTATCATTCATATAAAGCACAAAAAAAATGACAGAAATTCTTGAGAAAAAAATTACCTTTGAAATCTACCCAAAAAATTCCGGCGAATTTTCTAATCCCTATTTATCTCGTTTTGATTTTACACGTTATGTTGACGATAAACGATTGTCTTACAATAATTTGATGCTCATGGTAATCTCCTAAGAATGACCTTCTCTTAAAGCTTCTACTAGAATCTGTTCGTTACAATTTGCGACAAAAAAAATTTCTTATTCTCCTTCCCTAGGTTAAATTGTCTAGTTTTCGTGCATGAGACGTTGTTGACAAAAACCCAGAAGGCGGACATAGACAAAGATGTTAGCTAGCAGAGTAAATTACTCATTCGCTGTTATGACATCACTAAAATAACGATTAAATGTTTTACTCGTTTTACTTTACTTTCCATCTTCTCAACACCTCCATGTTTTTATTTACGACTCCAAATCGACTCCTAACCATTTGTTACTTCACATTTAAATCCCTCTTACGTTCCTTCACATCTTTTATTCGTTCAAAATTTCTTTTTTTATTCTGTTGCATGTTTCATGACGTTTCATTAACTCTCTTCCGTAAGACAATTTCCTAAATAGCTGTTGAAAATTTATAAAAAATTCAGACGGGAATGAATAGGCGAATGAACTTAATCGACAAAAATTTCGACAACACGTAGACGATCGACAAATTTTCGAATGAGACATCACTGATCCACAGAATCTCCGAAAACATCTAAATGAGAAGGATGATGGTGACTAAATTCGTGGACGTAAGTCTCTAATATAGTTGAATGGCTATGTGAAAGAGTGGAAAGATGTGTGCTGTGCCGTAAAGCAAGGTTTGCGTTTGTACTTCTTTCTCCTCCCTCGATCCATACATGTATTTATTTTTATCGCATGAGAAAAAGTGCAAATTGTGTATAAGCGCATTCATTGGCTGTGAATTTGAATTTCAAAAAGAATTCAATTACTTAAAGAATTGGACCATTAATAAAGCACTATAGCAGGTATTCTTTGAATGATGAAAACGATTATATATTTCACCAAGTGAAGGCAAAAAAAAGCTTCACGATCATTTCTCGGCTTTATTCGTTTTTTTTAAATTTTTAAATTTTTCTTATTTTATTTTCCACTTTATTTTATCTTTATTTCTGCTTTTCCAATGGTTTTACACGTATGCATTAGTGCTACTTTACGGTCGGATGGCACACAACACAAAAGATATATTTGTCTCGGAATATTTTTTGTTACTGTTCAAGGGCATCGAAGCGACGATATTAGAACGTTTTCGTGGTAGGCTTTTTCTCTTTTTCTTTTTCTTTTAAAAGCTTTCAATGCTTACATAAGCGATCATAGATGGAGAAGATTGTTCATGTGTAATGAGAATTTCTAATGTTTTTTTTTTTCGATCGCAACGAAACTTAAAACAGTTGCGGAAGCAATTGTTGACGCATGCATGCGTCAAGCATGCATGAGAACCGTTTCGATCTCGAATGCAAACGTCATTTCAAAGCAACGCTATTTCGATAGTGATCGCTATAATGTGTCCAATGATGCATACATTTACCGCAACGTTTTTGTTGCTTAAGTACAATTTTGAAATCTCAGAAACGATAATGAAATTTAAATATATTCGCAAGGGACGCTGAATTTTCGTTTAATTATTGTTGGTTGCTGAACGGATTTGAAAGAGTTCGATCGTTTCTTACACCTTCATAACCATGTCGTACATCACACTGTGGAAAAAATGATCGATACAGAGTTGCTTTTGGTCATCAATAAATGAATGCTTTTAACGAGTCGAAAACATACAATAAAATTCGTATGAGTATCCATTCAAATGAGCTATATCCGCTGAATCGGAGAAGCTTTTCAATGGGTGTTCTGTTCCAGTGGCTATGCTTGTTGACTTGAATTCTTGATTTTCTTCTGGATCCAATTTTTTTTAATCAGAATTATTTTTAAATAACTCGAAGTATTGTTCGTTCTACTTCCAAGAAAATGTATGCATAGAGACGATATTGCAGCTATGTGATGATCATCAAGACGCAACAACTCATCGGCAAAATATGCATCAAATTAAGAAATATGGAGTGCAATCCAATAAATACAAGTATGGCGACGAAAGAATTAATATAATTCGCCCATTAATAGTCAATATATGCATCCGATTATGCGAATCAGGATAAGCGTCAAAGTTAAGGAAAACGATTTTTTCGAACGATCATATCACAGCAACTATAAAATAGCGTTCTCATAGGTCATATCGCACACACGAAGTCAATTAATTACCTAGCAGCTAATAGGGCGGCAAAGAAAAGCTCATTATTGCAGTATGCTAATTTGGATGCTTGTATACATTGCGGTTATATAAGACAACGCCTTAACGAGCGTATACGTACATATATACTGGTAATTCATTTGAGGCAAAGTAACGTCATCGATTCGCATTAGTGTGCCGTACTAAGAAATAAGTATCTGTGTGCACTTCAGCGATGTTTACCATTCGCAATGAATGGCTCTGAGAACTTGCCTTTCTCGATAGAGCGCACCAGTGCTGACTCCCATCGCCCGCAGCCAGCAGCCTCACTAGGGATTCCCAGCATCAGTTTTCTAGGCCAAACACCACGATTAGTCAAAAGCATTCATACAGGGGACTGGCTATACACGCTAATGACTCGGCGAAATCTCTTCGAAATATTTGAGACGGAAAGTCCGTTCACTGCCTGGAATAGAAAATACGGAGATGACACTTTTCAAGGTCTTACAGTAAGCTGCAGCATAACATCGAACAGTTTTTATTATTGATGACTTAAAAACACTGACAGCGCTTTATCGGATGTTACGCCGCCTTGCGAACTTCAGCTAGCTGAATTATATAAATCTGAAGAGAAACTACGAGGAGGTGGCATGACCTCATGAAGGAGTCACAAATATTACACCTTTCCTGCCAAATGCTATTGCAAAAAATACATAAGCGTTACATCTTTGACGCAAACCACAGTAAGTCGTTCAGTAAACATTTCAAACAATTGAATTTAGAATTAACCATGTTTAAACCACCCCATGATGTCCCATGATATCCAGTCGAGCAAGTTGAATGGTTGCTGAGTGGTTGTGTCTACTTTCGCTCCGCTCGTTGAGTTGATGGGTTGTGGAACGGCCGTCAGATATGACGGTTACCTGCGAATATGTTGAATAAGCAGACGCGAACCAACCAACGGCGAAATCCATCAGAGTGTGATTGGGGTTGGCGGTGGCACGTCAGCACTTAAAAAATGGTCACAATACCCAATGACGGTTTCGTGTCGCGGCGAGTACGGTCCGCCGAAAAAGACCGCAGCCCTTACTGCCTTGTAGGTACTTCGTGGAAGAAGAAAGGCTAGCAGAAGGAAACTCCGAATAACCGAAACCTACGTCGCCAGCAGGCCGGCCACCAGGTGATGTACTAACGGACACAGCAATATGGAAAGTAAAGTGGGAAGATCCGCTGCGACGTCTATATGGCGTTGCTCGGATGCGGCGAGCTCAGGATCGCGACAGATGGAAAAATTGCCAGCCGCATCGATGGAGAGAACGATGAAATCGATGAAACCACAGCTGTTCAAGGTATTCAAAGTAAGGTATGATATCCATAAAAGTTAAATCGAACTGAAGCACTTACTTTTTCCAAGCAGCCAATAATCAAGCAGTGAATCATTTAGGAACAATCGAGACAATTACCATTAAAGCTAAATAGGCTATAATACAGCAAAGGAAATCAGAATAGAATTATCTAAGGCAATCAGCATATGATTGCTGCATATATAGACTGCTCATAAAATGAGATTTACTCAAAAACGAGCAGCGCCGTTAACCTAGAAATCTTTTGACGCCCGATCATGAGTGAACTTTTGCAGAAGGCTATTTAAATATGCATGCACTATTGCGAATTTCTAATATCACAAATATATGTGTATATATACATATATATATTCATGTTTTTTCTATGAATACATATATACATATGTATATATATATATATATAATGTGTTATATATGTATATATAGTGTTATAGTTATGGTTTATAAATTTATGTGGGAGGAACATTTGTGAGCAAAGCACGATGGAAAACATGTTTATGTTATTGGCTTTCGGCTTCGCTGTTTATTGCATTTGTGCGTGCAAAACAATTCAATCATTTTTGGCAGACAATAGCCCATCAGGAATGAATTCTTTTTGGGAGAAAAACGACAAATAAACGACAAACAATTTCGGGAATATCGATATTTCATTTCTAATTTTCGTTCTAAAAGAACGAATAGATGGCTAACATGCGAAGAGATCTTTTCTAATATTCATGCGCACACTTTTTTGTTCCAACGAACTAAATGCCTACTGGAAGGAACGGAAGAAAGAGGGGAAAGGGAGGGTCGCGTAAATGGGGTAGTGAGCGGATGGGAAGGGTGAAATAGAGAAATAGAGCCGTAAACGTTTCCCTTGTTGTTCCTGCATCGCCAATAGAACAGCTGAGCTATTCCCCCTTTAATAGCGCTTCCCACATTTCCCTGTTCCCAACCCCTTCTCCGTCACGGTGGAGTGCTTAAGCTTGGGAATAAGTTTTCGAAATTAAGCAGCTTAACCTTAAGCGAAGATAATAACATAGAAGCATGGTACTAGCGATTTTGTATTGCGGTACAGTACAACATTCATGACCAGATCGTTGGGGTGTATAGAACAGTAGTATTCTTATCATTTATAGGAAAAAGTACACTGCCAATATTCATTACAAAAAGTACTATAGTAATATCACTTGCATCGCTACACGGAAAAGTAGTCTTTTTTTTGTTCTGCAATAAACTGAATTATGGCACAGAAGAACAATCTCCGTACGAAAATGGGATTAAGAGATGCAGTATAGCAGCACTCACACCACTTTTTTTTTGGGGGGGCCAAACTACAGCAAACTGACACTCAATACGGCGCAACGACATCGCTGATTAAAAAGGTGATGTATGGTGCAATTTGTGAGAATGCCTTTCTTTGTTGGGGAGAGAGGGAAGGAAGAAATTCTGATATGATGCACGACAGATTCGTCTAACCGCTTCTCCACTTCCCTCTCTCTCCGTCTCTTTCTCTTCATCCTTTGCTCTCATTCGAAGTCCCCACGAAAAGGGCGAAACGAGAACAAGAACCCTAATTAAACTATACTTTTAACGTTCAGAAAACTAACATGCACTTGGAACCATCAAAGGAAGAGAAGCTGTATGCTTGCTTTGTTTCTCCGGAGTTAATTAATATGTAAGCTTCCCTGTATTGGTGAGATAATTAACTGCACTATCTCCGTCACAATATTCAAGAGTTTATGAACTTTCGGCCATAAAGCCTGCCTATTTCTTTAATTATTTTTTACAAACCAACATAATGAACTCTTCTCAGCACCTTTCTTTATGCCCATCTCCAACTACTACACCTAGGTCATAATGAAGGCTCAGCATGATATTCTTTTATTCATTCATCGCCATGCGGTAGTTTTTTTTAAAAATAATTTTTTTGCCCTGCGCATTTCAATAAGTCCTTTTAGATATGAATTTTGGGCATGCTGAATACATAGCTGCTAAATAAATAAGTGCTTTCACAAGGTATTTCTGCAACATGTTGTATATCACGGTAGATGTCAAAGCTTCATCTACTTGCTTACAGAGACGTACCGAAGAACTACTGGCATCAGTAAAAAGCAGTCAACACAAATGGCAAATATGAACGAATGCCCAAGTCTATGCTGGCTTTTATTCAATCCTTTTATATTGTTCTCACTATACAAAATAGCACGATGCACTATTGTTTTCAGGGTATATTTGTGTTCTTAAATTGATTGAAAACGAAAACATTCCGGATGAGTGCTAATTTTACAGTTTAAATACTTCAGCCCGTGTTATAGTATTTCTGAATTTTCGAGTACATTTGGCGAATATTAAATTTTGCGAGCTAATTTAAAACCAGCTTGTATTTTTAAACTATGCAACATGTACGCAAAGTTGGAACNACCCCCTCCCACGCAACAGTATACCTGTATATTCTGCAATCGCTCACATCTGTCATCCACACAATGTATAGCGTTCCATTTTGTAACAGCTGAATCATACATCTAATGTAAAAAAACTTCATTCATCTTCCCATCTATACAAAACATATTTCAGTCATTTGCATATGCATAAACGTTCATTCCCTTCTACATAAGCGATTCTGCAGAGAATGCACGAAGTACGAATAAAAGAATTTAGAATACTGTACTATTTAGTAATGCGGACTAGAAATTTTTTAGTAAATATTTAACAAAAATTATTTTCGATATAGATGAGATGACAAAAAAGTATGCAGAAGCCCATCAAAGAAGCTCGAAATGGCTTCTAGAAGCTGTTAGCTAACTTGTAAAAAGACTTCATTAGAGCATTTCGGAATACTTGGAAATATGAGCCTAAAATATAACAAACAAGTAGTAATGAGCGTTATTCAGCATCAATCAATGTAGATGGAGCAATTTTCGTTTTATTCCCAAAACGCGCTCACAGTTTGATGATATTATATGCTTACGGACAGCAAAGTTTTCTAGTATTACACACTTGCGTACAGTTTACTTATTGCCCGCAATAAATTTATGGATGGGTGTATAAAATCGGCGATTTTTTACAGGGGTCTGGTCTGGAAATCGACCCCTGGAGTAGCTGTTTGAGGGGTGGGATCGTTTCCATGGCCGAAGGGGTACAAAGTTCATGGATTTCGGTGGGAGAATTTTGCTGGAGGGGGGAGGGGGTAAGGACTCTCTCTGAAGATGGGGGGTTGCGGCAACTAAGAACGTTATGCTCGTATGTTTTCCATTAGCTTCTGAACTATACTTCAAACGATTTCATAAAAGCACCACTACAACGAATGGAGGTATGGAGCCGAGAAGGAGGAGAAAGGCTGAACGATACTGATGAAAATACTCAAAAATTTATCCAAGAATTACATCTTCAATTTTAAAAAGTTTTTTCCTCTGAGGAGTGAACAGAAGTCGCCAAAACAACAAAAAATGCGATTTGGAGATCGATAACCAAAATGGTTCGATAAATATTCTTGATTGCCTCGAAGTCCCAAATGTTTTTTTGTGGTTGAAAAATTACCCAACAGGCATTTTAATTTTAGCGCACAGTAAAAGTAGTTCGGCTCAGCTGTTTGACCGGCATGAGGAAATCGTAAAATACGCTTTGTTCGATTTGTTTAAAAGATCAAAGATCAGCTGCGCTATTTTCCCGAGTTATGTCAACTCAGCAACATTCCAACAATTGCAACATTGTGGGGATCGATGTCTAAAACATGCAATAGCCAATAGCCATCTGATTCAATTAATATTTATTAGATTCAAAGCTCAACATTTCTGCTCGAGTTCCCACACCGATCGAACCGGAATTGATTATTTTTAAATATGCTGGCAAATTTTACAGCTCTTTCAATGTAGACCAAGAATGAACTTTTCATCGAAGGACATAAGACGACTAGTAAAGCTTTTTTTACCAAGTGAACATTATATGAGTGATTGTGGCCAACAATCCGTTCGTGGAGTACTTATGTGCTTATTGCCGAAAACAAACGACACCAAAGCCAAACTTCATAGCTCTCAAACATTGTATATCGAATTTCATAGTGAGGAATGGATCATTTTTCATCTGCAATTTTTGTTTGGCAAATGCAAAACGTACCATTCAAAATTCCTTAAAAATCATTGCCAACTATCTATCATGTAACTCGCCCACAGATCATATATGCATCTATGCAAAAGCAAAAGGGATGCAAAGGCAGCTGAAATTTCACCGATCCCAGTATCGATGCACCTGATAACCATGCTCACGCATGACTGTTTTAACCAGTTTCGACTGGCGATCCGGCGATCCGGCGGGTAAGCAGCCGAGAGTCCAACCCAGGTCTTCCGCATATGAAGCGGGAGCTCTACCACTGAGCTACTGCCCACCCATATGCATCAATAGTTCCTCTAATTTGAGCACTTTTAGTTTTACACCCATTACTTTTGTTATGTTTATCAATTCAGTCCCAAAAACTAGTTTATATATTCATCGTTGCAACTGCTTGCAGGCCTGAACGACGTTTAATAAGGCAAAGGCAGCTGAAATTTCACCGATCCCAGTATCGATGCACCTGATAACCATGCTCACGCATGACTGTTTTAACCAGTTTCGACTGGCGATCCGGCGATCCGGCGGGTAAGCAACCGAGAATCCAACCCGGGTCTTCCGCACACGAAGCGGGAGCTCTACCACTGAGCTAGTGCCCACCCATATGCATCAATAGTTCCTCTAATTTGAGCACTTTTAGTTTTACACCCATTACTTTTGTTATGTTTATCAATTCAGTCCCAAAAACTAGTTTATATATTCACTGTTGCAACTGCTTGCAGGCCTGAACGACGTTTAATAAATGAAGCTAAATTTAGGTGAATACTCGAAAAACTAACGAAGAAATAATGATGTAACGAAGTAAAATGAAGTATGTACAGCAAACGGATCCCTATATGAAACATCTACAATAGTGCAGAAGTGAACACATGAAAGCTTACATGATCTTAGGGCACCCGTTTTGAAAGCATACTTTTAAGATTAGCTCATCCTTTGCCGGATCGTTCAAAAACTTGATGGCTAAATAACGTGGATGAAAAGTAGAAAAAAAATGCATTTTTCAACCAGTTTTATATGATCGACTGACTGACTACAGATGCAAATGCGTATATAAAAGCATAAAAGCACGATTCGATAATTTTTCCGTCAAACAAACAAACATTTTTTTCATAATGGGGCAATTGCATTGGCATGGTGGTTTTTTTTCTTTAGTTGAATATCCAGTTAGGAGTTAATGCCGTATGTGTTCTTTGATTGTGTGGATGAATGATGAGTGGGAGAGAGAGAGCGCGCAATAGAACCAGTTCTATATCGATACACATACAAACGCACAACAATAAAATGGCGTTAGGACCACTTATTGAAAAGCTTTGTATTCAATACCTCTTCACAAGTGACGATTCTCAAACAGCATCGGCTACTGAGGTAAAGAAAAAAGTCAACTCAACTATATGTACAGTAAACGAATCGTTTTAGAGGGATAGAAAGCTGTGAAAAAATTTAAAAAAAAAAACGAAATTTCGCGCTATTGTTTTCAGTTGGAAATCTGAACAAAATTAATTATTCATTCATTAACTTATTGGTTAGATTATTTATGTGGGAGCACCGATGGGAACCTTTTCCTTTCAAAAAAAAAATCACTACAAAAACCATTTCCGGAAAGGGAGATAAACTTCAATAATTCGAGGAACGTCAAAAAGATGATGATGGTTTTTCATCGAATTTTCTAATTTTTTCTTCTTGGTTTTTGAAATTTCTCGACGTTAGTTTCGGACCGTCGACCTTAAAGAACAGAAAAAGTTCACTATTTTTTCGGAATTCTGCCGTACTTTTGAAAAAAAATTTTTTTTGAGCTTATTGAGTATGGAGAATTTTTCTTTAAAAAAACTTTTGAATAATTATTGTTCCCATCAATGGATCGAACTCAATGATGGAGCACTCTATAGATGCTGCATTTGCACACCGCATTCACACTGCACAATCGGTTTTAACAACAAAAAAAAAAACTCATATGATCAGAAGTGAGCAATCGAAAAGGCGAAACAGATGGAAGTGGAGCGAGTTTTTCTTTAAGTAAGTTCTACTGTTGGAAAAACCTGAAAATTACATGTTTATTCATGTTTACTCTATACGGTGCAAACAAAACGATGCCCATTCTATAATTCCACTTTTACATCGCAATCGTATACCCTTCCCTTCGTAAGCATATTCGGGAAACGTTACGATTCTTTTCTCAATCGAATATGATGTAGTGGTGACAGACGAATCATGCAAGCGCATGATGACGATAGTCTTCAAGCAATGAGGCTGATGATGGCTATAACCGTTGCTGCTATGGTGCAATGTAAATGATACGGGTTCGCTTTGGCATAACGAGTCGAAATTTATCACAATCATTGAATAATAATGATAATCATATCAATTGATAATTTTATTAAACGATTATGACGACGGTGATAAGCACCGAAATATATCAATACCGCACTTCCGTGTCGCTAGGTGTGCAGCGCAATATCAACGAATTTGTCGTCAAATTCGTCTTCCGAAGGCACTCTTTTCTGATAGACTCAAATGCCTCTAAATTTGACTTCCTTCATTTTTCAGGCACATTTTTCTCTTCTCTTTTATGCTCTCGGATGTTTTTTTTTTTGAAGGAAAAAAATGACAAATGGTTACGTCAAGCAATCAGCTTTTGAATACGAACGGCTTGACTTTGATATACTCTCTATTTGCTCACCATCATTTCTCTAGTCTTTGCTTTTCCTCTGCAATACACACTGTTTGCAATTTTTCTGCATTCTTTGCAAATGGTGTTCTAACCACGTTTTGCCACATTTTAACAGAAGCGCGAATTGCGGAAGCATAAGCGGCGAATGTTTGTGACCTTTTAGCACTAACATTGTACCACCCTTTAGCATTAACAGTAACATTAACATTAACAGTGTACCACCTTTTAGCATTAGCAGTGTGACGCCTTTTAGCATTAGCAGTGTAACACCTTTTAGCTTTAGCAGTGTAACACCTTTTTGACATTAGCAGTGTAACACCTTTTTGGCATTAGCAGTGTAACACCTTTTAGCATTAACAGTGTACCACCTTTTAGCATTAGCAGTGTAACGCCTTTTAGCATTAGCAATGTAACGCCTTTTAGCATAAACGGTGTAACACCTTCTAGCATTAGCAGTGTAACACCTTTTAGCTTTAGCAGTGTAACACCTTTTAGCTTTAGCAGTGTAACACCTTTTTGACAGCAGTGTAACACCTCTTTGGCATTAGCAGTGTAACGCCTTTTAGCATTAACAGTGTAACGCCTTTTAGCATTAGTCTACTGGAAGTACAAACATTCAATAAGCTCCATTCTAGCTGTCACACACACAATAAAACTGGAAGCGTTATTCGTCAAATGCACTCATCAAAATCAATTCCAAAATGCATATGACATTTCATCTTGAAGTGAAAATGATCGCAATGAGTGCTAAATTCATAATCTCTTTGACATGAACCCATCTAGCAAAGATCTGCAAAATTGGCATGCTCTACCGCCTTGAAGCACCCAGCAATATGCCCCAAGGAATTGGTCCGTTATTTAGAGCAAAGAATGCAACTTTGTGCATGCATGTGTGGTTTGAAATCGGGTGCTTTTTGAGCTTGCACTTATGGAATTTGTCATGCATAATTACCTCCTAAAACAATTTTCATGTCAATAAAGACACTCCGGAAGCAGATATGGACGGTTGAAAATGAGTAATATGCACATATGCGGAGATTGCAAAACACATTTTAAAAGATTGGCGCATAGGCGATTGAGCGGCAAAGTTCACTTCTTTCAGAACATGTGCACATCCGGTTGCACCATTCGAAGCAGCAAAGCATTACTTCATATGTATGAATAAAAAGGCGATCTTTGCAGTCGACTGACCAGCTAGGCATGATTGTCCTAGTGTATATTGTGGTACGCCTTAACACATATATTCCCGGTTATCTTTTAAAGCGACAAAAGAGCAGCAAAATGTTATAATTGACTTTCAACGATCACTCGCCCCCAACTCTGTTGCGTTTCAGTCTATCAGTATTAGGAACTTTAGACTAGCTGGTTTAATTAATTACCCGCAAACAATAAGAAATTATGCCTTAAGCGACCAGACCATATCCGGTTAGTTGCAATTCAACTATCCGCCTATTTGTCAGTCCAACAACTTATAACGGGTATGCAAATTTTCCTGGCATTATTATGTGTGTCTATGACTTTCACTGAGATGGATGGATCGTTGTGAAAGTGGGTAAAATGTATTTCATCGCAGCGTCCATATTAAGCCTACCACTCAAAAACGTCACCATTAATGAGCCCTACATATGCAAATTTGCCAAAACGAATAAAAAAGCAAAACTAAAATAAGCACAGCATTTTTAGTGTACCACAAATGAGCCCTTCCTTTTCCATTCAACCGTGAAACGTACAGTTCTCAATCTATACCAGTATAGAAGGAAATGCCCTCTGCGAGTTCCATTTGTATAGTTCATAGCACAGCCTATGCAAATGGGTCGTAAAAACGAAAAACAACATTGCTACGGATGCGTAACTGAAACTCTCATCGCTCAGATTTTTCCCCTTTTCGAGCAGTCCCCCTCCCCCAACCCCCTCCCCAACCTAATTCTCCACTTTCGAGATGCCCTTTCACTTCAGCAATCAAATTCTCGTGCCCCGTTAAAATGCAAAAGGCTCGAATTAGAGGATTTCAAGGTATGTTCGACAGCAATCAAGCGCTTTATCTATCCGCTCACACAAAGTCGATGAGCCTTAGCATACCCACAGGCGGAAACTACAGCGAGCAATTTCAAAATGTAATCACTTTTGGCTACTAATAACAACAAATGCGTATTCTTACAATTATGTTAAACGCTACCGACAACAGAAAAAAACAAATGCGACAAAGGCTATTTTTCTGGGCAAGAAAAGGTGAAACGGTTTATGAAATTCGTAATAAATATAAAGTGAATCGCAAAATACGACGAAAATAGGAAATATTAAAAATGCAACACTCAAAAAAAACCTTCAAAAGTTAATTTTTTTCAGTTACGAAATTTTCATTTTTCTGCAGTGAAAGCATAAACATATTCGTTCTATTATACAAATATATAGGGCTGTAATATTCTCTAATACATCTTGAAATGAGTTTTCGAAAAATTATTTTTGAGAAATCAAAAGAAAACTATTCTCAAATAAAAGAAAAAACTATTTTCGACGGAAATAAAAACTCATTTCGATAAGCGCTATAAATTCATTCTCTTAAATCAAAGCAATAGTTCATTGACAGTTTCCATCCTCCAGTTCTCGTTTCTAATTTGAATTCACCAACATAACAGAACAACACACAAATGGGCGAGGACCACATATGTCGCGAGACCGTCACGATATGCGCTTTGGCAAAACCGATTAATGAACAAACCGATATGCACGATTATCCAGTGCGGTTGATATGGAAGCTTAATTAGTAGTGCGCATTGCTACTTTGAAAATGAACAGTCGATTTTGAAACGGTTGCGAAAAAGTTTCCTTTCCCTATTGTGAATTGTCAGTCGATAACAAAATTTTAAAATGTGCTCATAAATTACGTAATAGACAATTTTTTTATACATCTTAAAGAACTGTTTAAGAACAGTTTTTTAAAAGAACTGTTTACTTATTTGAATTTTAAAGAATTTAATTTTAAAGAATTTTAATGAACTGTTTAAAGAACGGTTTTCGCTCGGAACTATTTGTAATCAGATGATAATCAACAAAGTCGTCTCAAGGCACAAAACATATGTATCATAAATTTCAAGACTCGTTTTTTTTTCGTGTTTTCTAAAAGTTCAAAAGTTGAAAAGCTATCGTACAAACATCCATAGAGAAATAAAATGACACAAGTTCCCCTAAATGCTTCTTGTAAATAAAAATTTGTTAAACTGTCAAAGAAATACGAAAAACGATGGTGAAGTGAAAACTTGTTTCCTTTGATCCAATATCCATCAATCAATACCGATCACTCTTCTGCATGAAGTTGTTAAATGGACTGCGACATGTTGAAAAATAAATATTTGCATGGAGTACAGCTTGTTTTAATTCGATTTATATTACTGTGTTTGCTCAACTGTGAGATTATGCTATTCTTATTTTTTTATCAACTTCCGAATGAGTAGCCTCCTACGAACATTCAAGTAAATAAGGCATTATTTTTAGTATTTTTAACGCATAGAAAAAATTCTCTCTTTCGCACCCTCCCCTCTCTCCCTGCCCCAAACCCCCCGGCAAAAAAAAGAAATTCTCGACTTGATTGCGATCTCAAGCTTTGGATGGTTCGGTCGGCTAATTGATTATCTTTTTTTTCTCTTTCTCCTATCCTTTCACACTATTCTTTTTCATTTTCTTTGAGCAAAATTTCATTTCAGTTCGGATCAGATTCCGAATTGTGATACCCACTCCTGCTTCCCGACGTCGAGGCGGCAGGTCTACGAACTTCACCTACGGCTTTATATCATGAAAAGCTAAAGCGATTTTCTAATGCTAAAATATTTGGTCGATACTGTTTAGTGCAATCTATTCTGACCATTGTTATATACTAGTGGTAGCACGCAATCACCATTGGTATACTGAGTTAACCTTCAACTATCGCAGCCATTATCAAAAAAACAAGCTCAAAATTGAGCTTTGTAATTCATAAACCAATCTCGATAATAAATTGTTTTAGGTCGATTGCTATCAGCTGGGAAATAAAACGGACAAATCCGCAATCATTTATCACTCCCTACATCTTTGTTCGGCGCGGCTCATAAAGCACATCAAAACTGATAGAAGAGCCGTTAAAACAAAAGCATTCTTCAGTAGAGCTACGATCAGGCAGAAGCCCATGGCCATGATTATTGACTTCTTTTCGCTTAAATCCACGAATAGATTTCATCCGAACAATTAGCTACATGTGCAACATAGCTAATGTTGGCTTCTGCAGATTGTTCGGGACTAGTATGCACAAGTAATTTACCACCTTTACGGCACTAAGTTCGACAAAAATATCAACAAACAATTTTCAAAAGCGTCTTCCGATAGTGATCATATTTTCAAACCCCCCTCCCCCCCCCCAAGACGGTTAAATTTTCGAAAAATTTAGTTTCTCAAAAAATCGGGAGCTCTTGCTAAAAAAAACATCAATTTTCCAAAATTATTTAGAAAAAAAGATTTACTCAAAATTTCTTTTAGAAAGGTTGATCGATTAAACACTATCATGAGTAAGACTTTAATAGCTCCAATACTTTTACGCAATAACTAAGACTGCTTAGAAATGCAAATTAAGATAAACTTTTACATTTTCAAGCTTCTCCTTTCCTCATCTCCCCTCTTCCCCCTCCCCCTCCACCTTCCATCGTGCAACAACGAACACCTAAGAAAATTTGTATGCACTTTGCAAATATCGACCAGACACGTCTCGATGTGAGGTGCATCTGAAATGCCGTTTGCACGTGTATACGAGATGACGAGTCGCCTTTGTGTGCAACACAAAAAAACACGAGCGCTTTACATTTTTCTGTTGTCGCACAACGCAGACACATTTTTTTTTCTCAACGATTTTCTCAAAACATATCATTTTTCGTAAGGCGTTATGGGGCAACGAAAAATAAAGACGCCCGACAGCACAAATAACGACGTTCGAAAGCCTTCGATTCCACATCAAGATATCAACGAAAAAAAAAAGCTCCATCGAAGTTTAAATCGGAAAAAAGTGATCAGCAATCGATATGATAACGGAAAGATATTTTTATTAAATAGATTTAAATACTCAACAAATTTTCGATGTCTATAAATTCCAATATTAAATACCTAAAGAATTTAATTTATGAATTAAATAAATAAAGAAAAATTTAAATATGCAAATATGAACATTAGAAATTTCAATATCTTAGCAAGGAGGTTTTGATTTGATAAGTGAACAAAGCGCATATTGCACCTGATTGTGATATGCGTTCTCCAATTGTTATATATATAGATCGGAAGGATGGAGAGGGCGAAGTTAAGAGTTTAAATTCCAGGTTAGCTCTATGAAAATTTTATTTTAGAAACGGGTTTTTTTTCGGCGCAAGATGATTCCAAAGGGATTTTGCTTCGCATGACAAATCAATCAACTTAGTTGGATGAGCTTAGCCATCCATACAAATCGAAGGTGAGAAACGGGTAAATTAGTTACCCGAAATTTCCTTTTTTTCGTCCAGTGATTGAATTATGGCATTGGAGCGAAGGCATTCCTAACCATTTTTTTTTTCGGCAAAGTGTATGTCCGTACAGATATGTAGCACTAATGAAAGAAAGAATTTAACCCCTTTGGTGTTATTTTAATGATTCACGTTGTTATATTGGTTTCTTATAAATTTGCTAAAATAACAAAATATTTCATAGTAATGAATTGTGGAGTAGCCAAATCTAACCGTCCTAAACCTATTTTCAACCGCTAAAGAAATAAAACATAGAATTTCATAGTTTTTTCCTGAAGCCCCTCGAAATGTTTGAATTTTGAAATTCGATAAAAAGTCTTTATAAATCGCAATACATATAGACTGATTTGGAAACAAAAGATAGTCCTAGTCAATTCTTAAGCTAATCATCAGCTAGAATATTAGAGCGATTCTCATTCTAAAAAAATAAAATAGCTTTTTTGTTCTCTCAGATTCTCAGCTAAAACATTCCAAACCATCTTGTAAATACTAACGAAAAAATTCGACCTAACTTCTCCTCGCTTGCAAATAATATCCATAACAACCTGTGCTTGCCTTCATATCCATAATTTACTCATGCTTCACTGCGAAATAATAACTGATATGAAGAGGCAAAATGAAAAGAAAAAAATGAATGATTTTAAAATATTAATTTACAATTCACTAAATAATGTGAATCGTTGAAAGATGCAATTCACGACAAAAAAAAGATAGAGTATTTTATTTTTGAATGAAGAGAGTTTCATTTTCCATTTTGCAAAATGAAAGTGATAAGCATAGATAGTACAGATAGCAACATATAGGTAGTAAAATATGTGCAACCGTTGTATGCTTTAACAGTAAAGGAATAACGAAATCTCTGTAGCATTTTTTTTTGTGAGATAAGCAAAAAGAATAACCAAATTTATCCTCAATGATATAAAAATTTTTTCGCCCTCATTCTTTTTCAAACTGTCATTTTTGTTATGGCATTGAAGCAATTTATTTTCTGCAAGATTCATTCACCGGCTGATTAGATCGAATATAAAATCAAATTAGAAAGGCGATATTAAACAAAGCTCTATTCTCGACAATACTAATGATACCAAAAGCTAGTTTTAAAAAATTCATAGAGAGGAACGTCGAAATTTTTGTCGCGAAAAATCATGAAAGTTCATCTAAATTTCTAGCAAATTTGTGATACGTAGATCCAACGCTTACTTAATCGTTGTACTGCAATGAATACGATCGAAACAGCTCAAATATACACATGCTAATACTACCATAACGGAAACATCAGGCTAAGAGGATGCGGCCGTATACGTAAGCCAAAATTGCCGTTCGATAAGTGAATAGCATTCACCGCTCGAAATACATGAAAAGGTGCAGAAAACGTTTTGCCGCTTATATTTCAGAGAGGTGTTAAGCGAAATGTTGCGCATGCATAGAACGAATAAAATGATGGCCTAACCTTCTACATCACTTCATTGCAGTCGAATAGGATGCTAAAGAAGGATAACTCAATAAGCATGTGCATAGAGCATCGCGTCGCGGTTCGATAGCTAAGAAGCTGCTTCTCGTAAAAGTGTCACATCTTCAAATGATTCCTAAGGAAGCTTTTCCAAGAAAAAAAAACAGCTTTACAGAAAGTCAATCAGTTAAAGTAAAAGGCAACCAAATTGTTAAGCATTGAATCCATCATAGAATCTTACGGACAACTACACGCATATAATACTCAGAAATCGAACGATCTTAACGTTACTCACTATATCGGGTCAAAAAGCTGAGCGCATCCAAACAGTTAATCAATACTTTACAACAAAAAATGATCATAGAGATATGTCAGCCGTCAGACGTTAGAATACGTTGACATTACAAAGTGATATTTCACAAAGCTTACAGTCACATTCTGATGTGAAATAAAAATTTTTAAAAACTGAAAAGAATAGAATCGTTTAATTCAATACTGCATGATCAACCATGACCGATGACAACGCGTCGCGATAGCTCCTCAACTGGCTACCATCAAAAGGTAGAAAATATGGGAAATATGAGACTCGGGTTTTTGAAACAGTAGGGAAATATTTTACTTACTACCATTAAAATACCTATAATCTATTCAGCATGATTTAAAACGGTAGCACAGACTGTTAAAAGCTGCCTTTCGTTTGAAAGAAAAAAGCACATAGCGCAATTAATTTAGACCCCTAAAAACATCAAAGCTAATAGCGAATGCTAACTGTAACGACGAAATTTGTTATATTTAGGGAATGCTAACTGTAACGACGAAATGTGTTATTTTAAGTGAGCAGCCCATTTTGTGTGAACAACATCTCGCCTTCAAGGAAATGTATTCCTTCTTCGAAACATTCTTAACTGTTCACAAAATGCAATATGTTATTAACAGCAAAAAAGCTGGCCATATTTTAACATTTTCCTTCTTATCTGCTTGCATCGTGCAGCAGATAACAAAAAATCGACTTATGATAACACATTTCTCCGTTATCTGTTACGGGATAGAGAAATTTAAAATTTTTTCGAATCATAAAACTAATCTTGAGCATCGTGTAGGTGACGAACTATACAGCCAACATTGCTCTACACACTCGTTCATATACGCAAACACATACTAATACTGAACAGTAGCTGAATCTGTGAAACTTTATACAATGATTGAACGGAATGAAGTATAATAAAAAACAACGGACCGTCTCACCATCACATATGTGTGTGTGGGTGCGTTGGACAACGAATATAGAAGAAAAGACCGCAAGAATAATAAGTCATGCATGTGACCAGACGCGAAACTTTTGCAGTTGATCGATAAACACTAACAGACGAGGGATTTTTTCTCATTTTTTTTTCGGTCTATGAAATTAGAAGGTTGCCTGAATTCGGGAAATTCTTGCTTTTATTCTTGCACAGTAAGCACACAAATCAATTTGACATATTTATAAGCTGAACGAAACTGGTTCTTCAACGAAAAAATGTGACAAATTGGGAAGG
>JPKZ01001316.1:124571-142370 GCA_000803305.1 Toxocara canis
CGTGGCTAGCCTATTGCTAGGAGAGCAGTGCTCTCTCTTAGACTAGCAGCACACAGCAAGCATACTGGGCAATTTGTGAGCTAGTATCATTGAGAAATGGTTAGCGCTCTTATTTGGCGTATTGAAGTGTTCGTACAGGCAGAAGGCATCGAGACAGCTAACGAGTGGCGTGTCTTCCAATCGGTCAGCTTCTCCAAACGGAACGTCACCGGTGGCCGTTCCAGACGACCGTCCGATGCGCGTGACGCCAATCTTGGAGACTCATCACCGCCACGACCTTTTGCCTCGAAACTTCCTACCAGACTACGCACTGTGTTACTCTGATCCTCTAAACGATTATAGCCATACTTCGGCGGTCCAACGTTCACCTGAAAAACAATGGCTTGACTGTAAGCTGTGCAACATTTTCGCCTATTTAGTTCTCGAATTTATCCTACAACACCTGAAGTATCGAAAGTCTCGACAACGATATGGGAAATTTCCGTCATCTGTGGTTAATTTACTGGAAAATGAGATGCAACTGGCGAACATGTAAGAAACTGTGAAAAATGAATAAGCTTCACTCTCCTTCAAAAGGTCGTAAAGAGAAAAGAGGGCTAGTAAAGTATGAGAGACGCGCAAAAGTAAACGAAACATCAGCGGACCATATAACTAGGTCAGATTCTTCTAGAAGGTTCTCAAGTCTTAGAATATAAAAACGAATTACAATATTATGCGAGAGATGATGTGACATGAGATGCTTGCGGCGCGGTCGGCGTCTTTCACTAAGTGGTGGTGATTCGTATACAGCAACTGAGGTCGACGGAGGCGCATCGAACTGCTCTCGTTTTTTAAACGCATCCAACATGCCTATAATGATATAGTTAGTTCTTATACGCTACAGTTACCGCAACGTACTCTTTTGAAAGATGCTTTCTGTAAAGTAACGGTGTGATTATTGACCACAGTAATAGAAGTGAACTCGTTCCAATGAGATCGAGTAAGCAACCGACCTGGAGGTATGACTGTGGACAGATGTATACAAAATTCCCCAAAAGCAACAGCCATAAATAATGCTTCCAAGACATCGTCCACTGCATACGTAGGGAAGTTAGCTACCTCAGAGATGAAAACGAGAAGGCGGATGGGCATCAATTTTACTGATACCTCTTACATACACACCACTGCAAACAATTTCCTAGGAAAATGGGAAAATCTTTTCAACGAAACCCTCATCGAATTATGACGCCTATCTACTAAAAACGGGAGTAGAGGAAGAGATCAGTCCGGTGGGGGAGAAAGGAAGGTGAGGACAGCAGAGGGGCAGGAAGGAAAGGGAGGAGAAGGGGGAAGGAAAGGACGAACAGATGAATGCACCGAGATTACTGAAACTGTAAACTCGACTTGCGCAATATTGACAACCGCCAGATCTCAGTCATTTTCCTGTCATATTTCGCACCTCAAAAGATATGAGTCTTTCACTGCTACTTCCACTCTTATATACATTTCCTTACCTTCAAAAGTTTTGAGCTGCTCGACGAAACCTTTGTTCGGTGTGATGCAATCGCGCTTTTTCTTAACGTGATCCATTGCTTGCGATAAACCCCAGCCGTATTCCTTTAAAACAAAACCTATTTAAAATAAGTGCATTAAGAACAGAAAACAATACAAAAAAGTTTTAATATACACTTCTCGTTAAAAGAAAATATCCAACGGTGCGTTATTAGAAGGTAGTAGAAAACAATGGAAGCATACTATGTGGCACAGAATTAAAACACCCAAACAAAACAGATGAATAGAGAACAACGTTTATAAATTATAGAACTCATAAGAAAAAACAATTAGTTGGAATGACTAGGACCATACAATGAAAACGCTAGCATCTTGAAGGATATAAGGAAATTTTCAAGAAGCACTATCTTCGAAACTGTAGTTTAACAGTAACGCTTGCTATACTTTCACATGACACCAATGTGGATGCAGTATGCGCAGTAGTTTACACGATAATGCTTGCAAACTTTAAGGAAGGGCCGTGAACCCGAGGCCAACGGCCTTCCCCCTCCCTCTCTTGACGGCCGATTTCAAAATTCAGGGGGAGATATTAATTCAAAAAATAATGGGATATCCCTATTAAAGGCTATATCAAAAGCAATGATTTTGTAATGGCGAGGGGGGGGGGGGCAAAAAATATTTTAGCTAAGACGGGTTGTGATGATTCAAAACAAGAGACATGGAGAGGATTGGGGGAAGTGAACTGAAGAAAAAGTTGATGGCCGGGCCGCATAGTCACAGCATGCAAACAAACGAGCAAAAAAATAATTGACTCAACCTTCATAGCGTAAGCAATGACAGTGGAGGACGATCGGCTGATACCCTTCTTGCAATGCACCAAAACTGAGCTCCCCTTCTCTCTGAAATAAACGCACAATCACACACACATGTAAAACTATGAAAGCATCATGCTGAGAAACGATGCCACCTTAAGGGCACAGAGATATTCCTTCCAACAGAAGACCAACATCTTTTACATGCTCTGATTTTCAAAGAGTGATCCCATAACCCAGGGGTTTCTCTGTTCAGGAAAATAACCAATGATGAGAAAAATCATAAGGATCGGGATAGCGCTGTCGGTATGAAAGAAAAATTCGCACAAAAACAATTGTTTAAACAATGCGTCAAACAAAATATGTAATGCCGTTTGACCAAAGCAGGCTAAAAACATATTCACTTCTCATTTACTAACCACACAAACCTACTAAAAATTTTAGTTTTATTCAGTCGTCGAAATGAGCTGAGAAAAGCTAATGCGAAGCTAGACCGAACAATAGGCAACGGTGTGAACGTCAACCCGGAAAACGTCCTCTAGTGAATTCCAAGTTCATCGTGCCTGAATTCAACACTAGAACGGATATCATCTCCGGTTAATCAAGACAGACTTCATTTTCTATGTTCAATTCAGCAACGCGGGTAGAACAGCTCAAATAAACAAAAGGTACATAGAACGGGAACACAAGAAGTCATCTCCACAAGGTCGAAGGAATTCGCTTTTCAGAGGCAACTTTCAATTTGCTCTCATAACTATACCAAATGAACGACTCCACACCATTCTCGAATTACTGAACAGGTCGAGATTTTAAGGTTTTTAGTAAAAACAGAAATTCTGAAAAATTTCTTCACCATCTGAATCTCCTTTTCGCCTTCTCGGTAAGACTCAAAAACGGATGCGAACAATTTCATTCGCTTTCATACTGATTTTTCAAATGCCGACATAAATTAAAGAAAAAAATAATTCGCAAATCGGTGGTAATGTTCGTTTCAATGAAATGTTAAAATCAAATTTGATCAACGAGATCTCGCCTCTTCGTTCGATCGAAACGAAATGGGGAAAAAAAACAAATAGAATGATTGCTAATTACTTGGCTTCCTTGATAAACTGGTTCGTCTGGTTCCAGTGTTTCAGCAACTCAGTGCTTGCCTCATCACAAACTCGGATCTTCAGATATTTCAAACGAGCTGGGAAAAAATTCTCCACTTCATTGGTCACGTTCACTATGTATTCCACTCTAAAATCTTTTTTTTTCATCACATCCGCAAACAGTTATAAGATATCCAGGACAGGGAGAGGGATGGGGGTTGTTGCAAAAGTGATATAAGGTAATTAGAGTGTATCCTGTAGCATATAATTCTCACCTGTATAGCATTATTGGGTTTGGCGAGATCGAGAGTGATTGTTTCTTTTTCCCTTCTGACATTTGATGGTAGAGAGCAGCAACTGCGGTACAGTGATAATTTTTGTAAATAAAAAAATAAGGCTTACCATGGCGAATAGTTATTTTCTATCGTGTTTTCTCAGTTCAGCAACATATGAACATTTTAAAGTTAGGATCGTTTGAAGTAACTGATTTTTGCAATTTTCTTGTGTTGGCATTTACCTGCTAATTTATGCGAACAACGATTGGCGTGCCTGGTTCGTTCGAATGGGGATTGGAATTATATGCTTTAATAGTCAGAGGGGGAGGGGGAGGGGAGCAGTTTTGTCAATTTGTTCTTTACCTTTCAACTCTTTCCAAGACTGATTGCAACGAAAATATTTCAGTTTCCATGTAATCTTTCCCCTCTTTAACCGAAGTCTAAAACAATCGGTGTTTCCCTTGCTTCCCTCAAACTTTCCAAACTGCTCCTCTCCCCTTCCATCTCTGACTATTAATGCATATAATTCCAATCCCCATTCGAACGAACCAGGCACGCCAATCGTTGTTCGCATAAATTAGCAGGTAAATGCCAACACAAGAAAATTGCAAAAATCAGTTACTTCAAACGATCCTAACTTTAAAATGTTCATATGTTGCTGAACTGAGAAAACACGATAGAAAATAACTATTCGCCATGGTAAGCCTTATTTTTTTATTTACAAAAATTATCACTGTACCGCAGTTGCTGCTCTCTACCATCAAATGTCAGCCGGGAAAAAGAAACAATCACTCTCGATCTCGCCAAACCCAATAATGCTATACAGGTGAGAATTATATGCTACAGGATACACTCTAATTACCTTATATCACTTTTGCAACAACTTTTTTGTTCTTTTTTTATCGTTTTCTTTTTCATTCGACTCTCATGAAAATTGCTGTTCCGAGAAAGATCTTATCTCAACAGCGTTTTTCACCTCTCGTTGCTTGCACAATATAACAACCTCACTGACGCTGCATTGCGCGAAATTTTTTTGAACAGAAGAAAGTAGCCTACTGTGCGGCGCTCGAACAATCAATGAAATGCATATTTTTAGAAGCGATGCAGAGAAGCTAAGGAACATAGATGCCGCATTTTCAATTAGGCCCATGCAACGTTCCATGATGACATATACCCATTGTTCTGAAGCCACTGCCAGTCGCACGCATTCCACTCGGTTCCTAGATAGAGATAAGGGAATATTTGCGACGCTTTATCCATCTGACCCATTATGACCATCATCTGTCGACTAATGAAATCTTTATAGTCGTCCAATTTTCGATCCATAATTTCTTCCACCTGAAAGACGAAAATTTCAACCGTAGGCGATGAAGACCAATATTACATAAGACACTGCGCTAGAGCAGAACATGTAAGCGAGACGGTGGAGGAGGGGGGGGGGTTGAAGAGCAAGGCAGACCGCTATAGAATCCAGGTAAGCAGGATGGAGTGTGAAAAAAATGGGGAAGGAATTAAGGCCAGCAAACAAATTTGACGCATACAATTGGAACGCTGAAGTATCGCATTAAAAATTAACGGAGGAACCATGAAATGTTATTTATTTATTAACATTGATCACGAATAATATGGATGAAAAATTCGGCAACTTTACTTGGCAAATTGAAGCAATCACGCCCCAAGCCGGGGATGGTTATGAAAATATAACATCACGCCACTCCCATCACCCTTCTAACCCCCCCCCCCCCCCCCCGTGTTTACTACAAGCCAAAATGCGCTTACACATGGCAGTACAATGATATAAATTAAATAATGAAAACAAGCACATTTATAAAAATTTGCATGCATAACAGCTAGAGTATTCTACCCACCCGCAATGCAGCCTCATATCGCCTTCCCTTCCACAGTTTAAAGGAAAGAATCCCATGAATCGCTGCTTCTGTCCTTCATAATACGAAATTTTCTCATTGCCTCCCCCAAGCTCCTTATATTTCCCAGTCTTCCATATTACAGCTAAGCTGCAGTAAATACAAAGTCTTAATGGTACAACGAACCTTCATACGAATATCCTTGCTTGTGACGTCATCGAGATCCACCGTTTGCATTACCTCTTTTAATCGATCGTGGATTTGAGCCTCCACTAAAAGGAATCAAGCAAAATCACCGTTAAATCCCTAAAAAGCTGGTTGTCAATATAAAACCCCTTTCTTCAGATCTCCTTAATCTGGCACCAGTAAGTTTTATAGTGATTAATTTATTTTTTTTTAAAGTATAGATAAGACATGATAAGAGGAAATTATTATTACTTCACCACAAGGAAATGAATTATAAATTACTTTGAAACGTTCATAAACTTCTTTCGGTACGGGCAAATTCTAAATTGCAGACTTTCTATCGTAGATAGTATGATACATCCAGTTATCAGCGATCGAAATCTTCTGCGATAAAAAACGATCTAAAGGAGAATTTTTTAAAAAATGAATAAATAAAATCAGAAAAATTTCAAATGACCGGAACTCGTGCATGGTTGAGAAATCAAAACGCTCAATGATGCTAAACAATGGTCTTCTCAATGACGATCGATCGAGAAAAATTTTCGAAGAGACTGCCCGATCGAAGTAGATCCCAATAATCGACCGCAAAACAATAACAGCAAAAACTTATTTATGTTAATCGTTAAATTTCAAACAGCCTTTTTTCCTTGGCTCATAATCCTTCCCATGGTATTATCCCCTTTTTCGCTCTAGAAGGGCCCAAAGATGTGTTTATGCACATATTAAAAAAGAACTGGAAACTGCAGGTATTATGTACTACCATTGTACAGAAAGGGCGAAAACCCTTTGCTACAGAAAGGGCGAAAATCCTTTGCTTTTTATTCCCGCTGAAAAGACGAGTGAAGAATGAGGAACTGCCAGCCCTATTAGGTCCACTGTGCTGGTCATACAAGTGAATGGCTGCACACTTTTCGGCGACACATACGGATGGCTCTACACTACGCATTCGCACTCATTCACCTGGCCATCACTACCTGAATTGTCGTTAGCACGTCGTTCAATGCTAAAACGTTCTGCATCTGCCGTTGTTGCGCCCAAGTCACTTGTCGGCCCAATGCCATATTCTGATGAAGACCGCTCCCTGAACCATACTCATTTACAGTTTAAACGGACTGTCAGGTAGATTACGAGAGAAGGGACAACCAACACAAACATTCAATGTGAGCAGCATCAAAATTCCGTGTTCATAGCAACAATCCATCTACACGTTTACTGTATCGTAGAAACCTCAGTCGGCACTTACCGCATAAACCTCACATGGAACCTTCGAATAGTAATTATCCTGAACTTTTTGGACATTCTTGAGAGCTTACTAGAGCCACTTTTCTTAAAGTTTCCGTCTTTAGTGTTTCATGAAAGAAATTCAAACTATCGTTGCTTCGACAGCAACGACTTCGCTAGAAATTTCCTAAACAACCACAGTAGTGAGTTTTGACACTCACATCGCTTTGCTTTTAAGCCGCTAACCATAACATTATTTCCGTTACCAAGGTTGAGCAGCAATTCAGAGAAACAAGCACAAACAGACAAACCGCACATTTATAAAAGCAAAATACTCGGCAAAAATTTTAGCAGGAAATTGAAGCCTCGTCCCCTTTAGTAGCTACCAATCAAGGCCGATAACAAAATTATCTGATAGAGAGAACTTCCATTAAATGCTTTTAAAGGGATAATAATTTTAAAACCAACAAATAAACAAACCATTCGGCGCGTATGGCGTCTTGCGACGAAATGTGCCTGAGATAATAATCGACAAGACGTACTCCCGGTCGCGCAATTTGCGACGGCGAGTTTTTAGCGCTCTGTGCCTCCCTCAGCTCCTAAGAGTGAAAACAGTAAAATTACTACATACATCGCATAACACTAACGAAGCCTTCCCCTCAAACAAATCTTCCTCCTAAGAGCGGCGAAAAAAATAGCTTTTCTTACGACAAAGACATTTCATTCTCCCTCTCCCTATAATACTTCTGAATATTAGACAGCTGAATGTTAAAAGCACCACTTAGCAAAAGCTGAAAATCTAATCACCCATGCGCATAACCTTCGCTATAAACAAATGCCTTGCTCAATTTTGCGGAAAGCAGAGAAGTTTATAGCTCCCAATGTTCAATCTGCACACATGATCAAAGGGAACTGCTAAGCTCCAGATCCGATCACGATCGGGACAGGATCCTACATCGACCCGACGCATGGTAACATCATTTTCACGATGCAAAGAGTGAACGCTTCAATTCAAAATGACTTCGAAAGGCTCTTCTCCAATTTTACGCTACTGCAAGGTGGAAATCTCTGCTGTCACAGGCTATCATCAAGCCAAAATTTATGAGAATTCAGTAACTACCGAAAGAACCACTGATAATGAGCATTCGATATTTATAAAGGAATAGGATATGTACTAAGAGCTCTGTGATAAATGCGACAGATAAGAAACACTTGCAGAGGTACAGCGCTCGTAACTACATGGTAAGAAATCATGGAACTTAAGCCACATAGCCGTATAACTACGCAAAGTAAAGTAACCGCATCGTATCATAGGAATTACGCAAAATAAACACCTAAATAATACCTTATGCAAACATTGAAACATCGTCCACATGGCTTGCACAGAAACGGGTCGGAACAGATGGTAGGATGAGTCAAAATCGACCGCTATCCCTCCATCACCGTCAAGGCGAACGCGAGTCGACGCGAATATCGGAATCACCACTCCAATTCTGCAACTTCGAAAATTAATTCGTCACGACGGGCACTAAACTTCGACCGTCTATCTTCGACTGCGACAGCCGATCTGCCACATCTATATCACTGTGTATGTGAACGCATTTATCATATTCACAATTTTTTATTTATCTATTTATCGCACCGCACTTATATGCATGTTGCTTAAATATTAACATATGCGCCTAGTTAGGCCATTCTAAGATCTCTTCTTCCCCCTTCCCCTGGGTTCCCCTCCACAACGGCATAGTAGGGTAGAGTAGAAAACCGAGATTTCAAATACACCTCAAGAATCTGGGAAGGAAGATCCCTCACTGGCCCAAAATTTTAGCAAAGTTATGGCGAAGAAGATCGTTCACGTACAATTAGTGTTTTGGTTCCTCACAAAATTGCCCTAGGGAACATATAGGTCCTTCAGCTGGATGCCAAGATGAGCTCCCAAGAAATCCTTAGAAAAGATCCAGCTTTTTTTTTGCAAAAACAAGTCTCTCGACGTCGACATCGAGCAGCGACACTTTAACAATGAGCAAATATTATAACAACTATATGACAACATAAAACTGCGTAAGCGTCGCCGTGACCACAGTATCACAGCCGTCAACCCATGTCATGTCTTTGCGAAATGAAGCTTACAAGTTCCGGCACCCCACAAAAAGGATGTGCACCCGAGGTGAAGAAAGCGCCACATTTCGAAATCTAAGGTATATACAAAAAAGATGCTGCCTGCCTTCTGGGTTTCTCGGGAAACCGCCTTATCCGGACCCCTTGCTTGACGTCGGAGGCATAGCATCCGAACGACAATAATGGTACGTACGCGCTATATAGAATAACTGATTAAGCGCTCACTAAAAATGCCTCGAAAGAACTTCTCAACAACGAACTGCCTCCTGCTTACACAGCTGCTAGTTGGTCAATTAGAAGTCGCCACATTTGCGACTTGCATCATTTCTTTTTTCACCATTAGATGACGTAACTCAGCAAAACCACACTTGGGGCACTAGCTCTAATTTTTTGGCTTTCAGTTGAGGATACTAGTTAACTGATTGATGGAAAGGCATCCAAAAGCCGCGAACAACAGGTTTTCGACGGGAACGATACATGTTATTAGTAAGTGGGTGATTCTGCGACAATAGCGGCGAGATTCTCCTTTTTCCCCCTCCCTCAGGACTGCCGAAGGTATGGGGAAGGGGGGGGGGGGGACTAGGAGTTGCCTATCCATAATTTTAAAAAAAAAACTTGTGACAAAGCAAACAGAGGCAGAATTAGCGAGCAGTTACAAAAAATTTAAGTGGACAGAAAAGTAATGCATGCTATTTCTCTAATGCTCGCCTCTCCCTCTCCATGACTGCTGAAACACTGAGACACTGCGATGGTAGATGCGAATAGCCTCAGAGTTATGGAATTGACTTAAACCTCAAAAAAACCAAAAAAAAAAAACGAACGTGGCTTTATCACCCGGAAGGCAGTCAAGTCCGAGTAGAACGCATTCCCTGACATCACGTGAATCATCAATATCGGGGCGGGATGAGGATGCCACCACAGCCAAGTACCTCGCATGGTCCAACGAACAATCCTGATCGCCACTTGGCTGTAGCCTAACGGCCATCGTCAACGTATCCTGCGGAGGTAGCACATGCAGCATTGCCTGCAGGTGCTCCTCGATCTCCCCTAAACGAATATAACTATGAACGATCGCCAATCAACTCACATTGAAATTGGAAAAAAAGAAAACCAAATAAAAAAAGCGCCAATCAGCTGCTTCCATCATCATCCCATATTCAAGTTCACTCGCATAAGAAGTAACATCTAATATCTCCAGCTTCCCTCTGGTCGAAATCTGACCACAGCAGCTTCGACTTCGACTTTTGTGCGAAGATTGCCGCATCGATGGGATTCACTCTCGCCTCGAGCAGTCCCACTAGCCATCCTGTTTTACACGTCCGGCAAGACAGGCCACATCTGTACTCTACTTCAAGCTTCCTTTACCCCAAAATTATAATAAACGCAGCCAAATGTTCAAATGCATACCATTTGCGGAACTATGCGCCACATTAGTGCGATCATGGTTTAAGAGGATGACCGCAGTTCCTTTCACATAGAAGAAGCATTCGCTGCTCGCTACGCTTCTGCTCCGATGTGGCGAAGATCCGCATTCGCAAAGATCGATGTCCTAAAACAACCCTAACTGATTCTCTTTATTCACGCGATTAACTGTATTCAATTACTGCTAAACGCTCACGTTGCGCTTAAGTATTCTAAGCTAATCTAAACTCTGAGTGCTCACCGCCTCCAAGCTGGCCTGCATTTCGCCAACTGTCACTTCATGATAGTTGTAATGAATTGATGGCTTCAGCATTATTTAACATGTCATCTGCTCCCTAAGCATTGTTTCAACAAAACGACAACACTAAAATCTGGTTTTCGCTTACTGTGGTTGATGCGTAATCTGCGACACCTTTTACGCTCAAAATTTGCTTCGAATATAACCTCTTATTAATTAATTACAAACTTTTGTAATATTAAGCCGCTTTTGACCAAACGATAACTTCGCCAAAGTAGTAGGAAAACGAATGAAAATCGAACGCGATGGCGGCGAGAAAAAGTTAACATAAATAGTGGGAGGGAATTAAGTTGAAATCGAACCCCTCCCCCCCTCCCTGTTCCTAAAAAAAATCGCGCACTGGACGGACAAAAGCCTTTATGAAGAAAAGTACCTGAGCTCATTAAAAAGTGTCGAATGAGATAAAAGGCATTCTTTTTTGTGCCTATTTTCACTGTTTACGATTTTTGAATGATGCTGAAAACACTTTTCACAACAGTGTGAATGATGTAAATGTCATCTTTTTTTTCAACCGCCGTAAATCACGGCTCCTCATGTATTCAAGTAATTAGCTCAAAACACACCATCATTTTGTTGAACGACAAAACAGCTAAACCACTCGCTCATCCCAAGCTCTAATTAAACGCCATTTAGCTCTTCTGACTGATCGATCTCTCTTATTTTACCTCACGTGCTTTGCTGATTATGGAAAGATGTTTGTTGAACTCAATTTCAACCCATTTATCCACACCCTCATTATTATTGAACAAAAAATAAACAAACTATTTTTTTTCTTTGGAAAAAAAATCCTCCCATTTTTCATTTACGTTTCCTAAAAATTCGCAGGTCATGTCACATTGCACAAATCTCCTTTGGGTACAAGAACCAAGTAATACTACACGTTTATATTAGACCAACTAATCGACCGCTAATGCATCCATACTTTCATTTACACGACCGGTCGTAAGAAGCTTCTTTCAGAAATTCCGGCTTCATTCGGTGGCCAAAAGAGACTTAGGGAAGCTTCTGAGAACGCCGACGAAACAGCATAGAATAAAGAAAAATCTGTAACTGGTCGACGAAATAGTTTGCCGGCCAAAAGATGAACTCGTAAATTTTTGAAAAACTTCCCACAATGATTCCAAGTTTATCGTACAAGAACTTTTCAGTACAGTGAGCATTTCACTGACTTCAGAAAAATCCAATCAGCTTTTATTTATTAGGATGGACAAGAAATAAGGTCAGCACAGCTCAAACACATATTGCACAGACGAGAGGAACTCAACGATTTGAAAATTTCTCCTTCTGGTCAAAGGAATTGAACGGAAACTGAAAGAATACAATTTACAGTATTCCTTGATCATCAAAAACCGAAGTAAGGAAAAGACAGGGATTCTGGCTGAAAAGTAGATGCGTGTCGGATCAGTTGTGCAAACGAAAGGCAAAAACGTGCTATCTTCAGGCTTTAAGCGGAGAGGAAAGGAGAAGCCGACTCGTTGCGAGACTCATTTTAAAAACAAAACGAAAATTTTCAAGTAAAACTATGTTTCGAGTAAGAGAAATGGTGCGTACCGGTTGATCGAAGTTACCGTTCTCGCTAGGCGTTGGAGAACGTTGAATCGTCACCAGCGACATCTCATACCGCCCTTACTGAAATCAAAACGCTCTACACTACTTCGAAGCACTATCAATCAAACGAAAAGCTGTACAAGCAATTATGCTGTACGCTTTTGCGTAAATAAAACGAATTCATTATCTATCGCCCGATGATCGCTTATTGAACACTTCAAAACGGAAACGCGGATCGTCTCATCAATAAACGAAACCGAAAATGACAGCGTACAAATCAAAAATAGAAATTTCTGCTTATGATGGGGCCAATGAACAAAAAGAAAAAAGTTCAAGAAGCGATCTAAGTACTACTCGATCACATAAATCAAATCGGGCAAAAAAAGAAAAAAGAAGTCAATGTCCTTCGAACGATAAAAGAAATTCAACGCACAATTATATTTTCCCACAGAGAGTTCATAAGGAGGACATTTTGTACTGAGAATATGATGAAGTGATGATTTTGCATTGAATCGACGAATAGACGCTTTCATATCAGTTTTTTATTAGTTTTCGATCTTTCTGCTTTTTTTTGCCATAAAATTTCACTAACGAAAATATACATGCGAGACGAATGCTCATGATGCTTGAACAGCTATGCCTTCATGCAATGCTGATGCAATTGCTGTAAAAAAAAAGAGATCATACTGATAATGTTATCATATCATATACTGATAATGTTACCATATCATTCCTCATAATTTCATGCAATAAACAACGTCGTGCTTTTTTGTATGGACTAAAAAGACAATATGACGTAAAATCGTAACAACAACATATGAAATTGTGATTACGCTTGACGTTAACGATCAAACTGACTCATCATTTTGGGAGTTGATTTTGTTCTAAAATGACTGAAATGAAAAGCGCAAATCGAGTGAGAAAAGCGTAATACAAAATGACCTGATAGGACACCCATGCATATTGACCATTGCGAATAAGAAAGCAGCAAAAAAAGAACAATTCAACAGAACGATTATAACACAAAAGTTGTATATGCCTAAAGTATAACAAACAATAATAAACGCATAATAAAACGCAAGAGAAAAATAAGACTAAACATATTGCATGCACAACGCTTTAAGAGTCGTTAACACACTAAGAGATTTATTTTCCCCCAGCATAACACACTCGTTCGTTAATGCGCCCTCAGTTTAACACACTCGTTTGTTAATACGCATGATCATAACAGATAGTGTTTTCCACTCTTTGTTATTTTACATGGAAATCTTTATGGGGGGAGGGATTTGACTGTATGAAAATGGCTTTCGTTTTTTTTTGTCGCTCTCTGCCACTATCAAAAGGGTCACATTTAAAATGAGTGAAAAAAAAAACGACAAATATCTGAAACGTTACAGTGACACGACGAAGGTCACAAATTTTAGAGGCGCTGATTTATATGTGTAGCGGAAAACGAGTGGGAAAAGATGCGAAACGTATCGGCACAATATCTGCTTTGACAACTCGCCCATCTCTTCAGCAAGTTCCACAAAGTGCTCGAAAACGATGAACGTTCAGATTATATCCGACCTGACCGTTCACACAAATCTTCTACTAAAGATTCGTTTCTACGTGACCCGTCCAACTGAAAGTGCATTTCGGTCGATCGAAAATGTGGCTAAATTTTTTGCACTCATTCTGTGGGAGGTAAAAAGAGGACAATGGGGGGGGGGGGGGGGGAAAAAAAGCGGAGGGGGGGGGGGGGGGGGGGGGGGGGGTAAAAAACCTGGGTACATACTGGTGAAAACTGGGGATAGCAGGAGGTGTTTAGGCGTAGAATATACGTACCAAATCTCATAACTCTAGCTTCAGTGGTTGCTGACTTGAAATTAGCAGAGAAACATACAAACCCATAAAGATAAATGCGCATAGACTCGACGCCTCCATTACAGGCTCTGCAAATTATAAACTTGCTAAAGCGCATAGAAATTATGAAAAAGAGATGGGTAATGTTTTATGGAAATATTGCGCTTGCATAGACCGACCGAGTTCCCTTGAGTAAAATGAACAGCCATGTCAAATGATTTTATTTACGGAAATAACTGATGCGCCTACCTAATGAACACTCGCTATGACACACAAATATAGCGTTGCTACTATTGTTACCAGTTCGATTAATCATACCTAGCACGTCCTAACACGAAATCCTCATTTGCTGCCTCAATTAGAGCGCTTCACATGTCGCTACCACCTACCGTATTTGCGTATCGGCAAATAATAAACATAATTTTAACTGTTGATCGAAAGAGCAATTTTGCGTTCATTTTCTTTTTTTTTTAAATAGTTCCTCTTAATAACCCCTTCAAAAGGTCCACACAAAGCTCTCTCTCTCTCTCTTTCGGCGACAAATTTTCCAAACAGAAACTAAAGCCCCTTATCACTTTTAGGCCCCCCCCCAAAAAAAAAAAACAACCAAACTCGCGTCTACGCCGCTAAGGTGTTGTAGGGGGATGGGGGGGGAGGCGGGGAGGGGACAAGCGGGGAAGAGCGGAGAGATTCAATTTTTCCGATAATTTTGACAAGTCAGAGCAAAAAAACGCTACTCCAACCAACGAACAACCATGATTCCTGTTTTTCTTCACGAAAGGAAGGAGCTCAGTTTAGATATTCAATCATCAAATTTCAAACATATTAAACGTGAACATACTGTATGAAAAAATCGAAACTTATTGTTTCCGTGAATGATACAAAGGACGCAAAAGATGCAAAGGCAGCTGCAATTTCATCGATCCCCGTATCGATGCAGCTGATAACCATACCCACGCATGATTGTCCTGACCAGTTCCGGAACGCCTGGTGGTCAGCCTCCTGGCGACCCGTCGGGTAAGCAGCCGAGAATCGAACCCAGGTTTTCCCGCATACGAAGCGAGAGCTCTACCACTGAACTACTGCCCACCCCAATGATACAAATGCTCATAAAAACCAATCGAAACATGCGCATAATATGCAATCATTACGCGATATGCAAATGCTGTATAAATTATTATGCGATTTTGTGCACCTCTCTTCGAAATGAAACAAACGTGAACACCGAAAATTGAATGAAGTTCGTCGAAAATTATCGCGCAGAGATCGATCGCATTAAAAAAATCGCAATTTTAATTGAGAAATTTCTTAAGACATTTTCAAAAATGAAAATCGCTGTTTCGTTTTCACTGATTTTTTTTCGGCTGCTATCGCCGCGATTCTTTGTTTGCGTGAAGTCGACATTATTTGGTATTCATAAATGGTGGTAATTTCTCGTTATTCTTAAGCACAAAAAAATATCCGTGAAAAAAAAAGTGAAAAACTTTGAACGGCGAAATGAAATAGCCGTTTTCTAGTTGGGAACATCATTAAACTTTAATAGCTTTCAATTGCCTAAAAACAAACAAACAGATTCGCCCATTTCAGTATTAAATTGTATTAAGTATTTCAAGCAGTATATGATTATTCGCCGATCTCAGTAACAATGTTTTATAGGTGGCTTCTTTTTTTGACATGCATCTAATCGTAACGGAAGCGTTAGAAAAAAAAACGAAACGGCAAAACTCGCTTTTGCTAATCGTCAATCGGGATCGAACACTTTGCAATCTGAATGAAAAATGCAGCAAAACACTTCACTTCGTAAAAACTTTATGCAAATAAATAGTTGTTGGAGAGTATATTAGATGCCTGAGTGCAATCAAAAACGATGCAAAACACATGCGCGTCGCACTTCTCGGTTATATAGCACTCGGCTGCTGACTGCTCTCTCAGCCACCACGAATAGGCTAGTCGGCAAATACATATGCAAAAAGAACCAAACGAAGAATGCATAAAACGATGAGACACAGACATATGGGTGCACGAATAGATAATACAATGACGAGAGATCATCATTTTAGGGGTCGAATGAGGAAAGCAATGACAAACGATAGCAGACATACACACAGACAACGCAGCCTTTACACGCTCACCTCGAAAGCAGGTCGGGTTGTTGCGCTCAGCTGATGATGGTTAGGTGGGAGGGGGCGGAGGGGGGGGACAATGGGGTGAGGTGGAGAGCAAGCGGAGAGATTGGAGTAGAAACGAATGGGATGAGAACATGAGCGTCACTTGTGTCACGCGCAATGCCAACCGGCTCCACATAGACACACACATACATACATACATACATACATACACACACACAACGGGATGAAGTAATTCAAAAAGGGCGCAACACACAAAAGCACACAGCAGTTTGTGCGTATGTGGCGAGCAATCCGAACAATGAGTACATCAGCCCCCCAAATCGGCGTTATTTTTTTTTCTTCGCCAACTCGACCACCCAACAAAGCGACAAGCAATGCCGCCTGCTCGATGATTCACCGATCCACTATCATCCGTCACAAAGCGCTCTCAGCATCTCAACGTCATTTCATACTCATAACCAAAAATTATCACTATCTCTGAAACTCATTCTAATAGACACTTAAGATCCCCTCTGTGTATTGCTGATGATGTCAGTTCAACAAATATGGTAATGGCATCAAATGCCGAAACGTCGAAATCAATGACCTTCATTAAGGCGTCACAGATGTTCTTCAAATAAAATATGTTCACCTATTTTTAGCAATCTTTTGTGTTAATTACTGACGTGAACTTAATTACCGATGCGAACTTAATTACTGACGCGAACTTTGTAGCTAAACTTTTTAATAATTTTATTAGCTATTCATTAACCTAAGTGTACATGTACAGATACAGAATCCATAGTCAAACAATTGTGCATCATAAATACCAAGTAATAATGTTAAGCTTTATTGTGTGAGTGTTAAACGTTACAACAGCTAGCTGTCGTCCATGAACATTAATATGTATAGGTGATTTCAAAGAGAAAAACTGTTGCTTGCTTCATTATCTTTCTTCAATTGTGGCTTCCTAAAACGTAAGAATTTTTTTCTTAAAAATGGATTGAAAATGCCACATCTCTGAAGACTGCAGATTTTTCGCCTAACTTTGCTAATTAACTTTGCTAAAAAATACGACTCGTAGAACGATGATAACTAGCCAGTATTAATTAGCAATTTTCTGAGAAATGTGTCAATTGTTCGTCTATAAAATTGTTCCATGCAATAAGCGAGCGTAAGCTAAGAACTGGAAGCTTAGAACTGTGGATGTTGTAAACTATTCTGGAGGGTCAACTAAAAATTAACACTGAGATGGGGGAAAAATTTTAAAAAATCACTTCAAAACGATCCCTTTTTCATTATCTTGGACTGCGCTAATCAAAACGATTTAACGTCATCACAAATGCGCAATTTACCCCTCATATATGGCGCACTTTTTCTACCAACGTCAACTGCGGTACCAAAACACAACATACAACAAAATCTGTCTGGATGCCTGATTCGAACAGATATTACACGATGCAGTGATATAATCGCACCTCTTCTTTGCTATGAATACTCTAATGCACCTTAATGGGGT